>JACTTY020000024.1:3600000-4200000 GCA_014595695.2 Epargyreus clarus clarus
ACATTTACACGTTTATGTGAAATGGCTTAACAGCAGATGTATCTAATACACAGTGGCATGTTTGTTCGTGTGCAAACATCTTATGACAAAGGAGAGGAAAGATGTCACTTACCTTTCTTATCCAATTGCATTTCCCGTCGCATAGACGATCCATATGGTTTATCTGTGAAAGCGAAAACTTAGATTATAGAAAATATATAGAAAGGGCATATTTAAATACGGGGTCATCCATTACACGTTACACGTAAAAGGGAAGGAAGGCAGCCGTAGTGTATATTCCCATGACAGGGGCGAAGAGGGATCATCCATTTTGTGACGTCACATTTCAAAATTTACAATTTTATTATAAAACGAGCTTTTGCCCGCGGTTTCGCTCGCGTTACGAAGTAATATTTTCATCCCCTACCCTTGGGGGTAGAATTTATCAAAATCCTTTCTTAGCGGATGCGTACGTCATAACATCTACCTGCATGCCAATTTTCAGCCCGATCCATCCAGTGGTTTGGGCTGTGCGTTGATAGATCACTATGTCAGTCAGTCACCTTTGAGTTATATGTTTTAGATTATCTGTTATTAAAAATGTCAAAAGTAGCAATTATTATTTTTTGTTTAGCACGTACTTACACTTATTACTATTATGACACTCTTAAAGTGGACAGGATGACCAATAAAACACTTTACACTATTTATGAGACTAATAATCACTTTACGATATAAATCATTGTTCAGGCTGGCAGAGTAACTTTCTATTTTGTTTATTTTACGGAAGTGTCTCATCATTTTACTTTTACCTTCATTATATTCGAAAAGTTCAGATACAATACCAGATATTCTTGAAAGATGTACATAAAATGTATGTGTTAGATAAGTTTTCATCAATATAATCATCATTTAGTATTATAATTTATTATATTTATATCATATCGATATAATTAATAAACATAATATTTAATATCGTAATAATTGTAAGTAATGTTGCCAGAATGACTCAACTCTATACTTTAATGTCAAAACATAGAAAAATTCAAAAGCTGTCGAATCTATGTCATTTGTTTATCACATATTTATTTGACGCGGTTCCCGTATAATTCTAATGTAATACCTACCTACCAGGGCATAAAGTAACCTCTCCATCAGACTTCAAATGTCGCCGAAACGGCATCCTTTCCTCGACACATTAGTAAACAGTTATTCTATATATTTCAGTATCTTCCACCAACGACAATTGAGCCTCAATAAGCACGGCCGAGCAAACAGCTTAACGACATTTAGTGCAATTGCCTTCCAAATGTCGTTGCTATTGTATTTTTTGCAAGGATTACGCCAATCCAATCCTGGAAGAAAGGCTTCAACTATTGCCAATTCGGTTGCGTCCTTTTCCGGGCGGTTTGATCGCGACAATTTGATTTGTGAGCGTAGTCTGATTTTTTTTTAATTTTAAGCCGACGACGCCATTCGCAAGTGGCTCTCAGGGGATTAGTTAAAATGGCGTTTGGTTGTTTCGTTGCGACTAACCGATGGCGATAAGCGATAAGCTATTGTTAGTCACCGTATATGGACTTTTAGAAAGCCCCCGTTTGAAGTTGTATGGGAGACTAGGACTTATTCTGATTTGTTACTTAAAATTGGTTTCGCTGCGGAATTGGGTTTAACCATACAACTGGGGATTCCAATCCCATATCGCACTACGTAGCACAATTATGGAACGTGGTGACCCCATACCACCAGGCGAACTGCAAGGTTTTTTTGCTCCCTAATCTTATGTTAAAAAAAGAAAGTTTAATTAGTTTTTACTAATTATAATCTAAGCGTAAGAAACATATAAGTTTATTCGACAATAAGACAAGTCTCGACAAATAAAAAAAAATCAATTGATAAGATTCGACGGTAGCCGAAAAGATATCAGCATTTTTCATGCAGTATTAGTCTGTTGAATAATGTTTCAGATAAACGCTAACTTTTACATTGTAAAATTACAATAATACATTGATCGATTCAGATAGTGTAAATGATGTTAGTGTAACTGAAGTTTACACTTTTTGCCGCTATCGCTGTAAATGTGAGTCTTGTAGTTTGTAGTTTGGTTGCCGAGAGCCTCTGATATTCTTTTTATATGACGTAGGCAGCAACTCATGCTACCAACTAGGGTAAGTGGTTATTGCCGCCCATGGACTCTTGTCATCGGTCCCGAATAAGTGTGGACATTAAATACAATATAGGGCGTATTACTTAATTTATTAAATAAATAACATACCTACCTATTGTTATGCGTACTTACGGTGTGCATAATTTAGGTAATGTTTATAAAATAAACACGTAACATGCATGATTTTAATAGGATAAGTAGGTGATGTTTTAGCTCAATTTAAATCATTATTTAAAAAAATATTAAATTAAGATTTAGTCCATATTTTATATAAGTAAGCACCTGTCTAATTTTGGTAACAATAAAATTCCTAACTTTCACGTAAAAATTTAATACCCTGGTACTTTTCGGACAACTTTTATTTCCTAAATAAATAAAAACTTGCTAAAAGCTTTAAAATTAAACGTTTAATTAATAAAATTGTAATAAATTCTGTAACCCATAGTTTAAATTCAGTTACCTATAAAAATGTGTATAAATATTCAAAATAAAATTAACAGATGCTCGCTATTTCCCACAAAAACGATTACCGCATACCATAGACCTATTAATAACATTTAAAACTAATGATTATTTTATCTGTGCACGTACTCGTGCTATGCAAATTGACCGTATCTAATGCAAATTCACAAGACTACATTTGCTAATTGTTCTAAACATTGATCTACAAATACTTTACGAAACTGTCTTGAAATACGTCTCAAATAAAAGTAGTTACTTTAAAATGTAAATGTGTTACAATTGCAGATCAATAGTAAATTACTCGATCAATGGGCTACATACAAAGACATTCTTATATTAGGAACAGACACTGTCTGTCTGTTTGTACATGGGGAAAAGTGTATTCCAAGAGTTATTACCAATTGTTTATAAGTTCATCTGAAATATATGGCAACAATGTCCTTTCTATAGTCCTGTGTATTGGGAATCTTTGGTTACGTGTCGATTGTATAATGTCAAGTTTCGTGTAATAAAACTATCCAAAAATTCACTGCAAAACGGAAAACACTTTGTACATAACAAAATTTTTAAAGACACTATTTTAATGCGAAAAATTCCATTCATTTCAAATGTTCATGACAAATCGAATGATGTCTAACAAAGATTACGTTGCTAGTAATGTGGTAGTAATATGGTTGACATTTGATCGATCTCGTTTTCTCCGGACATGATTCGTGAATTTACTAGATTAGGCGTCTATTCTTACTAAGTCAGTGTTCTAACAGCATTCTTTAACATCAAAGCCCTCCGTCGCTGGTCTCAAGCAAATTGAATCGTGGTTCTTTCGAAAAAAGTATATGTGGAACGTTGGCGCCAAGCGCCCGCGAGTTCTTTATTTGAATGTCTGCTGCATTCCATTGGTTTTATTTTTTTCTTTATGCCTAGTTTAGTTTTAAATCGTATCGATGTTTTAGTTTTTTAGAGAAAATTTTTAGCGTTTCAGTTTTAAAATGGATTAATTTCGATCTTTGTGAGGTCGCTGTATGTTATTCTGAGCAAATTGCATAATAATTAATTACATAAGTATGCTCAAGTAATGAATAAATTTATTTATTTATTTATTTATTTATTTATTTATTAAAGACACACCAACAGCATTACATACAATATATATCATACAAACTTATTCTAAACACGTAGACTGGTGCATGCATGCCAGTTACAGGTGCGTACATCTTTGTTAATACTAAATATAGACAATCATAATATAAAGTATTGTTCTGTAGTTTATTTGCAGAAATGTGCGGTAAGCTTTTTTCTCAGTAAATTAAATTCGTAATTAGGTAATAATGTCAATGTTCAAAAAACTGTAGCTACCTCTAAGATAGGCTATCTACTTAATACGCAGGTAATGATTGGAAGTTTCTTTTTTCAAATCTAAAAATCAATATTGAATATTTATCTATTTTTTTCTTATGTCTATATAGAACAGATGTAGATACACATTTCTTCAATCCTTTGCAAAATTAGATGCATACAAAGAAAGATAAAAAAATAGATAGAAAATATAATTCGATCTTTATTACAATTAAATAGAGATGCTTTCACTTCCATACTTTATTTCTTATCAAATATTTTTTACATTACTTTTAAAAATTGCCTGTAAATTAAAATTCTCCCCGTATATAGTGTAAAAAAATCAACTGGCAACACTCATAGGGCTGGGTATGCTAACCTGGTGGTATGCGACCCAGCGGGACGCGACCACGAGACCACCTGAGATGGTCGTGGCGTGACATACTGATCATACATTTTTTATCACTTAGACCAACTGATCTTATCTGGGTGTAATTAAAAAGTTTTATAAGCTAACTAGCATTGCCGCGCGGTTTTGTCTAGTACTTTTTAATATTTTTAATTTTAATCAGGATTTTAATTGGTCAAGATTAAGAAGAGTAAGTTAATTATTTTTTAGATGAATTTCCTGTCCTAATCGTTTCAATAGTTTATAAATAAGACTTTGCTACTTCCAATAAGTTCTTTTTCTTTTTGAGCGAAGTTTCCTTTCAGATCTTGTCATTGGTCTGAAAATTTATCCACAAAGAAACGTTGAACACCGATTATATTTTTTGGTATAGAGAAGAACCCTTCATGGATTGACCATCGGCACTTTTTTGTGCCAAATAACGGCAGTGTCAAGCGCTGTTGTATCTGGCTTGAAGGGTGTGGTTCTATAATAATACGAGGCGTTCTAACTCCGTCCTCAGGGTAGTAGCAATGTACCTGTCACCGAGCTTAGGTAAAACCCTACACCTTTCTGGGGCTGATTACAGATGTCCATGGTCAGTAACAGTTATTATCAGATGGACCGCATGCTTTTTTGCTACTCTATCTATTTTTTAACTATATTTTAGTGCAACTAACCAACAGACTGATCTTCATTTTTATATATTAAGAGTTGTTTGCAGCTATCCCACGGTGATAAAAAAGGTACCGATGAACGTACGAACATTGATTAGGAATTATCGTTTTCTCACTGTGGTTACTAAGCCTGTGGAATTTGAATGATGTGTTCAGTTAAAACATTTTTTGTTAAATTGCATGTAGGTATGGTATGGGTAGTGTAGGTGGTAGAACTCGAATTAGAAGTGGAATTCTGATAGGTATTGGTCGAAACAGTATTGTGACATCATGGTTATTTGTGAAATTATGATTTTATAAGATTGCTGTAGGAAACTGGTCACTGACATCGATGGACATCTGTACCCTGCTCCATATGGGTTCTGCATGGAACCAATGCTAGAGGTTGTACGTGAAGTCGAACACACTTGCCACTCTTGAAGGCTAAGATGGTCGCCTTAATAATGTAAATCAGCCGGCATCCACACCCTAACATTCAAATGCAAGAAATGATTACCTTAGAAATACAATTTTTTTTAACCTAAGAGGGTTAAAAAAACATACAATCTCCTCCAACTCATAATGATGGGAAAGGTCGCTGGAAGACGGAAAGTTGGCAGGAGAAAGAAGTCGTGGTTACGTAACATCCGAGAGTGGACCGGAATAGCCAGCGCCGCTGAGCTATTTCGCAGAGCTAAAAGCAAAGAGGGTAGCAAGAAGCTGATAGCCAACCTTCAATAGTATGGAGAGGCACTTTAAGAAGAAGAAGAAGTTAAAAAAAAGGACAAGTATATTTAACTTTTCGTGGTTTGACTGTGGCAGTAGCATCGTCATACTAACTTCTGCCTTTTAACAGCAGTCTTAAGCGCTGCTGTGTGTGTCTGATTTGTAGCAATGCATCTATAGCCAAGCTGAGCTAGGAATCCAGTAAAGTCTTGGATTTATTACAGACAAGGGATAAAGATTCCTCTCTCACCAAAGGCGAGAAAAGCAAACTTGTGCAAAATGGAAGACTATTTTTGTTTTTTCCCTAATTTAGAGTATTTAATAAAGGACTAGACGATTCCTTCACTGATTACGACTACGCCACTGCTTTTGGACCAGGTGGGTCCAAAAGCAGTGGTGGTGGGTTCCTTTCTTAACAATGCTATATAGCTATGATAATAGATCATGTGATCATGTCCATGGGCGACAGTGGCATCAGGCCATCAGGTTCGTTTGCTACAACCATCTCAAAAGATAGGCTTGAGTATAGTTAATCACTGCATACACAATCGAAGCAAAGCACGGACTGATTAAATCGAATCAGCTGTGGGCGGCCCATTGTATGAGTGCGCCAGAAAATCGGCTAGCCACGAGAAATATAAATAGACATACTTTCACGAGGCGTTCCAGCGTAGTCCTCAGGGGTAGCGGCGCATCTGTGGTCGACCTCATGTAGGAATATCTAATCGTATCTGGGCTTGATTACATATGTGCATGGGCGGCAGTAGCAACTTACCATCAGGTGGACTGCATGCTCCTCTGGTACTCCTACATTATAAATAATTGGCGAGCCATCGTGAGACGAACATCAGGCCCCCAGGATAGACAAGAAACATGATGACCACGACTGCTCTACCAAGAGAACTCAAAACAAATGATTTAGTACAGTTAATCACTGCATACTTACTACAAAATCGAAGCAAAGTACAGACTACGGAGTATATAGTGCCACGTGGTCTCCCACGGGTGCTGTCGGCGGCGAGCTTTGTCGGCGCATCAAAAGACACGCGCCGTCGCCACACGGCGGGCGAGGGAGCGGTTTTAGAGATAGTGTTGCTGAGGTTTTGGAAATCGAGTTTTTGGTAATATCGATTTTGGTTTTGTTTGTTATGTGATTGGCTATTTTCGAAAAATCATATTTTGAAAAATGTTGATTTTCTTTTAATTTAGGTTTATAGGTTGTCTGTTTATGGAAATCGAGATCTTTTAACGATTTTTAGATATTAATCTTATTTGTTTTCCGTTTATAATTGAGTTCAATGCGGCTATGATTGGGATCAGGTAACAAAATAAATCTATTTCTGAAATAGATATACCTATGCCTGAGTTCGGGACAGCCGATCTCAATTTTGAATGGTCGTTAGCATTAATGAAATAATCTTAATCAAAGTATTACCTACACTATGATCAAAGTACATCATTTAAGGTCCCAGGTTCCATTCTGCTCAAACATCTAATATATTCAGATACAGTCTAGCTTTGGAATACAACTTTGAAACACAAAAATGTAAGTTGAAACCACATTCACTTAAAAAACTTACCTACGCCATTTACCACAAGTTCGGTACCACGCCGAATAACTCGAATAATTCTCGGTTTTTATCGATTTCTCGACTCGATAGCAGTTTAGCTTCAACACATACCGAGAAACGGTTTTTCGGATCAATGCCAACGGATGTAATGTACGATACATTTACTAATTCGTCGAAGTTTTTGGATGGAGCGATTCTCAAAAACCGATAATTGCGGACGTTAATTAGGTTTGTTTTGCAATGTGCTGTTTGGCTAATATTACATCTTGTAAACGCTTAGACATTTGCTTTATGAAGACAAATAAGCTTTTTTCCAAGGTGGTAGAACTCATTGGGTGTCGACTCCGGCGGCAACACCACCACACCTATTTCTGCCTCATAACAGCAGCGGTAAGCGCTGCTGTGTTCTGGTTTGAAGGTTCTGCGCAATAACTGCATCACGGTAGAAATAAGGTCAGCGATCGGTTACAGGGGGTATTACCCTCCCTACTTCGGTGGCACCACCGCCATATCTATTTCAGCCTAATAAAAGCATTGTTAAACGTTGTTGTATTTCACCTTAATGGGTTTGGTAGGGGAGACAAACTTGTCTGAGGCCATTCGACTTAGTCCTCGCGGCAACGCATCTCTTGCTAAACTTAGGTATATTGTTTCGTTCATCATGTTGCATGCACGAAATTGCATGCTCGTTTGCTACTTAAATATAATAAAAAACTCGGTTGACTAAAAACTATATTGATTCTATTACAATAGTCGTCATCAACCTATTATTGTCCCACTGCTGGGCTCGGGTCTCCTCGTAGAATGACAAGGATTAGGCTATAGTCCACCGCGCTGGCCAAGTGCGTATTGGTAGACTTCACATGCCTTTGAGATTTTTTGTATATAAATCTGTCAGGTAGGTATGCACGTTTCCTCACGATGTTTTCCTTCACCGTTTTAAGCAAGTGATAATTAATTTCTAATAGGCACATAAGTTTGAAAAATCAGAGGCGCGTGCCTGGGATTTGAACCTCGGACTGCTCGTTCGAGAGTCAAAGTTTCTTAACCATTCGGCTATCACTACAATTATATACCTCAAATTTACAAAGGAGTAGGTAAAGTTTATATATGTCAAATATGTCGGCAGAACGCTAGAGATTTTTTAGCACGCACAAAGTGAATTTTCGCACAATTTTTCATACACGTTCAACTAAGGAATAAAATTACCTAGAACTTAAAGTGAGGTTCTAGTATACTTTAAGCGTAAATGAGTTTTCTTCACAAAGGTAGTTAACATGACGCTTGATGTTGTTATAAACCGGAAATTATCTTTGTTAATGAACTTCAACGAAACGCCATGATATTTTATATTATAGGAGTAAATGAATATGGTGTCCAACTAATGGTACTGCCACTAATGGTAACCATTACATTGGCCACTGTCGCTTTTGAACATCCGTAATCAACCTAAGATTGAAGTCCTTGTCCTGTAATCTCGAGACAATTAAGATGCGACTAAAAGAGGGCTACCGGGGTGGCAATCCCAGTAAGGACGATGGTATGTATGGCCGCATATCATCGTAAACACTCTTAATGTGGTCAGCATAATTGATTATCAGATGCTGCATCATCGTAAATACTAGACGATATGTAGACGTAATAACTCATCAGTACCCTTACCATGAGTTTTCAAAACATCCCACAATTTTACGTTACGTTTACTCAACCCATTATTCTGTTGTCTTGCTTAGTAGACTAAGTAAACGTAACAATAAGTAAGTGCTCAAGTCTGTTTGTCTGCCTCATATGTTCGCAAAAAAGAAAGACAAAACATAAAGCGCCATTTTGTCAATTTAGACATTTAATGTTACGTTACTGACACCATAGTTCTGATACAATCAGCTATTAATTTGTATGTGCAAATACGTAAACAAATACCAAAACAGTCATATTTGTCGAAACGTAAAAACACATGGTAAGGGTACAGGGCAGAACCCAAACCGGGCGCGCTCAGAAGACTCCGGTCGCGTTCCTTTGGCGATCCTGGAGTTCTGCACGTAGCGTTGAAAACGCTCATCAGGGGGGTTTAGTGGGTAAAAATCCCGTATATCCAAGTGTCGCTCCCACGGCATCATATATCCTTTAAAGTTGACCTTACCAAAAAAGGATTGGTTTCCATGACACTAATGTAACATACTCCCTGTATTGGGAGTAAAATAAATTTTACCTATAAGTACTTTTTTCTTCATCGCCTCCGCTTATCACTTGTACCACACACCAACCAGTTACCTACAGGAAAGGCGACTCGCTATGGATTTTAAATCGTGATACCTATCGGATGCGTAGGCGCAGGTATCTAATCAGTTTGAATACTATTTAGTACGTGCCTGAGCTTATTCTAAGTAGTACCTAAGATAGAACGCTTCATGTGCGCTCATGTGCGATTTTCGAAGGTATGATAAGAAAGTTCGACTGTGGTGGCATTGTTTTTTACACCTCATGCAGCCTTATAAAAGCTCTAGGTCGTGCTTTAGTTGCTGTATTTGGTCCATTTAATTAAAAATATATGTTCTAAAATGCTGAAAACCAAGTCATAAATTATAAAAAGAGAATATAGATTAGATAAGTATTTAGTTTTTTTGTTTATAATATAGAAGTAAAATTAAAATAACTACCAAGTAGTCCACATGATATTAAGTGACTACTACTACATATGGACAACTGTATTTAATCCCAGATAAGAGTACATGGAGAACGCTCCAGGTTCATTACAGCTGTGCAGAGAAGCCCGTGCCCAGCAATGGGACATAAAAAGGCCGAAGCTAAAATTTAAAAATGTAGTTTCGATTCCCATTCGTTTATAAATCCCAAATCTATTCCACTGAACTATCACTTTTTATCTCTACACTTTACATATCCATATGAAATCTGACTCTACATATAAAGTGTCATATAGAGTCATATTTCAATAGTCTCTAATGGTGTCATTGACATCCGTTGCAATTTGCATTGCTCTCTCAGATTGTAGAGTCGACTTCTGTATGACACAAGTACTATTAAGATCTGAAATCCCGCTCTACGTAAAGGGTAAAGGTAGAGAGGCTTGTTTGAATTTGTTGAGAGGAAAAATAAAATCAAAGAGTACTTAATACTTAGGTACTCTATGTCGAGGAATTGTATTGTCGTCTTGTCTTAGTAGTATATAGATAGGTAGAGTAAGGTACGTAGGTAGAGTTTATGATTCAATAATATCGTATTTATGATCTTAGACACTATTATACTTGTTTTTATTAAATTGTAGTCTAAGTTGGTACTAAGTGGTAAGTAGCCACTGCCTCTATGGTCATCTGTAACTAACCACTGATAAGATTATAGTTCTATCTGACGTCTGTCACAGGTTCGTTGCTACTCTACGGACTAAGTTGGAACATCTTGAATAAGCATATTATAGAAGTGACGCCTCGTATTTCCTAGTATAATTACTACTGTAAGCATCGGGTAAGTAGGCATGTCCGTTAACACATGCTTAAAGTAAAACACGACACTTAACACTGTTGTTTTAAGTGGGCTGAGGGGTAATGGGGGCTCTGGAGTTGGACCATGCAGAGTCCTGCTACCTTTAGTTCTATACTTAATATTGTTTTTTTTTTATATATATAATATGGGAGTAGTCTATCTCATGGTAAGTGGCTACTGCCGCTCATGGACATTTGTAATCAACCCCAGATAGGATGAGATATTCTTTCCTCAGGTCGGCCACGTATGTGCCGCTGCCTTGGAAAATACTAGGCTGTAACGGTTCGGAAAAGTATTTCTCCCTTACCACACCCTTCAAACCGGAGCACATCAGCGTTTAATACTGCTGTTATGAGGCAAAAATAGGTGTGGCGGTGGTGCCGCCAGAGTAGAACCACAAAGGGTTCTACCACCTTCAAAATTCTTCTGGTGCGATTAGTCGTCACCGCCGTAGTGTAAAATAGCGAACAAATAACTAATGTGTTTGTTACGGTACATATTATTTCTTAATTTGCGTGTAAATTCCACAACCACACATGCGTGGAAAGCTGCAGTGTGTGTGACTAATACTAAAGCACATAATTGTAGGATTTAGTCAAAATGTAAGATAAGAGTCAAAATGTGGCTTTTAAATGAGATATTTACATTTCTGACAAAAGAAAGTTTGACAAAAAATTTTGTCAGTTGCATTTTAATTGTGTAGACAGACGTACTCATTGAATGACTAATTAAAGGTTAATGAAACAAAAATAAAAATCATCATCATCATCAACCCATTACTGTCCCACTGCTGGGCACGGGTCTCCTCTCAGAATGAGAAGGATTAGGCCATAGTCCACCGCGCTGGCCAAGTGCGTATTGGTAGACTTCACATACCCTTAAGATTTTTTTTTTTTTTATAAAATCTCTCAGGTATGCAGGTTTCCTCACGATGTTTTCCTTCACCGTTTAAGCAAGTGATAATTAATTTCTAATACGCACATTAATTTGAAAATCAGAGGTGCGTGCCCTGGGATTTGAACCTCGGACCCCTGGATCGAGAGACCGCGTTTCTTAACCACTAGGCTATCACTTACTACTAGGCTATCACTTACTGGCTTTCATAGCCCTAGTATGGGACTATCCCGTTTTTGGTGATACAGGTGGCAACCCTAGCCACAACGCAAATGTCGCTTCACGCGTTGCAATGTCACGCAAGAGGTGTGGATATGTTTTAAATATGAAATGCTTGAGTGGCAACTCATTAGTCAATTCGTATGACACTAGCTTGAAATTAAATGTCAAACTCAGTCCAGGATACGAAGCTTTGGCTATTATGATTTTTTGACATGCACACATACAAAGTAATCCTAAATCTATATCACAAAGCTAAGCTAATGTGCACCAATCGGCAGAAATATGTAGTGTAGAAATTATGGGACTATGGGGTTCTGACGCTCGATCATTCCATCAGGTATTTAAACACCTTTCAAGGCGTCTGATCGAGTGCACCAACGACCAAAGGGCTGGCGCTTACCTCGTGCAAAGAATTAGATTTGCTGTTCCGCTGAAACTGCTGCTGCTGACTGGTAATGTCGCCAGCGTTTTGGGGACTCTTCCAAAGGACATCAATTTGGATGAAGCTTATTATATTTAATTATTTTCAATCATATTTCAATATTTAATTTTACATTGTTTTGTACGGTGTTTTTCATAAATTAGTTATCTTTTGTGGTTCGACTCCGGTGGCACCACCGCGACATCTATTTCTGCTTAACAGCAGCAGTGTTTAGCGCTGCTGTGTTCTGTAGTAAGGGAGACATACTATTCAGAGGCGTTCCAGCTTAGTCCTCAGGGATAGCAGCGCATCTGTGGCCGGCCTGAGGTAGGAATATCTAATCCTATCTGGGGTTGATTTCAGACGTCTATGGGCGGCAGTAGCTACTTACAATCAGGTGGACTGCATGTTCGTCTGCTACTCCTATATTATAAAAAGAAAAGCTACTTACAATCAGGTGGACTGTACGCTCGTCTAGTCCTATATTATAAAAACAAAGTTAGTAAGTGTTGCAAATAATGAAATATAAGTTATTTAATAAAGAAGATTATAAAAATATAAACAATACAAATTAGGGAGTATAAATTATCCTCAACTGCATACCCTTTGATATAGATCTGAAAATTTGATAAAACGTCAACAACTTTGTAACAGAGGCAAAAACTATCGACGCCTTATCCACGTGTGTCATATATAAGGTATTATGTCGGCAGGTATAAATGAATCATTTTGAATATCGTAAAAATTTTACAGAGAAACGTCTGTATATAAGATTAAAGGTTAATTGTGTATTATAGCTATTATCTAATGAAGTGCGCAATAAGTGTTAGTTAGTGTGAAGTGGCACCACCGTAACACCTATTTGTGCTTTACAACAGCGGTATTCGCATTTGGCCAGCGCGGTTGACTATGGCCTAATCTTTCTCACTCTGAGACATCTCTGAGATGATACCCGTGCCCAGCAGTGGACAATAATGGGTTGTTGATGAACAGTGGTATTCTGCCTACTAGGAATTGTCCAATCTCGATTTTTAGAAACATTAATAAACAATATGTGTAATGGGTCTTATGAAGAAATCGTATCCTACGTGTGATTAACAGTATCACTTGCAATACCTATTATTTCGATTATTTCGTCATTTCAGTAGATACTACATACAAAGGCACATTCAGGTTTTGAATATTAACTTACTTGTTGCAGATTTTATTTTATGTAGGTATATAATGCTAATACCTGTTTTTATTTGTCCTAATAGAACGGAAGAATAATTTTTACGTCATTACTTTTAAATCTAAGACAAAATCTCACACTAACACAAACCAGGAATAACCGAATATGTTTTGGCAAAACGCGAGCAAAGTCGGGGGCATAAGTTAGTACCTGAATAAGGGCAGACAAGGTATAAATAAATACAAATGGAGGCTACTGGCGCCACGCTCGCCGCCGTGCGCGCTTCTCTTATTGCCGTGTGTGGACAGGGGTGGTGTGGAGATGTATCGGATTGTTAAATTTTAAAATTGTAACAAGGGTGTCTTTTTATTTTTAAAAACCCAAGAAGTAAAGTAATGTGAGTCTTTATAATCTTTTTTTTTTTTTTTATAATATAAGGGTAGCAGACGAGCATGCAATCCACCTGATGGTAAGTGGCTACTGTGCCCATGGACATCTGTAATCAACCCCAGATAGGGTTAGATATTCCTACCTGTGGTCGGCCACAGATGCGCCGCTACCCCTGAGGACTGAGCTGGAACGCCTCGGAAATAAGTGTCTCCCTTACCACACCCTTCAAACCGGAACACAGCAGCGCCTAACACTGCTGTTATAAGGTAGAAATAGGTGTGGCGGTGGTGCCGCCGGAGTCGAAAAACAAAGGGTTCTACCACCTTGTTCTATCATTAAAAAAGGATTAGAGTGCAGATTTCCAAAGCTCGTATTATATGTCTGATGGCTTTATAAAGCTAATATGTAATACGGAACCCTAAAAATGAAGCATTTTATCAAAAAGTTGCCTCGGCTTAAAAAAATTGGAATAGATTTTTTGAACTTGATTATATTATTTGTTAATAGGATATAACTCAGAGGTTCTAGGCACTAAAAAATGTCGGCACTAAACTTCAAATATTAAAAAAATATATATTTCAACACTCATAAAAGAAAACAAAAAAATACATATTTTTACAAATTCTTAAATAAATATGTAGAAATGAGTTCATTATTAATTTATTTCCACGATTGCATTGGTTAGAACATACAATATTACTTTGGTAAGAATTTTCGCAGTGTCGTCTCCACACCACCCGCTGTCATTTGTAGGCTTATCGGATTTATAAACGCAATATTGTATTTGTATAAAAACAATGGCCTTATTATTGGTTCCGAGTCGTGTAGACGGTATCCATTTGCTTTATTTCGTCCACTACATTCGCTAAAAATTCGATTTTGGCAGAACCTGCCTTTTTGTTGTTACACTTTGGACCTAAAAGGACCCTACACATAACTTTTATTCGTAGAGACATAAGAATCAGTTTTATTCGCACCAAACGCCATCTAAAAATGCAATAAGATTATTCGATTCGGATAGCAACACTGGTGATCTTTTAATTTTTTGCTACAGATTAGAAAACATTTGCTTCATTCTGTCATTTTTTTGTTCATTCCCCAAATTGATTTTGGATTCGTTTAGTAAGTTTAATACATGGCAATACTAATTCAGCTGTATATTTTTATTACCGAGTTGATTTTTAGTAATCATTTTGAGTTACACTGAGTAATGTATTTAACAAAGGGGAAATAGGAAGTAGTTTTAGCGGAACTCAAAAACATTTTTAATTTCTAGAAGAATTTTTATTTTTTTATATTTCGAATATGGGACTATTATTATATAGGTATACTTATTTATGTACTATAATACCTACTCAAAAAGCGGTTATATCCAAGTGATTAGGTTTATCTCGGCCTTTCTTAAGGGGACCCTAGGTTCGAATCCCAGGCAACATATTAAATTTATCAAAGTTTTTTGTGCATTAGAAATTATTTATGCCTTACTTAAACGATGAACGAAAACATCACGAGGAAGCCTGTAGGCTTGAGAGTTACCAATACGTAAATGCCCAGCGCGGTGCACTACAGACTTAGCTCTCATCTGAGAGGGAAACGTGCCCAGTAGTGGGTTAGTAGTGGGATAGGACTCATAAATTTTGTGATAGGCATTTTTTCACTTAAATTATTACAGCATGCTTTGCGCTATGCTTTGATACTTAGTAAAGAATGAAGTTATAGTTAATGACATTCCAGGAAACAGAATTAGATTATAAAAATATAAACATATTTTTATACTGTATTGATAACCTAAGGTAGCTTGAGCTACTCGTACTTTCACACAACTCTCTGTAACCAAACTGTGATCTCTAAAATATAAAATTCTCGATTACCAAATACCAACTACACTTAATCAATTTTCAAAACACCTACTTTAATTCTGAATAGATATCGGATTTACCTATGTTTTTCGAGATTATATCTCATTCTTTGGCATGCCCTGGGGCCTACCATCTTTTAAAAACTATCATAGTTCAGGAAAGTATATTTCCTCCTTAAAACAGTAAAACATTCCGTCATACACAGGTGAACAAACTTAAAACCTTATTAATTTTTGGCTTATCCATTGTATAAAACCAACTGAAATAGTCATATTTTGCTTAAAAAGTTAAAATTCCAGAAAAAGTAAAAGTATGATTAAAATAATCACCCACTGCATCCCAAATGGCTTGACGGATTTTAAGATACCTAATTATGAGGCGTTGTTGGATTAGTCTAAATTGTGGGAGTCACATAGTCAAATTTTTAAGCAGTCTGTTTTTTTATTTCCCTGTCTGTGATTTAACACTCTAATAATAACAATTATCTATGTGCACCCGTTATAGATAATTTATCTATTTCTTGCGTACCAAGGATTCAAAGAAAATTTCTAGTAATGTCTACATCATCAAATTTAAATTTTTGGTAGGCAAAAAGGTTGGCTGCTTCGGTGAGTACCTGCACAGAATAGGCAGGGAGGCCTCAGCACAGTGCCACCATTGTGGACATGCCCAGGATTCTGCGCAGCACACACTCGAGGAATGCCCAGTATGGCAGCCCGAGCGGCAGATCCTGGTGCAGCACATACCGAACCTTTCGCCAGAAACAGTTGTTGCGGCGATGGTCCGTTCAGGCGAAGCGTGGAATAGCGTGGTCGCATTCTGCGACCGCGTTATGCTCGCAAAAGAGGACGCCGAACGGGCCAGGGAGCGCGCTGATCCCGCGCGGAGACGGAGACGCCGAGGGCGTAGATAGCGCCCTCCGACGCGGTGTCCCTGTAGTACCGGGACCAGAATAGGGCTACGGTATGCCTGTCGTAAGAGGCGACTAAAAGGGGCTTCCGGGGTTGCGGGCGGCAAGAGTGGGAGCTCAAACCGTCCAGCAAGCGACCCCGGGAAGGACAGCGGTTTGTGTGGTCGCATATCGCTAATCACCAGGGGATGTGAGAGGAGCATAAATTGCTCCCCCCAGGGCAGAGCCCGATAGAAGAGCATCGCGTTAGGAGGACTCCGGTTCTGTTCCATTGGAGATCCCGGAGTTCTCCACCAAACGCTGACGACGGCCACCGGGGGGGTTTTAGTGCAGTAAGAATCCCACATAACCTCGTGTCGCTCCGACGGCATCGGGTACCTTTAAGGGGGTTTCCCCCTCTAAAAAAAAAAGGCAACACATTAGAAGACATTATAACAACGGTGAATAGACATCTTACGTTCATACCTTGTACCAGAGAACATAGTCTGTCCACAGCCTTATACCATTCTACGTTCATATCTTATACCAGACGATATAGTCTGTCCACAGCCTTATACCACCCTGGCAGTTGTGGCGGCTCTTCTTTATTATTTCAATAAATATAAATCGAGACTCGAACACGCTTCCACCTGTACCGCGCCGCTGCAAGGATTTATACATCAAAGGCTTTAAACATCGGAGAGGATTCGTACTTATTTTTTGTCACGACTTTGTTTTTGGTGAATGATAGGTATCGTTTTTAAGTTAGCCCTTATTTGGACATTTAGTTAAGTGGTACGAGTATGTTATTCGATTTATCGCTAAGCGCCATTTTATAATTAATTAGCCGACCCGCAAACTTTGGATCGCCTCAAAATCTATTTATCAAATATATTTCATATAAAATATAGCCTATGTTACTCGTAGATAATGTAGCTTTCGAATGGTGAAAGAATTTTCAAAATCGGTACAGTAGTTTTTGAGCCTATTCATTACAACCAAACAAACAGACAAAGTTTTCCTCTTTACAATATTAGTGTAGATGTACGAGTATCGTGAACTAATTTAATTAATTACAATTCTTTATTGATATTTGAATATGTTATGCCAATTTCAGGTAATTCATAAATGTTCGATAGTCGATTGCTCCGGGTGTCCACGGTTTCCTTAGTTATAAGGTGAGGTTCATGCCCAGCAGTGGGACATAATTCACACATTTAAATTAATCTAGAAGTTTGTAAAATAACGTGTGTTTTAATCTTTAAATTAATAATTTTCAAATAAATAATTATAAGTTAAATTTAAAATAAGTACCTATGTCGTAAATAACTCATATACAAAAGATAAAACTAACCTTTTCACAAAATAAATTGTACGGTAGGTAATTTATTAAAAAATATTTCATGACCACGTTTTTTACTAATAATCTTGAAGAAAAGACGAAAAAAATAGTATTTTATTTTAGTAAGTTACTAAAATACTTTCATTACTGCAATAAATGACATTTAAGTCCACAAAACTGTAAAAAAATGCGAAAGAAAAACTCACAGCACACTCGCCTCATTATTCCATAAAATCATTAAAACGTCGTTTTGTTGACATCTTTTTGGTCGACCATTGAGTTTTAAGCTCGGACTACGCCATTTTGCATCAATAATAAAACACCCCAGCATTCTTGAACCACTTAACCCTACCGCGACAACCCCTCATCTATAATTCTACAATCCCTGCGGCGTTAAAGTCACGCCTCCACTACCTATTTAGTACAACAAAACTAACGCCACAATTTTTAAAACGAAAAACGCACCTTAAAATTTGTAGCACAAAGCATACTAAAGCTTGAGGGTAATGAGTGAAGCGGGGTATTGCACACGTATTGAAAGAACCTCAGGTGCAACATGCAATCCTTTACTACTACGAAATAAGGTCTACGAAATATGGTTGGTGTTCTTTCATTAAAAAAGTCTAAGGTGACAACGTAACGCCATATTGGTTTAGTGTGGAGGGGGCATGGGGTGTCTAATACGAGGTTTATTCTAGTTTAATTGGCTTGCTACGACGAAAACTTAATATGGGTAGGAAAATCAATATGCGTGTTTTATTCAGAAGCCGAGGAAGTTCGGGTGTTTTGTCCATTGAATTTCACTTCATAAGGCCGTCACACACGACGATACTTTAAATAGTACATTTTTTTAAATATGTAGTACCGTAATGTAAAAAATACGTAGGTTGTTGTACTTTTATCAAAAGCTCTTCGTTAAGAAAAGTAAAGTACTTAGGTATAATAAAAATAAAAAATACAGTAAAAATTAAAATAAACATTACCTGAGTGAAAAACAAAAGACGGGTTTATATCCCTGCCAGCCATCTCTACATAAATATATGTAGAGACAAAATTTAGGTATCGGTTAAGGTAACTTAAGTTTCTTATCATGCACCATAAAATCTGTCAGTATACACAGTCGTTTCGATTGTGTTAAGATTAATTAAGAAGGTATGATAGGTTGTACCACTAGGTATGAATGTACTGAAGAGGTACCACCACTACACCTATTTTTAACACGCTTTTATTAGCTTGGGTTGTATGTATGTATTTATGTATGTACGTTACAGAGTAACGGAATCTGTGAACCCGATTTCTATTCACTTTGAACGTTTAGCTTTTTCAAAATTATACTATTTGCTGTTCCTTAATTGATGCTTAAATTGAAAATTATTTTCTACTTTTTAGTTGATTTTATCATAATTACCATGAAGTTCCTGTGGATGGGTGTGGATGCTTACCTGTTGGATGCCATACATGTGAGGCGACCATCAAAAGAGTGGCAACGTATCGGCTTTAATTCAAACCCCTATTTTATGTAAAGTTTACAGATATTAATGGACAGAAGTGACCACTATCCATCAGGTGAATTGCATGCTAGCTTGCTACTTCAGTCTTATAAAAAAGCTATGTATTTTAAAATACGAATAATTGAAGTATGTGGGGAAATCGTAGTGGTAGTCTAGTAGTTAAGAAACTCGGCCTCTCGATTAAGGGGTCCGAGGTTCAAATCCCAGGCACGCACGCACCTCTGATTTTTCCAAAAATTATGTGCTTATTAGATATTAATTATCACTTGCTTAACCGGTGAAGGAAAACATCATGAGGAAACCTGCATACCTGAGAGATGTATAAAAAAAAAACTCAAAGGTAGGTGAAGTCTACCAATACTTGGCCAGCGCGGTGGTTATCCTTCTCATTCTGAGAGGAGACCCGTGCCCAGCAGAGGGACAGTAATGGGTTGATGGTGATAATGTGGGAAAAAAATGTCCTTAAATACTATACTTATTTATAATAAAGAAATTAACATAAAAATATATATTAAGGTAGAGTAAAAATAAAATATTATAATATTTCCGTCGTCTATCACGGCTCTTATCGCCTATGAATATTGCAGCCAATAGTGTTGTTAAGTACAAGGCTACCGTAATTACAGGGTTAAAGTTAGTGCCGAGTTGCTTTTTAACTTCGGCTTTCTTTCCTAAGGTGTATTTTGTCCATTGGGTTTCACTCTATTATTATTGGTGGTGCTTATAAATATTAAATCTTTTTGAAGGATTAAAGTTAGCTATTCGGCTAATGTAGGTTTGAGTATTAACAGGGAAACCCTATTATCGATTTTTTTATTCTATTAGCGAAAGTATTGTCGCAACTAGAAAAAAAGCCCCTTGTTTGACTTTAGTACCCAGTATCACATAAAAAGCTATCTATAAGGGGTTGATTACAGACGTCTAATTATATTTGAGGATGAAATTGATGTTTTAAGGCGTAAGTACCTAATTAGGTACTAAGTTCCAGATTGGAAGGTAGATTTCACTTTCTTTATCATAACATGGGTACGAATAGTTAATGAGCATGAAGTTTACCTGTTGGTGACTACTGCTACCCATGGGACACGTGTAATCAACCCCAGATAAGATTAGATTCCTACCTGAGGGCGGCCACAGATGTGCTGTCACCCCTGACTACGTAAAACTGACTAGTCCGGTAAAAAAAAAACAAAAAACTTAGATTTCAACACATTTCTTCTCTGAAAGTATGGGTGACGTATGAAAATACCATGCCTTAATTCCCAGAAGCATCTCATTTGCTAACAAATTTCGCCTTCAACAATGATCAACCCTTAATTTTATAATTATTAAAGCGTTCCTTAAGTGAGTTTTTAGGGGTAGCAACACATCTTTAGCCAACCAGAAAGCAAATCTTATATAGAGTTGTTTAAAGATGTCCATGAACGTCTGTTACCATCGGATGGACTGCATGCTCGTTTACCATTCATTAAAAAAGCCTATATTACAATTACATTTCCTCTCTGAAAGTATTTTCACGTTTCACGTATTTTCAAACGACCCCTTAGTTCCCAGAAGCATCTCATTGGCTAACTATTTTCGCCTTCAACAATGATCACTCGCGGGTGGTCCGCTAAATAGGAAGCGATGCGGTCAATTACTAGTTGACTGCATAATTAGCGGGTAAGGAGACATACTTCTTAGTGATCAGGGGTAGCAGTGCATCTGTAGCTGATCTCAGGTAGGAGTCTAATCTTATCTGGGGTTGATTGCAGAGGAACTGCATGCTCGTATGCTACTTGAAAGAAAATACTAGATTATAATTATATTTTATATTACAGTGACGTCAAAATACGACCCCTTAGCAGAAGCATCTCATTGGCAAACTAATTTCGCATTGAAAAATAAATTTATCAGCCCTTTATTTTATAAATAAGTACTAAGATGTTCCAAATTAATAACCAGGAGCAGAAACACATCTGTAGTCAACCTCAGAAAGCAAATCTTATATTGAGTTGTTTACAGATGTCCATGAGCTTCACCTACCATCAGATAGGCTATATGCTAACTTGCTACTTCGAAAAAAAAAACTTATATTTCAATACATTTCCTCTCAGAAAGTATATGTGACGGATGAGACTACGACCCCTTAGTTCCCAGAAGCATCTCATTGGCAAACTAATTTCGCATTGAAAAGTAAATTTATCAGCCTTTTATAAATACTAAGATGTTCCAAATTAAGAACCAGGGGCAGCAACACATATGTATTCAACCTCAGGAAGGAAGAAAATCTTATCTGGGGTTGATTGCAGATGTCCATGAGCATCACTTACCATCAGATGGACTGCATTCTTTTCATTTCTATAAAAAACAACTGAAGTAGACTACAATTACATTTCCTTTTTGAGAGTATATGTGACGTATGAAAATGGCATTTTCTCTTAAGAATATGACTACGACCCCTTAGTTCCCAGAAGCATCTCATTGGCTAACTAATTTCGCCTTCAACAATGATCACTCGCGGGTGGTCCGCTAAATAGGAAGCGATGCGGTCAATTACTAGTTGACTGTACAATTAGCGGGTCAACGGGAGCCGGCCGATTTGCGTGATGGGTATTGCCGAGTTGCATTCGTTATGCTATATTTGCATAACATACTTTTGTTCGGCCTCAAGAATATTTATTTTTTCTTAGGTCATAGGTTAATAGGAGAGACAAACTTATGTTTTGAACGTGGTAGAACCCTTTGTGGTTCGACTCCGGTGGCACCACCGCCACACCTATTTCTATCTAATAACAGCAATGTTAGGCGCTACTGTGTTCCGGTTTGAAGGGTGTGGTAAGGGAGACAGAATTTTCGGAGGCGTTCCAGCTTAGTCCTCAAGGGTAGCGGTGTATCTATGGCAGACCGTACGTAGGAATATCTAATGCTATCTGGGGTTGATTACCATGTGGTCTTCATGCTCGTCTGCTCCTCTTATATTATAAAAAAAATAGTGTCCTGAAGACGTATGAGATTTATTTAATTGCAATTTATGTATTTGTGCATGATTGGGATGTGTGAATAATAGATTGATTCTTAAGAACGAGTGTTAGAGATATCTAATACTGACAGATATGTCTGGCCAGTGTTCAAACCCGTCTCGCTTACGTCTTTAGTTGCTTATAAATTTTGCTATGAGAATAAATTTCAGCTACCCAGTTTAATATGTATAAAGTATAAGGTACATGTTCTGTAATAGAAACGCTTGACAAGCAAGCTAATAAATATTAACTTATTTTCAGTCATTGCGAATTAGAAATTATTTATCACTTGCTATGACGGTGAAGAAAAAGATTGTGAGGAAACCTAATAGCATCTCACAAGCAACCTCACAGTTTTTTTGAAAAAAAGGATTCTTTAATTTATAATTTAATTGGCCAAGTATGAATTGGTAGACTTTAAAAGTCTACCAATTCATACTTGGCCAGCGCGGTGGAGTATAGCCTAAGCGCCCTTGACCCTGGGAAAAGATATGTGCCCAGCATTGGGACTATAAACACAATTCTTAAGCATCTTATTCTAAAAAGAAAAAATCCTTTCCCAATACTAAAAGTACTAAGAATCTAATACTTTAGAGTAGATTAAATTCTACACTTTAAACCTCAGTCCGAGAGAATTCCAATAAAACCCAAGGCGTATTCGGCTCTGCAGTGCGGACTGTCAAAAGCCGGGTCGGTCGCATTCACCCTCAACCCTCAAGTGTCCGTAACACTCACCCCCTATCACCCCACCCGACACCCGCCACTGACCCTTTGGATAGCGTTACCATTTTAGTGTTAGGTATGTCTTACTTGTGTAAGTTCGAGGAAGAAGTGAGAATTAGGTGAGTTTTGTGATTGTTGTGTGAAAAATTATACATCAAGATTTAATCAAGTAACTAGCGAAATTCGTCCTCAAACAACTTGTGGAATAGTTTTTAATTATCATCTGATTAATTATTAATTATGTATCAAAACATAACATAAATCATAATTATGCAATTGCTTTATAATTAAGTAACTCTTCTTTAATTTGACCTAGGCTTTGAACATGTATAAAAAGTCCAAGCTATCGAAATAATTAAAATAACCGCAGGATAAATCTTATGTGTGTATAGAAATTTTATTTCCGCTAGTGTCATCACTAATAAATAAATAGTGAATGTTTAGGTAACTGTAATTCTAGTAAGAATCTGTTCTTACAAGAATTATTCCTACGAGAACCGCTAATAATCTTTGTCAACTCTTAAGTTTAGATTTAATACATTTTTCAATGTCAGTATATGAACTACGGCTATCTCTCTAATTTATAAACAGATTAATGTAGAATTAATTTATATATCCATCGTATTCTTAGACTTAAAAAGCGCGGGATTGTTTCTAAGACAGTAGAGAAAAATTCTTACTCGAATTATTCTCACTCTCGAGTTTAGTTAGTAGTACAAACTGGACACTAGGTGTCATGGCGACGCCGGTGAAGCGCGCAAGGCGGCGGACTCGAGTCTAACAACGTAATATAGAGGCAGCGGCCCGCAGCGATTACCCTCGAGAGCCGCTCTCGGGAGCGTGGGATTAGCACTCGAAGATCTTCAGCCTACATTACGTTTTTTTTTACTTACTCTTTGCCAATTCTTAGGTTTAGATCTAATAATCTTATCAATGTTAAGATGTTGAACACGGCTATCATACTAATTAATAAACAGATTATTGTAGAATTAGTTTATGTATCCATCGTATCCTAAAACTAGGCTCGCAAGGCTTGGTATCATTTCGGAGACAGAAGATAAACATCCTTACTCGAATTATTCTCACTTTCGAGTTTAGTTAGTAGTATAAACTGGACACTAGGTGTCATGGCGACGCCGGTGAAGCGCGCAAGGCGGCGGACTCGAGTCTAACAACGTAATATAGAGGCAGCGGCTCGCAGCGATTACCCTCGAGAGCCGCTCTCGAGAGCGTGGGATTAGCACTCGAAGATCTTCAGCCTACGTAAAGCTTTTATATTCTCAGGTAAGGTGCCGTTTTGGGACCCTATGCTTAAAATAGGAGCATTGTTAGTATTGAAGTAAGATGATTAGGTAAAAGTATAATCATTTTCTTTTTAATTGGATAAGTTTGAAAAGAACTTAGAATTTCGATTTTTTTTCGAAAGTCTAAGAAACATAAAGAGTAAATAAAAGAAAACATCTTCACATCATTGTTATGGTTGGATCTCTTACTACTATGTAAAACACAGTGATACTTACTTTCGTTAAGTTATAATTTAATTTTACCTTTTGATTTCTGTATGTAATGGTTCAGATATCGATTGCAGGTGCGTTGCTATGTTTGACGACTAAAATGGACCACGTTAAGAAGTGAGAAGAAGAATAACAAGAAGAAGCTCAACATTTACCTACACGAAATTGTCCATCATAAAGTATCCATACAATGATCTGTTTATAAAGAGTAGAATAGTAGGTACGAAATCAATTAGCGGTCAGAATTTTTTTAATCGATGGAAAACTCGATTTTTTTGGAAAAGTATCTATTAAATCAAAAAAACCTCTAATGAACAAAAGCGAAATGTCATCATATGGGCATAATTACCATGATTTAAATCTTATCAATTTCTAAAAAATGTTAATCTTAACTAAACGCGACTAACCCAATGAGCGTGGTAAAAGTAGCTGCGGTAAGATCTATGCCATCAAAAACAATGCTTGTAAAAAGATCCAAGTCTCGCCATTCAGTTCTTCTACCGTAAAAAGTTTTGAGATCTATGTAAAACCAAGCCGGTAAATGTATGCAGTCCCTACTTAAGGGACCTTCTGTCTTAAGGTATTATCTCACTATCTAACCTAACAACATCTCATGGGACCATACCAATATTAAAAATCTTTTATGTTCTAAATAAATTAACGTGGCAATCGTACTGCAAGTCACATTGTGTTTTCATCTTATCATATCGCATCACACAGGTAACATTAGTACGATTGCCACGTCGATTTATTTAGAACATAAAAGATTTTTAATATTGGTATGGTCCCATGAGATGTTGTTAGGTTAGATAGTGAGATAATACCTTAAGACAGAAGGTCCCTTAAGTAGGGACTGCATACATTTACCGGCTTGGTTTTACATAGATCTCAAAACTTTTTACGGTAGAAGAACTGAATGGCGAGACTTGGATCTTTTTACAAGCATTGTTTTTGATGGCATCTCATTCCTTTTTGTAGATATTTCTACTCTTTTCCTTTCCGGTACCTTCTACTAGTTGAATCTCAACAACAGATTTTTTAAAGCCAATTAAATTTTTGTAGTTAGTCTTTGTAGTTATGTAAATAATCTTGCCATTCATCATCACTTTCATTCGAAAATGACAATAAATTAAATCAAAAAAAGTTACTATTTTGACAACTGAAATTATTCCCATTGTCCTCAGGAAAAAACATCTCTACTGATTGTGATTTATTTATTTATTTATTTATAGTGATTTAACGTGTCTTCGTATTAAATAATCGACATCCCTTACTTTCTTCTGAATATCCGACAAAAATCATTGGTAATCTTTCACTGACTTCGTCGGACTCCGGTTTTTTATATAAACCACAGTATTTACTGCTCTTGCTCAAATTCGGTTCAATTTATAATATACTTCTGACTTCTGAAATGAAATTAAATGAAATGTTTATTTAATAATGATAACATTCGTTTTAAACTTCTCGCATTTACAATAATAGTTCTGTTAGCTGTTTCAACCACAACAATTTGTTTAGGGGTATATAGCATCGCCTTCTGATGTAGAATTCCATTTGTTGATAAGAAAATATTGAAAGCTCTATTACAAAATTTCGTTCATCCATCTGATCTCATACCTACATTTGTTCGACTTGCTAGTTCCCATTTCAACACTTTATATTTTTGAAATTTCGTAAATACTCACTCTTATATTTGAGAAAATAAACATGTGTCATTCGTGAATAATAGTCGATAAATAATAACATGTACCTTGAACCGTTGAGTGAAGTAGCTTCCATGGGACCACATGAATCTGTATGTACGATCTCCAGTATATCGTTCGTTCGCGTTCAGAGGTTTGGAAATGGTTTCTTACTAGTCGTCATATCCGTCGTAATGTTCACATCATCAAGCCCGGTCATAATATTCTTATATTCCGGATTAATATGGGCTAGTCTTCTATGCCAATATTTATTTGACATTGTCAAATATCATATCGGTGATTTGACAAATTGTTTAAATTTATATATACCATGTACGTTGTGGCCAGTTGCGATGATGTTATCCATAGAGTTACTAATAGTGCAAAATATTGCGTTGAAATGTTAGGTACCTAATATTACGTAAGTTGAAAACATGATTTTTTGTTCGTATATATATTGGTTTGTCTTTAATGCCATTTGGTAGGTTTAGGTCTAAAACGGATAGGGCAAAAGGAATTGTGTAATTAGGGTAATCCTTTTAGAAGTTATTAGGGATTTTCCATTGTGAACATTGTAAATTTTTATATGTAAGCTTATTTTCATAGACATTTATTTATGCGCAATAAGGCCGAAATTTGCCTAAACACTTGTTTCCTTGGAAACAAACTTATTATTATTTTATAATACGGTGACAGTTGCTTTACCTCACGACAGTTATTGTATTTTGTGTATGTTGCCGTTAGATTGTAGAATACGTTAGCATACACATTAACTAGGCAGTCTTAAGATTAGCTAGAAAATATGCAGATTAACTATGTAGTTAAAATTTGAAACATCTTTTCAGACTTGTTCTTAGGACTAAAACACATGCCTTTTTACGACACGACGACGTAGTGTGATACATAGCGACATCGTGCCGCAAAGCGATATTGTTTCGTGAAAATATACAAAGTTTGTCGTAAATTCATGACACGACGACGCATCATAGCATGCATGGGTCGACGTCAAGGGGTAAAAATTGATACAATCTTCGTTTTGTACTTTAGGTAATGGACAAGCTAATCTGCGTTTTAACTGATTTAGGCACATTAGCCGTAACATCTAGTTTTCTTCTTATGACATTTGTCAGAAATTCGGAATGTTTTTGATATTATATAACTTTTTAGGGTTCCATACCCAAAGAGTAAAAACGGAACCCTATTTCTAAGCTGTCCGTTTGTCTGTCTGACATAGAGCTCTATTTCTGGATCCTTAATAGATAGAAACTTAAATTTTTTTACGGCATATTTATAATGGTGGCCGCTTTAACAACAAGTAATAAAAGTAAAAAGAAAAACTTTCAAATAAAGGAGAGTTGCCATACAAAGACCTTCTTTTTCTTTATGAAGAGGAGGAAACCTTCAAAAGGTACTCAACGACGTGGGAGTGACGCCGGGTTATGTGGGACTTTAGCCGCACTAAAATCCTTCGGTGGCCGTCCTCAACGTTTGTCGGAGAACTCCGGGATCTCCGACTGAACGCAACCGAAGTCCTCTAAGCGCGATGCCTCGATCGAGCTCTGCGTTGGGAGAACAGTTTTCGCTCCTCCTAAACTATCCGGTGTTTTTTTTTTTTTTTATAATGTAAGAGTAGCAGACGAGCATGCAGTCCACCTGATGGTAAGTGGCTACTGCCGCCCATGGACATCTGTAATCAACCCCAGATAAGATAAAATATTCCTACCTGAGGTCGGCCACGGATGCGCCGCTACCCCTGAGGACTAAGCTGAAACGCCTCGGAAAAGTCTGTCTCCCTTACCACACCCTTCAACCGGAACACAGCAACTCCTAACACTGCTGTTATTAGGTAGAAATAGGTGTGGCGTTGGTGCCACCGGAGTCGAACCACAAAGGGTTCTATCACCTTCAAACACTTTGTTCACGACGGTATGCGACTACACATACCGCCGTCCTTCCCGCGGACACTTATTGGACGGTTCGAGCTCCCTCTTGCCACTCCCAACTCCGGAAGCCCCCTTTTAGTCGCTTTTTACGACAGGCACGGGATATCGAAGCCCTTTTTTAGTCCAGGAACTACAGGGACAAATATATAAGGACCTGCTATTTTTTGGCGTTTTTCATTTTATCTATTGAACCGTAATAGATGTTACAGTTGAAATGTTCACAATGCATTATATGGCTGCTATAATATCAATTAGTAAAAATAAAAATAAAATAAACAAATGTTTTTGTGGTACGGAACCCTCAGTGTACGAGTTCGATTCGCACTTCACCCATTATTTGAATTGAATTTAAATTGAAGTTGGAATTGAAAACGTCTTTTGTCTCGAGAATAAAAACAATTGACGTCGCCTATAATAGTAGGGGAGCCCAAGACGGGATTTCGAGAGTGACTCGAACGCGGCAGATTAAGATATGGGAGATACCTTACATCCTATAGAGTATCTTAAACTATCCATTTGGGGGGTTCAACCAGGGAAGTCCATCAGACTATTAATAAAAAAATGTATTATCTATAGTAGCTTAATTACATTCTGAAAACAATAAATTTATAATCTGATGATTTGAGGGCGGCGTTAGGGAGTAATAAGGTTGCAAAAAAATCTATACCTGGACATACTCGAGTGCGGTAATTTTTTTAATATAAAGGAAATAATGCTAGAAAATATGCACTATCTGATAGCGCCATTTATTAGCTTGGATCCCTGGAAAGTAATGGTGTATAACAAACTAAAGGAAAAGGCAAATTTTATGGAAAATACATTATTCTTCATACATTCTCATTCTATTTTTTTTTCAAATCGTCAGTATAGAAAACCCCTCCACTAAATCGTCAGATGAAGGGTTATGATAAGTAAAACATCAGTTGGAATTTCCTGTATAATAATCTTATCCTGTATAATAATCTTCGAAGAGTCACTGACAGTCTTTCGAATCGAATCGTCAGTTTTTCGAATGGGCGACTCATCTGAGGTAGCTTCATATCCCCTTTGAAAATCTAATGCGCTGGTTACTTTTTTTTCCATTTTTACCTCTCGTATGACTATCCCAAACCAGCAGATAAACATATTTCCGGCATCAGAGATATATACTCTATCACTAACCTGCCGCGCCTTGAGTATGTCTGACTCTGCTTTTAACATCTTTCGAATCATCTAGACACTATTCCCACGGTGAATCGAAAAATATCACACAACCTTTTCTTCACTCTAACGTGTAATCTACACAATCGTATAGGACCTATCGGCGCTCGAGTTTCTACCCATTTAACATCATCGGCTCCCCTACTACTCTTACATTTCGCGGACAGAAACACAGATTCATTAACGGCAAATGTAACTTTGTCATCCTATATAACTTATATAGGATACAAAGTTATTTAATGTAGTTGGTGTATCTAGATAACTGGACAGAAATTGCAAAATATTTTAGTTTTCCCATGAGTTATATACTAAACACTAATTGTATTCTCAATTTCAACCTTCTATGTCTGCTAGAAGTGCCTTAAAGTTTTGATGATCGGTCAGTCAGTCAGTGAGTGAGTGACAAAATTACGAACTTTGACTACTTGTAATTCTTAAACTACTGGTTCAAATTTAATGAAATTTGAAATATACCGTGTCTACACAATGCTTGCTTGGCTCCTGAAAATTCAAGCTTCTAGCTTCATATGCAACGAAGTTACAGGGGGTCGAAAATGGGCCGAATTGCTTCGAGAAAAGTATGCTACGGCCGTGCCGCTTTTTTTGGCTTTGGCTCGACTTGGCGGAGGCACTGCCGTGCCTCCAGATGTATAGCGGATGACTTGTTAATCGTATAATCTACAAGATGGCGGGTGATTTATAAACGATGAGCAGGCGCCGCGCACCGACCCGCGGCGGCACGCTCCTATGTTGATGGTGCTCAAAGTTTTATATTGTATATTATAAATTACAATAACGTAGTTATAGAAGGAAAAGTAGTGAATTTCTAATAAGAAAAGTATTATTTTTTTAGATTGTTGTGCATAATATATATTTAATTTCTTAATCGTACCCAAACTGTAGGTACAGGCAGTCCTCGACTTACGTCGTTTCGATTTACGTCTAACGATGTTTTGACACTATTCCTTAAGCATACGTCAATTGTTTCGATTTCCGACATAAGAAAATTCACTTGTCGCGGGGTCAATATAATTATTGTAAGATCTTGTGATAATAAAGTATGTATATCCTTTGTTTATAAATACAGTAATTTTAAATTTTGAGTCCGTGTGGATCCTTTTTTTTTTTTTTTTTTTTTTTTTTTTTTCTCGAGGGGGAAACCTTCAAAAGGTACCCGACGACGTGGGAGCAACGCCGGGTTATGTGGGATTTTTACCGCACTAAAACCCCCCCGGTGGCCGTCCTCAACGCTTGTTGGAGAACTCCGGGATCTCCAACGGAACACAACCGGAGCCCTCCAAGCGCGATGCCCAACGGGCTCTACCCTGGGGGAGCAGTTTTCGCTCCTCCCACACCATGTATGTTTACGACGGTATGCGACCACACATACCGCCGTCCTTCCCGGGGTCACTTGCTGGGCGGTTCGAGCTCCCACTCTTGCCGTCCGCAACCCCGGAAACCCCCTTTTAGTCGCCTCCTACGACAGGCAGGGGATACCGTAGCCCTATTCTAGTCCCGGAACTACAGGGACAGTGTGGATCCTAACCCTTGAGTTTTACATTTAAACATATGAAAAAAAAAAAAAAAAAAAAAATATGTGTCGACTTACGTCGTTTCGATTTACATCGCGTATTTCGAGAACCTAGCATGCCACAAGTACGAGGACTGCTGTATATATTAGTCTGTATACTCCGTATGTGAATAATTAGAAACAATTTTATTCTTTCTAACAGAGGGATGTTTTAAGAGTGTTTGTAAAGTGTCTTTCAGAACAGTCTTAACACTGCTAATTAAGACGGTGACCTCGCGGTCAAACAATAAACTTAAAATTCTCATTCTCTTTTTCTATTTGTTTTTAGTAACTACTGAAATAACCTCGGTGCAATCTCTATCCAATAGTAAAATAAGTTATCCCAATATTAAAACACTTTAATGTTTACGATCAGGTATTGGCAGGTGGCAGTGATAGCTTAGTGATTAAGAAACTCGGCCTCTCGATCGAGGGGTCCGGTTTCAAAACTCAGGCACGCACCTCTGATTTTTCAAAATTAAGTGCGTATTAGAAATTAAATATCACTAGCTAAACGGTGAAGGAAAACATCGTGAGGAAACCTAAAACCCTGAGAAATTTATAAAAAAAAATCTCAAAGGTATGTGAAGTCTACCAATACGCACTTGGCCAGCGCGGTGGACTATGGCCTAATCCTTCTCACTATGAGAGGAGACCCGTGCCCAGCAGTGGGACAGTAATGGGTTGATGATAATGATGATGATCAGGTATTAAAAAAAGAGATTCTGTGCTGATCAAAATAAGGAATTCCACGAATTCCAATCAAACTTTGACAAACCCTGGCCACACAAAAAGAGATTGAAATTCTGAGATAGTCGCAGCATCAATTTGGGCGAACGGTTTAACGTTAAAAATAAATTAAAAATAACCCTTCGAACGTCCAGAATTCCTACAAAACGACCATTTTGTTGGACAAATTCATTAGAACCGATTAACACGAATTTGTCAAGAATCCTTTCTGTTTAAGTTTTTTAAACATGTAGAATCATTCGTCTTACGAAACTATAAGAAAAATTGTCGGAACAAAGATGGGATGTTCTAAGGATGGAATGTATAAGGCTATGTAGATACCTATATATAGGTGGAAAATTTAGATACACATGTTATAAAAAATTTGGGTACCTTTTTAAGTTCAGAGGTCCCCCCACATACTTTCAGTTCCTGTAAAATAATTACAGACTTGAAAGTGAGCAAATAAGCACCCAGTCCACCTGATGGTAAGTAGATCATCTTAAACTAACTCCAAAGACAATTGAGGTATGATTTCGGCCACAGATGCCCTAATACTTACGGACTAAGCTGGAATGCCTCATGTATGATCGTGTAAAACCTAATTTAAAACAATATTAATTATGAAAAATACAAAATTTTACGTTGAAATCAACACAAACAAAGTCGCGGTTAAAACTTGTTGCTTGAAAGAATTCGTTTTAAATGTTATTTGGAATTTAGGGACACAATGTTAATGAGGCATTTTTGTTTTGTTTACACATTCGAACTAATTTAAGTCTGGTATATCGAAAATTTGAAGGATTTTACATTTTCTTAGACTTTTCTTGTTTGCTTTTAATAACAATGGGTAGATTAGAAGTGTATGGTAGGTATTCATTGATCTAAAAGTAATATAATTTTTAGAAACTTAAAGTCATTACGATCAAAACGTGATGATATCAGAAGTATATATTTAAAGAATAATAACAGGTTATTAAAACCAAATTTGATTTCTAATCGAACGCCAAATCAAAAAACATTCCGTGCGTCATAATTCCTTTAATATAGTGTTGCAGGTGATCTACAGGAAACCTCTAACATAGAATCATGTAGAACATCTGTCGATAAATCGATCGCCGCCTTAACTACATCGAGAAATTCATATGACGTTTCGTCACGGAAAGGAGCAACTTTCCTCACTACCATAATCAGTATAACCAGCGAGGGAAAGAGACAACCTAACAAATATAAATAGGAGTAACAAGGACAGCTAACGCACGAACCTCTCACGCAGAAGTAGACGAGGATAGCCATATCCAACAATCGATTAGTTGGAACGAAAGCGACGCGAGTATGGGTGGCCACCCCCCACAGTTGGTCGATGACCATAAAAATGAGTATAAAATTGAAACATCAATATAATAAGCAATCAACGTGGCTCAGACCAGACCTAATTATACAGGGCGAGCGTTCGTTATAAATTACCTCCGAGATACAGTTTGATTCAAAACTGAATGATCAATTTAAATGGCCTATCGTATGTCAGGGAACGTGCATGGGATTAGGTGATGACAATAGTTTTAATGGAAGTTTTACGTAATAGAAGTAGCAGATAAGCATGTTCTAATACAAAATAGTTTAAGAGCTGACTATGGTTTCTATGACCAGCGTAATATGTACGTAATACGTAAATGTACCTACATATTTTTTTTTATAAATTACATTATACTCTAATGAGGAATAAAGTTCTTCCTAATATTTTAATAATTCAACATTAATGAAAGTACCACACATAGTTTTCTTTGTTTGATAGACAAGTTTTTTAGTATATTATTATTAATTAATTAATTATTATTTTTATTTTTATTAATTATATTATTTTATTATAGGCATAGGCATTTAAATAATTCAGTGTGATCAGGATGATTCTGTGTAACCACTAAATTCTACGAATAATAATGATGTATTTTTTATCTTTTTAAAAATGTTTTTAAATTCTATTTGTAATTTTAAACACCACATTCAATTAATAATTTTATTGACGCTTATTTATGTTTTATTTTTATATTTATCAATATCTTAAATATGCATTTTTTAATTATATTTACAAATTCTAACTATAAATATTTATTCTTTTTATTCAAGTTTGTGAACACACTATGGTTGCGGTCGTCATAACTGGGTAGGTAATATGTGTGATTAAATTTCGGCTCCCCGAGGCAGTAGGTGCCGTGGTCTTCGGTTTGTTGGTTTTTCTACCTCGTTTTATGGTGGCTTATTAAAGCTGTTGGCACTTCATAGTAAGTGCGTTTATTAATTTTACTGGGAATTGTGGGAAGGTACTTATTTTTTTGGTTAGTGTATTATGGGAACTTAACTCTACATAGGTTTAAGTAAAAATGCTTTAATATTTTAAGGGATATAATGGGATTCGTTTTGTAGTTCTAGGGTGCCCTGTGGGTACATAAGACAACACCCGTACCCAGATTAGACAGTTTAATTTATCACTCAGATGTCTGACCCAGGATTGAACTCGGCACTCACTGTGTATCAGACGGATATGGTCACCGGTCGTCAATAAAATGCATATGTAATACGTTACATACGTGTAACGTAGGGTTCTTTGAGGAGTATGTGAGTAACAACCTCCTAGGTTGTTACTGCCAAGGCCAAGGTTCTTAAAATTACCTGTTGATTATTGGAGGGTAAAATCATGAATAAGTATATGCCCAAACATTCCACAATCCTCTAAATTAAGTATAAATTAGTTGTCTAGATAAAAGTTTATAAATTTAAAGTTTAGTACTTAATCCTAACTTGACCAGTTGAGTTCTATGGTTTATCTTGTCTTATTCTTTGAAGAAACCTGTGCCCAGCAGTGAGTTAATCAATGATGATTAATTGATCTTTAGTTATTAATAATACCAAAAAAGTCTGAACACCTAACAAGGTGATCTCATAAATTTGGTACTCGGCAAGATTTCGCCCATCCTGCTAATTTATAGCTCCTCGGTAATAATTACTTTTTAGACCTCAACTTAAGTTGGTATAAATTCAGTTGGAATAGACATAAAAATGTCAACAAGTGTCTGTTGATACTTAATAATTATTTGATAGTTTTAAGGTATAATACTTAAATTATTAGTAATTAATAATCTAATTTTAACCATTACTTACTGTCGCATTCTTGCGCAACTTAATGATTTATCACTTATCAGTTGGTAATCCATCAGGTGTCTGAAGCTAAATAGAACCTATGCAATGATAACAATATTTACAATTGAACCTTTGTATGAAATTTATATAGTTACTAGCTGAATCGGCAAACGTTGTGTTGGCATATAAATAAAAAATGTTAAGTGTGAACACTTAGGGGTATGAAAAATAGATAGTAGCCGATTCTCAGAACTACTGATATGCATATAAAATTTGGTGAAAATCGGTAAAGCCATTTCGGAGGAGTACGGTAACTAACATTGTGATACGTGAATTTTATATATAGGTAAGATATACCTATTGTACAATGTAAAATCCGATTGCATAAATTCTACGTCAATAAAATTATAACAAAATAATTATAAATATAAGAATTAACTCAGGGTAAATAAATAAATAATTTTATTATACATCTTTAATTCACAATCTTAAACTTAATAATTTAATAAAAAATTGAATACTAACCTATTTTTAATATTCTTGTGTAATTTGATTTTACAAATAATGTAACAAAACAAATAACTAATACATATTCTTATACATATTCTGCCTAAGCTTGTTACATTTTTTACAGTGAAGGTGATATTAAAGCATTTTAACTTGGTTTTACTATACGTAGTTTTGAATTATTCGTTTCAAAAAGTTTGGGTGTATCCACATAACTCTAGCTAACAAGGTGGTCATGTTTGGAAGTTGTTTGTTTCTTGGGTTCTGATTTATGACTCATCCGGTGATAATTACTCGCTTAGACCTTACACCAATTATCCTTGTATCATATCTATTCTTTTTAAGATTAGTAAAATATATTTGATTTTGTTTGTCTTTTTTATGAAATTTAAGCAGAAGACGAGCATGCAGTCCACCGAATGGTAAGTTCACTATCGCTTCTGGAAATCGATAATAAACCACCATTAAGTATTATATGAATACTAGTGGTGCCCGCGGCTTCACCCGCATTTTAAAGAAATAATATGACCTACATAAAACGGAAAATTTGTACCTGCATTGGAATGACAGTGGTGCCTTCTGTCGAAAATTGGTCTTATCAACTCCCAAACCCTCGTGGGCTCTTGGACAACAACCTTGCTAAAGATCATCACTTGATCAAATGCATAGTTTCCGATTTTATAACTACTTACGAATTAAAGATTAATTAAAAAAACCTTTTCCCACGGACCCCTTGAACACACTCAACAAATTTCATCAAAATCAGTTCAGTCGTTTAGGAGGAGTTCAGTGACATACACACGCACATAAGAAATATATATAAAGACTAGCTGACCCGGCAAACGTCGTGTTGCCATATTAATAAAAAAATGTTAAGGGTGAACAACCCTTATCACTTACTGGTTTGAAAAATAGATAGAATATTTGAAACTGCGATGGTAGCGAAGTCTGTCGAATCCAATGTGAAATGTTTCACCAAGATCAACAACTACTTACGAATTAAAAATTAATTAAAAAAACCTTTTCCCACGGACTAAATTGTGAATCTAAACCATTTTCAAGTCCCCTTGAACACACTCAACAAATTTCATCAAAATCAGTCCAGTCGTTTAGGAGGAGTTCAGTGACACACGCACATAAGAAATATATAAAACGTACATACATAAAACGGAAAATTTGTATCTGCATTGGAATGACGGTGTCGAAAATTGGTCTTACCAACTCGACAATATAAAGATTTGAAATTTGCCACCCATGCATTGCAACCCCTAAGGACTGAGTTCAAATGGCTTGTAAATTTCAATTTATCAAATCAATTCCTTCAAATCTGAACACAGTATTTCAAATCGTAGTATTCGTTATTGGTTCGGTGCGGGAGGAACGACTGCCACTCAGCAGTTGTATTTTACTTTCTGGGTTCATCTTTCAATGTTAGTTGACATACGAGGAGAGATAAAAGCATTCTTCAATCATCAGACTGACGACGTCGTAGCATATCTATGAACACTTACGACGAATCATTTTATTTGGGGTTAATTAGAATAATAATCATCTGGTCACTACCTATGTAGCGATTATTCTTGTTTACTTAAAAGGAGGAAGAACCATTGTAGTTCGATCGTCCACCATTGCTTACATGAAACACTTCTGCGTTGCGAATGAAGCGACCATGTAAATTTGCAGGAGTAACGCTGTGATTACATTCAGGAAAAATCTATTCTATATGGAGCTGGTTACAGATGTTGTACATTGGCTACTTTAATCTTATAAAAAATAAAGAGACCCTCTAACCATTGCAGCAAGATGAAAAGATCAAGCAAGCCATTACGTTCCGATTTACACAAAGAAAGACATTATCTACCACGGAGTCACGAGCCGGCAATTTGATAGCGATCGTGGAACACCGATACCAACCACCCACGACTTGCCTTGAGTGACCTGTGATGCTGAGTTATGGGTGTCGGAGATCGCGATTGCCAAATTCGTACACAATATCTATTATCTTTGTAAACACGGAATAAGTCTGTTAATGGTTGGAGATTATCTTTGTAACAAGCTTTTATGAACCTACCTTTAGGTGAGTTCGTGAATGTTTTTTTTATTTATCATAACTTTTTTTGGGCATCTTTAATCAACCCCCAATAAGATAAGGTTCCTGAGGTTTGCCACACTTGCGTTGCTACCTCTGAGGATTAAGTTGGAAAGCCTCGATAAATACCTAAGTTTCCTTTACTTTACCCATCAAACCAGAAGACAACCTTAACACTGCTGTTATTTGCCGCCATCAATACACAATTAAAAATTATCAAACGCAGCATAATCAAGGTAGCATAATCAACCTTCAAACATACAGTACCTAATTTCTTTAAACTTTTAATAAGCCCTCATAAAACAATTAAAAAGAAACAGGAATGAAACAGCGTGAAGCTAGTGATGTACAAAGGTCACTCAAATCCCAAACGAGTCTGTCATCACGCATTACCTGCACAGCCACCCAGCGCGCCGTAATATCTATATTTACGTCGAATCACAGTAACAACTCAACAATGATCATTCAAAAATTGCAAATATTTAATGAAAATATTGTCTAGATGGGTGATTTTATAACGAGTATTTAAAAAAAGCATTTAAAATACTCAAATGAAATAGTGATGTCACCCAAACGCTTTCAAAATTTTAAACAGCTCCCATAAAACACATAAAACAACAAGAAGATAGTGATGTGCAAAGGTCACTCAAATCCCAAACGAGTCTGTCATCACGCATTACCTGCACAGCCACCCAGCGCGCCGTAATATCTATATTTACGTCTAATCACGGTAACAACTCAACAATGGTCATTCAAAAATTGCAAATAATTAATGAAAGTATTGTCTAGATGGGTGATTTTATAATGAGTTTTTTAAAAAAAAGCATTTAAAAAACTCAAATGAAATAGTGATGACCCAAACGCTTTCAAAATTTTAAAAGCTCCCATAAAACACATAAAACAACAAGAAGATAGTGATGTGCAAAGGTCACACAAATCCCAAACGAGTCTGTCATCACGCATTACCTGCACAGCCACCCAGCGCGCCGTAATATCTATATTTACGTCTAATCACGGTAACACTATGATTATACGTCAATTCGCCGCGTCCCACATATTATTTATATTTTTTAAACGCGCACCAAACTCGATAATGAGATAGGGCTGGGAGTCACGAACGTGAGTTTGTTTTAGCTGGAACAGAGATGTGGAGTGGGTTTGGACTAAATATTTTAAATTTGTGTCTTTTTTTATTTAATATTTTTGGAGTTTACTCCTTAAGAAACGATTTGAGTTATAAGGCCCGGTACGGAAATTTTATGAGGAGTAAAATCAAGTGTAACGCGAAAAGTTGAGGCGTAACGGTAACCAAAATATGAATCAAGAGTGCTTTTATTAATTTAAAATACAGTAAGTTCAAATCCCATATGAAAGTAATTATTACAATAAAAATAATTAGCAATATATAAAACATTAAAACGTCATTAACTAATATGTTTACATTTTTGCATAAATTAAGTTATAGGTTTGATCATTTATAAACACTGTGAAAAATATGAACATTGGCGCCATAATATGATTAACAATCTTTTATGAACGTTTTTAAAGAAGAGTAACATATAAAATCAGTAAGCAATTGAATAAGATATAATATTAGCAAAATAAGTTTTTAACATAAAGAGGCTTTTGTAAGTTACTGATATATTAATTTAACTTATAAAAATGGATGCATTATTGATCAGCACCATCTATCAACGATAAACGGGCAAAATCAAAACAGTATTATTTAATATTTATTACAGAATTATTGCTAATGAATTATGTTCAAAATAAGTTATATAAAATTAGCAATACGTTTTAAATGAATTCTAGAATTATAAAACATTCAGAAACAATCCAAATTACATATAATAACATGTTTATTGAGTCTCATATAAATTTCATCCGTAAATTGCAACAAGGATATTTTATAGATGGCAAAGAAATTATAATTATTAAGTTTTAAGTTATAAAACGTTTAACATTGTTTTAAATATAAATAATTATATTATATTAAAATTAACTTTAATATAAATAATTATATTAAGTTACCATTATAATATTTGGAACCAAAATACATAGATTGATAAACTTGCAAACTTACAATTTATAAAACTTGCCACTAGATGGCGCTATTTTATATTATTTTGTAACATACTTTATGTAATACGCATTATTGAAGTAATATAAATAATCCGAATAATTACAGATATATGTTTGTTTCTCTTATCATTTTAGCAGATGCGTTCATTTACCTACCCTTTTTTCTATTCGATATATATCATAATTATCATTCGTAAGGAGTAAACTCCAATCGTGCGTCGTAGCTGACACACACACACTTTTTTTTTAAATTATGTTTTTTTTTTGTTGTGGTGTCATGTGTAGGTAAATACTTATAACGAGTACGTAACTAGAAAACATCCAGATCCTACTAATAACTTAACATTAAGTATGTAAGAATAGTACATTACAATACGAGGACGAAAAATTTTTTTCTGACAAGTGTGAGTTTGCAGGCCGAGCCGCAGGCGAGGACTGCAATCACACGAGTCAGAAAAACATTTTTCGTCCGCGTGTTGTATAAAATTTTATATTACGGGGTCGGAAATGGGGGTTTTGCGCACGCGAAGCGTGCGTAAAACGTCCATTTACGCACGCCGTGATATAATATAATTTATATAAAAATAAATTATATTTATATAAATTATATTATATCACGGCGTGCGTAAATGGACGTTTTACGCACGCTTCGCGTGCGCAAAACCCCCATTTCCGACCCCGTAATATAAAATTTTATACAACACGCGGACGAAAAATGTTTTTCTGACTCGTGTGATTGCAGTCCTCGCCTGCGGCTCGGCCTGCAAACTCACACTTGTCAGAAAAAAATTTTTCGTCCTCGTATTGTAATGTACTATTTTCTAACTTGGCCTGGATTAAAAATCACGTAGTTTCCAAAAAAATACCTGCAAACATTATTAACATTGTCACAGACAAAAAAAAACATTTTCTAAATTAAAAATATCCTAACCAACTAATATCTAACGCTATACCATGATGGAATAATGTTACGAACACTCCATTTGCCTCTGACTAAAAGGCATTGTCTAATTAAAGAAACATTATCTACAATAATAACTTCATACAACGACTATCTCTAAAACGGATTACATTTTATATGGCATACTGATAACGAATAGAACCTACTAGAATTAAAAACGACAGAAGAAAACTTATTGTAATGTGTAAATAAGAAACTTTAATTTATAATATCCTTTAAAAGTTATTAAATCATATCGTCTCCATTCCCTTCGCTGTGCGGGGAGCCAGGTGATAATGTGGCGATCGGTCGCCACCGCGGGCGATCTCTATCGACGTGTTTGTAAATGATTTATGTTCAAATTGCCGCCCATTACATAGTTACACTTGGTCTTGTACTAAATTATACGACACTTATACTGAAGCATTACGATTTTGTCCTCAGGGGTAGCAATGGAACTGTAGCCGACTATAGATAAGACTTGGTGGTAGTTGGACATGATTCCAAGGTGGTAGAATCCTTTGTGGTTCAACTTCGGCACCACCACCGCCACACTTATTTCTGCCTAATAATATTACTGTTAAACGCTGCTGTGTTCTGGTTTGAAGGATGTGGTAAGGGAGATATACTTTTCCGAGGCATTCCATCCGAGTCCTCAGGGGTAGCGGCGCAACTGTGACAGACCACAGGAAGGAATATCTAAACCTATCTGGGGTTGATTACAGATGTCCATGGGCGGCGGTTATCATTAGCTGGACTCGATGCTCGTCTGCTACTCTTATATTAGAAAAGTCTATGGGCGGCAGTGGCTACTTATTATTGAACGATCCCATATTCTGATTTAAAGGGTATAGAAAGGGAAATACAATAAACTATAGGGATATTTCGTTTTATAAACCTCACTGTAGCCGACTTCAAGTAACCCACGGCAGTTCACCCATACGGCCTCTAACAAGCGTTTGACTGTTATCCAATAACAACAATTGGGACCGACGACTTAGAGTGCCCCCCAAAGTAAGGAAGCGCGTATTTTTAGTATCAGTAGCCAGTAACCACTATCAGTAGCCAATCCAATTCCCGAGCGCGGCCGGCGTTGCTTAATTTTCTAGATCAATGGAGATTGACACAAGTCTTAGGACGAAATGCGCTTAGCACAGCAAGTTTTTCCAATAAAAACATAATTTGATAACTCAGACAGACTTCGATCTTATTTATCTAAAACAAGAGTTTACATCAAATGGGCACTAAAATACGTTTACACGCTAACAATATTATTTATTCAGTATCAACAGTATTTTGTAAAAAATCCAATCACCTAAGTGGGGAGACGGGGGTTACCCCTCGTCGTAAAGGGAAGATGTCACGCGAACTACATACTGCATCTGTACCGACCGCTTACACTAATGTTAGCGAAAATCAACGGTTACATGTACCGATAGCAAATAAAAGATTTGAAAAGTTAGGATTAAAACTACTTTACTACAATCCGCTACCAGTACCTATGTATGATGGTAGAGTCTACGCCAAACTTCTAGTCCACACTGAACATAGAAACGAGTCGCGTCGCAACAGCAAATTGTAGATATTACCGGGACGAAGACAGCACGGGACCCTCCGCTGCCCGCTCTCGCCCACGGGTACATAACTGCGTTAGTGTGCCCTTACTGTTGCTACGGAGTATATTATTATGCTTGTAGTTGTGTTCAACCGCATTGCTCTCTAACTGCATTTGCGCGCAACAACTCCAGAGCGTATATCCAATATATATGTATTAAACCATGCAGTATGTACCAACATCCCTCCCAAACGATGCGTGCAGATGCAAGACATAAAAATATACACCATCTTACATACCACCACCAACGTGTTTCGCTCCAAAACGGAGCATCATCAGGGTAAATTGACTCTGCAATGGTCAATCGTTAAGGTTAATCTTAACGATAAACTATAGTCCATCCATTGTATGGATTTCCGCAAAGTAACACCTGATATAATTAACTAAATGGATGGATGGATCACCGCCACACCTATTTCTGTCTAATGACAGCAATGACAGCTTACATTGCTGTCATTAGAAAGAAAGTTTTGGTTTGAAGGGTGTGGTATTGGAGACATACTTATCTGAGATATCTCAACTTAGTTCTTAGTTCTTAAGTAGGAACGCATCAGTGGCCGACCTCATGTAAGAATCTTATCTTACCTAGGGTTGATTATAGATGTACCATAAGCGGCAGTAGACACTTACTATCAACTGTATGCTCGTTTATTAGACTTCTATATTATAAACAAAAAAATAGACAGTACTTAGTGACTAATTGACGAGAGTGACTTTTACCTAAATTTTAAATAAAATGTGAAACACAATCATACATTGGAATTAATTTTGTTCTTCAGCAAAACAAAACAGAAAGTAATAGACAAGTTATTATTTAACTAAATTTTAAATATAAAGTACACACGCATACAATTGGGTTTAGTTTAATAGTTAAGTTATTTGCTGACGGTACTTTAACCTAATGGCCCGGTCACGTTGCGTGGCTCGCGGACAAAACGAGGCACCCCTCATAAATCGGACAGCACAATTTCTTATATATACATTAATAACGTTATCTACTCTACTCTATTTTAGAAGAGATAGAACTATCACGTTCGACTTTGGTATCAACGTCACATCCTTCTGCTAAATGGTACCTTTCCATATAATAGTTAGTGCATAGTTTACATTTGCAACTTCTTTAATTCGCATCCCACATTAAACAGCTTTGTTGAACCGATTTCAACCGGTGCTAAGGTAACCTAGCCATGAAAATCAGTTAATTCTATTAGTGGATTTGACACATACCCATATCTTTTGTACCTACCTTTTTTTTTATAATATAGGAGTATCAGACGAGCATGCACTCCACCTCATGGTAAGTGGCTACTGCCGCCCAATAACATCTGTATTCAATCCCAGACAATATTAGGACCCCCACCCGAGGTCGGCCACAGATGCGCCGCTACCCCTGAGGACTAAACTGGAATGCCTCGGAAAATTATGTTTCCGTGCCATACCCTTCAAACCACAACACAGCAGCGTTTAACACTGCTGTTATAAGGCAATCCATTTGTGATTCATTTCAGTTCTATAAAATAATGTGTCCGCATACCTATTTAAATTATTTTAAATTGTTTAAATCATTATAAAAATAATTTACTTGGACTGCACTGTGTTATTAAATCTAACGTATTCATCATTGTTAAATAAAATATATCATATATAAATATTTATTTCTGGAAAACTTTAAGAGACATTACGACTACGAGGGTAAGAAATCCGACCACAAAATGAACAATAAATAACAATTTAAAAATAAATTCGTTACTATTCGTCCAAATATTTATGTCACTACGCTACCTATAATGTTGCAAAGGGTGAGAAGCCACGTGCCTTACTGTAAGGGTAAAATTTGACCAATTTAACTTGAACTCCCCCGCTTCTTGAAGCTCCTGAAAAGTAAGATATTAAAGCGGGGATAAGTTGGAATGACAGAGATCAAGAAAATTTGGCGCTTACGTCAACAAAAGTTTTGATTTAATACATTTAAAATTTATCACTGTCTGGTTATTTGCTCATGGGTCAAATTTGATTTCGGATATTATGAAGTGGTCTTTTATGAGCTGGGAGTACCAATAAAGTTTATGGCGTCGTTAATGGCAAAACTACGGTCCTACTGAGTGGTACATGCAAAATCAATTCGAAATCGAATTGAATAATTATGACGGCTCACTTTTTCAAAGGAATACTTGAATCTTCCTCGATTTAGATTAGTTAAACCGTCGATAAGTGTTTTATGTCGTTCGGTTTATTTTTTGATGATTGACGATTTTTTCATTGCAAATTCAAGTTAAACTTAATTGTTTTCGTATTTTCGTAAGTAAAATAAAAAATCAAAAATAAACAAAAAATGTGTTTCTTAGAAATATTATCTGTTATTCTCATCAGGCTGTAGATTTGTGGTACATTTTGTTATGTATACTTAATAAATATGGTGACTATAACTCGTCACTCAACAGGAAAATATCTTAATATAAGTAGATTAATCTAATCTAAGATCCCAAATCAGTTGTAATTCAAAGTACAAAATCCATTTCTTTATTGCTGATAAACATAAAATAAAAAATGTAAAGCAAACTATTAAGGAACACCCTATTGCGTGAGGGGAGAGAGACAAATTATTATTTTCCATAATATCATCACACGACCATTACCCGTCGCCAGCGGCGCGTGTCCAAAAATTATTAGTCATTTTATTATTTTTTGCACGTCCATTCCTTCCCATTGTTGGCGACGAACTGAGTATTCCGGAAGTTGTAAAGTAGTGATTTGTAACGCACGCGCCGCGGCGCCTGATGCCACTTCCGGCGGCGGCCATAATCACGCTTACTTTGAGGCCACTAAACATGTGGACCCACCCTTGTGAACTACCCTTCATCTACGCATACTTTGTGCGTTAAACAAACTGTAACTCAAGAAAATATAAAAAATAATCAGGCCATAGCTAAAGATGATACAGGCTGAGAAATTATGGGCGTCTTTTTTCACATCTACGCACGGTCACGGAATAGTTGTTTTTAAAAGATAGTTTAGTTAGTGAAAAATAGTTGCCAATTTTAGGGGGTTTCAACCTTGTTATTATAATGAATCGTTTAACATCATAGATATAATGTTATTGTGCTAAAATGGCCACCAGTATTTTGCAGTATAGTCAGTGCCGATCAAGAAGGGCAGTTACTCTAAATACCAAGTTGCAAGAAGTACCAACAAGCTAAAAATAATAATCAGTATATCGAGAAACGTAACTTAAAAATTCGCGACGAATTTGCAAAACTTTATATCTTTATTAAGTATGTGAAAAAAAATACATTTTTGCGAAGTCAATTATAATAACTTTTACGTGGCATTAATCCGCATGTTTCGTGGCCAAATGTCTAGGCGCGAGATATATTCCGCCAAAATCTTGCGTATCTGTAACCTTTTCTTTCGTTTCGTCCCCTCTTTCCACACCCTCGTTTATTGTCCGCGGAGCTTTTACTTTTATGCTCTGTTTAGCGAAATTTCGCCGTCCATTTAATTACGGCGGGAATCGTAATGTGTTTTGCACATGACGTTTATGTCTCGCTTTGTAGATGAACTGCAAAATGTCAGAAGCTGTAGCTAGGGATTAGGTAAAATACCTATACTTCTAGATGTCTACTTCAAAGTTTATTTACATTTAAATTTACATTTACATTGAACACAATCCCTTATACAAAGTTCCATAAATAGAAATATAATGTTTTTTTAAATGATGACCAATTATCATAAATTTCGACTAACTGTACAGGAAGTAGAACCTATTACCCATTAAACCTATTGCTGTCTATGTTATGAGCTGAGCTGATGCTGTGTTTTAGTTTGAAGGGTGTTGTAAAAGAAAGACATTATTACGAAGCGATCGAACCTCCTCGAACGAAAGAGTCCCCCGAGATAGCGAGGCATGTTTGATCGAACTCCAGAAGGACTCCAATTATATCTGTAATTGATTACAAATATCTATGACCAGCAGTTGCTACCTACAACCAGGTGGACTGTCTGTTTTTTGTGACTAATCTACACTAATATTATAAAGAGGAAAACTTTGTTTGTTTGTTTGATTGTAATGAATAGGCTCAAAAACTACTGGACCGATTTTAAAAATTCTTTCACCATTCGAAAGCTACATTATCTACGAACATAGACTATATTTTATATGAAATATATTTGATAAATAGATTTTGAGGCGGTACAAAGTTTGCCAGGTCAGCTAGTAAAAAATATGTACTTTGAACTACAGCATAGATTTATGTGCAGCAAACATAGTATGGTATTTAAACATTTACCCTTTCGAATTTTTTCAAGCATAAAAATGTAGACGACCATATTCCAGTTCCAGAAATCTAGATCTTACATTTTATCTAGGTTAAAGGTTACGTAACCCTGCGTCGCGTAAAACTAAGTTCTAGAAATACTATGACATTGTACTATACTTTCAAAAACGTTTTAAATTTAAGCTTTAAGGCATTTATTACTATAAATATATTTATCTATGTTTCATGCATTTTTCAAAAGTTGTTAGAACCCTATATGAATGGACTTTGGAGGCTTCACAATCACACCCACCTTTACGTGATAACAGTGTTAAGATTTGCTTACAATCCAATTTTTTCGCTTTTGTTTAAAGTTTGGGATTTGCGTTGATGAATCAGGCAGTCAGGACCAGTATTAAATTTGACTTTGAAGGTGGTAGAACCCTTGGTGATTCTCCTTCGGCGGCGTGTTAAATGCTTCTGTTCTGGTTTGAAGTGTGTGGTAAGGGGTATACTCGTCCGAGGAGTTCTCAGGGGTAGCGGCGCATCTGTGGCCGACCTCAGGTAGGAATATCTAATTCTATCTGGGGTTGACAGATGTCCATGGGCGGCACTAGCCACTTACCATCAGGTGGACTGTATGCTCGTCTGCTACTTCTATATTATAAAAAAAAAAGTTATATCGAAAATTTCGCCTTAAAGCGAATCGGGAATTCGCTATCAAAATTACTTTTATTATAAATTTTATCGGCAAGTAAATAACCGGTAACTATATAAATAAAGTCGGTAACCAAATAAACTAGTATCGGAATGCGCCGACGACAGTCGTTCAAACTAGAGATGTTAACATTATGGATACGGTATTTCGGATCTGGATATGGATACGGATCTATTAAAAAATATTTATCGGCGTCGGCTATGAAATTATTTCGGATTATACGATAGTTTCGGATAATGTCTTTTAGAGATACGATATTTTTGATTAATGAATTGATTTTATTTAAGACGAGAATGTTACGAAAAGTGTGAACGGGCGAAGCGAACGCAAATTGAGAGGGAGATATAAGTTAGTGAAGAAAGAAAGAGTCTTACTTTCGTTTCGTATATTTAAATATTTGTAGAAAATTAATATTTGTTTTTTCTTTACGTGGGGGATACCTTCAAAAGGACGACGTGGGAGCGACGCCGGGTTATGTGGGATTTTTACTGCACTAAAATCCCCTCGGTGGCCGCTCAACACTTGTTGGAGAACTCTGGGAATACAACTGGGTCTCAGACGGAATACAACCGGAGTCCTCCAAGCGCGATGCCCAGATCGGGCTCTGCCCTGGGGGAGCAGTTTTCGCACCATCTGGTGTTCACGACGGTATGCGCCAACACATACCGCCGTCCTTCCCGGGATCGCTTACTGAAAGGTTCGAGCTCCCACTCTCGCCGCCTGCAACCCTGGAAGCCCCCTTTAAGTCGCCTCTTACGACAGGCAGGAGTTATCGTAGCCCTATTCTAGTCTCGTAACTATAGGGACAACATATAAATTTACCTACATATGGATTGAACTAAAGAAGGTTACTTCAGTCGTGCTATCTAAAGCACACTCGTATTTTTTTGATCCGATAGTGTCGGATACGGTTACGGAGCAACATCCCTAGTCCAGACCTGTAATTGGAAAGTGGATTGATTGTCGACGTGGACGGTGGAATCTTTGAATCGAGTGGTAATGAGACTGATTAAGAGTTGACTGGCTGGATTTGATGCGGTCAGTGAACTTATTGTAATTGTCGCCTTTGTTATAGTTCCTGAAGGTAACTGTCAGACAGTTCCTGTAAGTTTTCGTAATTACTATGAAAGGTTCAATTATTGCATCAGCATCTAGTTTAAGGATATTATCAATAAAAACAGTTTTAAATTACAAGCGTTTTTTAGTGATGAAAAGGCTTTTTCGGATCTATTTGAAGGATGCTTCACTTACAGCCCTACACTAGCATTCCCTGTTCTGGGTGCCATGGAAATACACGAAGACAAATACACCAACGTCCAGTATCAGAATCTAAATGTATCATGTCTCGTCGAGGATCGAACCAGGAACCCTCTACACGTCAGACCAGTATGACCGCGCCGCCAGGCGGGTCTTAGTCATTTAAGAAAAAATACAACTATATCCACCTAATGGTAAGTGGGCTACAGTCGACCATGGTCGTGTATAATTAGTAATTACACACTATCGTTAACCCATTACTGTCCCATTGTTAGGCATGGGTCTCCTCTCAGGATGTGAGGGATATCTATAAAGCCATAGTTCACCGCACTGGCCTAGTGCGAATTGGTGACTTTACATACCTTTGAAAACTTTTTGTTAAAGATGTAGTGTCTGTTATGCATGCTTCCTCCCGATGGCGAATAATTTCAAAAACTCCTGCCTGTAAATATGACATATTTTGCAATTATCCGATGATTCCATGCTTTCTTATTTCTTATTAAAAAAATATGGAAGCAGAGAAAAATAGAATATCTTATACATAAAATTATCGTGTCACAATGTTAGTTACCATATTCCTCCGAAACGGCTTTACCGATTTACACCAAATTTTGTATGCATATTTAGTAGGTCTGAGAATCTGCTACTATCTATTTTTTATACCCCTAAGTGATAAGGGTTGTTCAAAATTAATATTTTTATTATATATATGGCAAAACAACGTTTGCCGGGTCAGCTAGTAATATATATATCAAAGGGTAATTAGGTAACAAAATCTGATATTTAAACGGAAATTTTGAAGTTATTTAATAATAATAGTTGCCTATTTATTAACAAAGAAAGCACTTAGAAATGACACTAGTCCCAATGACAGGCATTATTGAGCTGAGATGAGAATGATCGTGCAATTCAGACAATGTACACAGTAATTTATGAAGCTGGAGGGTTCTAGCAACATCCGAGCGGAAGTACGCAGCCGCCATTTTGGCGCACGCGGCAGGAAACGCACGCGCAAGCTACGTCACTTCCGGCCGATGTGACTTCGGTTTTGGAACGCTTCATTCAATTTGCGATAGGTTACGGTTGATTTGTTTGGGGATGGGGTGTCGAAATATTTGACACAAGTGCTTGTTTGTTTAGCGTTTGCGGTGATTTATAGCTGGTTTTAATTTTAAATTGCGAAATTTTTATTTTTATTTGAAGTGGGCCAATATTTATTCAAAGTAAATCAATATAATTGCCTATTTTTTTAACTTATTTTGAATTCGTATGTATCGGATGGATGTTACAGCCAATAATTAACTCCGTGGAGTTGTAGTTCACTGGGTTAAATGTATGCACGCATGTTTGGTTTGAGTAACAATGCTGTTCAGCTCAGTCATTTCATTTTAAATCCAATATGCCAGATGCCCCAAGAGATAGGACAAATTATTTTTATGCCCGCTAAGTACCTAATGGGTTATCAATTGTTATTTTTTTAAAAGAACCATTTTTTTAATGCAAATTTATTTGTGATTCCATTACATTTTGTTACAATTTCATCATTTAAAAAACATCACTAATTTTATAATATCATAAATAATTTGTAAAAAAGAACTTCTAACAAATAGGATATCTTTTATGAAATGGTCGTTATCAATGTTCAAAAGAATTGAATAAATAATACTAATACAGTAACAGAATCACTAAACCCGCATCACCCGATCCTAACATCTACGAACGAAACACACACACAAACAATATACGAATCACACACAAACCTTACACACAACGACGCTGTTTACAGCAGGGTTGCCTGTTTACCCACGAAATAGATCTGTTGGCACAGTTGATTGCAGATCGAAACTTTAGAGAACTGACCACTCGGAATCGGATTACCGGTTCGTTACCGATTTTTGCTGTTTGCCTGACCGCTAACAACGCAAACAAATACTGTGTCAGATTGCGAGGGTAACGTTTTGTTACCATGTTTGTTCAACCCTGGCGTTGTTTGCCCAATTTATTGATAGTTCGAATGTGCAAAGTTTTAATTGCGAGTGTTGCATTGCAGATAAGGAGTTGACAATGGAATAAAAATTTATAACATTAGATTATATTCAAATACGCGGTTTATATTTAAGTTAACTGTCAGTAATTAAAAATTATTCAAAAAAACTAATGTTACCTTCCCACGGTTCGTAACAGCAGTGTTAAGCACTGTTGTTCTGATTTGGAGGGTGTAGTAAGGGTACCCGAGGAAATCCAGCTTAGTCAGGGGTAGCGGCGCACCTGTGGACGACTTGAGTAATCAAATATTATCTGGGGTTAAATATACAATGTGTACTGTCCATTGAACTATCGCTTATCAATAAACTAAAAACGTTAAACACACACCACTACCACAACTCACACTACAATAAAATCCGTGTGTAGCAACCACGTAGCAACACTTCTCGGCATTTTGTACAAAAACACATACTCACAATAGAATCGATTCTGATAAAACGGCAATTGAATTCAGAATCTATTCTCCGGAATTCCAACGACACGAGAATCTATTCTGAAAAAAGAATAATTAACATGAGAAACTACTAACCGGCACCACCTCGTCACTTATTAGTCTTATTACCAACATTTACATTAGTCACGATTGACAGACCATAGAATAATTTATCGCTAGAAAAACAACAAGAAAATTATGCATAATTGTGTTATAATACCCCTTGTAATAGATTCTTAGCGCTAATTTCCGCTTAATTATGGGCTTCCACTAATTCTATTGGATGTAATGATACGATCACGGTTACGGTTCGTTATCACGGATATGCTGTTACCTCGGCAGTGACTTTGTTTTGTAATGTCTCATGGTTTTTGAAAAGGGCCATTGTGACTTGTGAGTATGTTTATATTATACTTAGGTCATAGATTAGTAAAGATTACTCCTAACAAGAAAATGTAACCAGTTTTGAGAATTGAAATTGTCACTGTCATCTATTTTCGTGTTTGAAAAATATTAAAAAATGTAGTTTTTAAAGCATTTACGAATGAAACGATATTTCTCCGCACTTTTTCTTCGATTTCGTCTTTTTGCACCACTGAACATTTAACATCAGCCATGGCTTTCTTCAATTACAAGGCGGTGAGATATCTCTACTTATCTATGACTTAGGTGGAACGAATTTTGATTTCCAATATTGTTGTTGTTAAAATACGATTAACTTTGAGTAGGTTTGTGTATAAACTGACTTTTTGGGTATCAACGATTGTTTTGAGAATTCAAGCACTGCCCCTATTTGAATTCTAACAATAATCGTTGATAATTAAACATAGAATTATGCTGTAATTATTTTAATTGTTAATTAGATCAACTTAAAAAAAATACATTACTTGTTTCTTTTCGAATACAGTTTAAAAAGACAGATGTTTTGTTTAAGAAATTCTTTTTTGGATCGTTTAGTCATCACTACGATAGTTTTTGTCTTAAAGCTTAATTATACTCTACATCTCTATTAGTATTGAAAAATAACTGATTATCAGGTCTAAATTAACATATATGATGTCGACTAGGCAATTATGTTTGCCAGTTCAAATACGAAAGGTCTATTTCCGTCACCGAAACAAAAAAACGTGTGAACTAAACATCATCTAAATTCAAATAACTGACCAAAAAACCGTTATTAAAAACGGTCATGCGAAACTAGCACTCGCATTCCACGTTTAGATTTCAATTGCTTACTCACACAACAATAGCTCTCATACACGAATTAGACAACAAAGAACTAAAGAAAAGGACATCCTGATTACCATAATTAAAATCCACTAAACAGATTTATGGCCTCTCCAAGCCCCCATCACTTAAGCCTTTCTCTTACCTTTAATTGGAATGATCTTAAACTTTAATTTCCCTTTTTTTGTTCGCAATCCCGAGCAGGAAATACATCGTTGATTCAAAGGCCTGTTTTGAGCTCGGTTGCACGGTTGAAAGAGCCATATGATATGACATATTTTATTGCTCTTATTCCCTACGTATAGGCAAATTAGGAGGATATATCAATCTGCCTTTTGGATGCTTTTTTGCATGATTGCGACCGAATCTTTTTGGTGTACGCCGCACCAATGAATAGTTAATACAAATGGTTTTTGTTTTATTTGGAGTGTGCGTTTTTTGGTCGGATGTGTGCGTCACTTGGATGTTCGGCAAAGATTATTATCGTTTATTGTTAAATGGGAATAAAACAACTTCCATGGGAAGTTTCATTAGAGCGCGGAATTTCAAGGTTCGTCTTTCTATTGCTTTTTGTATGTTATTAGGTATGTCCTGTTTGTGGTTAATGCAGCTCTGTACGATATTTTAGTGGGTATTGCAGCTCTATATCGTTCTGTTTGAATTAAAGTAAGGTAAAAGCTCTCTATTAGCCTTATTTGTTGGAAATACACAAGAAAAATATTTGTAAGGTATTGCCAATCTAAACTTTATAAAAGCAATGTTAATAAATATCTTCTGTGTTGTTGTTAGTACGATGTGGTCAGGACGACATACTTATACATAACCTTAAACACTAAGTTGGAACGCCTTGTGTAAGCAGGAAGAGTAACAACATATGACTGATCTCCGGCAGGGCTCTAATCCTATCTGAGATTGATTATAGATAGAGGCCAATGGTAGCAGTTACCAGGTAACATGGTAAAGTGCTCAATTGCTAATTTTATTATACGAAAAAAAAGAGTAAGTTAAAGGATATCATTAATTATATAAGGGAAATATAAACCTCGAAACATAGAAATCAGCTGTTGCGTTACTTTGAGTTATTCCTTCCCTTAATTTTCTTTCCCTTATAAATAATCAATTCTAATGAATCTATATATGAAGATTGACACGCAGTTCTCATCAATCCTGACTGATAAATAATTTATGCTGGTGTATTGAGTTACATAGAAACAGGGGAATGATTTTAGTTATAACTTTAAATAGTAACGTAGTACAAAATAGTACCGTAAGCTTTTTTTAATATTATAGGAGTAGCAGATGAGCATACAGTCCACAGTGGCTGCTGCCGCCCATGAACGTCTGTAATCAACCTATATAAATAAGATTAGATATTCCTACCTGAGGTCGACTACTCCTGAGGACTAAGCTGGAACGCCTTGGAAAAGTATTTCTCCTTTACCACAGCCTTCAAACCAGAACCCAGCAGTGTTTAACACTGATGTTATGAGGCAGTAATAGGTGTGGCGGTGGTGCCGCCGGAGTTGAACCACAAAGGGTTCAACCTTTAAGACTCGTGCGTATTGGTAGACTTCACATACCTATGAGATTTTTTTTATAAATCTCTCAGGTATGCAGGTTTCCGCACGATGTTTTCCTTCACCGCTTTAGCAAGTGATTATTAGTTTCTAATACGCACATAATTTCGAAAAATCAGAGGTGCCTGGGATTTGAACCTCAGACCCCGACGTGGGAGGCCACAATTCATCACTAGACTATCACAGCTTTTATTGCTCTTCTGTGATTAAACTTATTATTAAACGTAAATGAATATTAAAACATTCGTGTCCCCAGCCTATATATAAACTGTGTCATTCCCCTGCGGATTACACAAACTTTAATCTAGGTAATGTCGCCATCATAAAATAAATATTAGAAAAGTGCCTTTGAAAATACCGATCGCATAATAAAACCGTTCATAATGGCAGCTCTTACAATGCACTATACAAATTAACATGGATTTTCTGTAAATAGGGCCAGAGATTGTTTAAATGTAGGCTGAATTTTTAGTAAAGATATTTGCAACGAAATACGTAGTACGTATAAGGTATACGGTAGGTACTTTATCGACTTGTAAATAAATAGTTTCATAGGTCGATAGATAGGTTGTTATTATGTTTAAAATAAAGAAGAGTATAGAGGTTTCTATACACATCATACATTTTATTTTAAATTCTATTTGACATTCACTACTAATCAATGACATTCACTACTAACCAGTAGTGAATGTTTTTTTAAACACTTATTAGGTATTGATTGGTAGTAAATTGGACTAACATTGGTTTCATCGGTTTGGTTCGTTGTCAACCCCTTACTGTCCTATTGCGGGGCATGGGTTGCCTCTCAGAATGGGCGGAATTTAGGCCATAGTCCACCGCGCTGGCCAATTGCGAATTTGTAGTCTTCACACACCTTTCAAAACTTTTTGTAAAAACGCAGGTGAGCAAGTTTCCTTACGTGTTATCTTACTTGTTATGTTGTCTTCATCGTTATAGCCAGAAATAACTAATAATATATTCCTAATACACACCTAACATTAGGTAAGCCTGATTAATTAGTAATAAAGTACCTAAGGCGTTCTTATTTAGTCCACCCGACATTCATGATTGACCTCAGATTGAACTCATGTTCAATATAATGCAGAAAACACACCACTTAAGTATAGTAAATTCATAAAATAATAATATTAATATTCTTAGAAATGAAAGATTAGAAGCATAAAAAAAGATTTAATTCATCACAAATAATCACAAAACTAAACAAAATGCTTATCAAAAACTTCCACATATTTAATTCTAAACGTTAATAAAAATAATTACTTCAAATATTAACAATTTAACGAAAACAATAAATCGGTATAAAATCGGACAGAGTTTCGGTGTTCAGTTCAACGTCTGTCGAACGAAAGACCCGGCACTTGCTCTTCTTCGGCTTATAAAGCCGTAAAATTTGGGGTGATGTGACGTCACGTTCGGAATACCCTCTTCATTTTTCCAAGAATATTATATTTATTTTTTATATTTACTAAATAAATACTTTCGAATTTTTAAGTCAAGCAACTTTACTAAAGAAATAATCAAGGAATTTATATTTAATTTTATTTTCCACTGCAGAAAAAGTACCTATTTAAATGTTGCAAATCCAAAAATATTGACGCAATGGCACAAAATAATATACATTTTTATTTTGTGGCACTGGCAACATTTCATTTCAAACTGCGCGATGGGGTCCGTTTATCCACAAATCTACTATCCACAAATTGCGACGCTATAGCACCGGTCTCATCCACCGATATAAATCTACTATTGAAAGAGATGTACGTTCCATTCACCAAGTTTCCTTTCATACTAGGAAGACAAACAGCAGACGGGCTCCGCAAACACTTTACGGGGAAGAGATCAAAGCGCGATATGATACAACGCCACGTTTAATTTGGCGCCAACGACAGGACGCCATTTTGCTATTTTCGCGGTATTGACTCGCTCTCGGATTCTATGGCGATGACAAATGATGTGTTATGCCTCGGATATACGGAAAATGTGTATTTTTCTGATAGTTAACAGAAGTACCTTTGATAATTTAAGTTATGTGAAGCAACCAAGGATTTAGATTTAATTTAACGCTACAGATAGAGTACCTAATGCAAATGAAAAATCATTTCTATTGTTGTTAATTTGGCGCCAAAGACAGGACGCCATTTTGCTATTTTCGCGGTATTGACTCGCGTTCTCGGATTCTATGGCGATGACAAATGATGTGTTGTGCCTCGGATATACAGAAAATGTGTATGTATCTGATAGTTAAAAGAAGTAACTTCGACAATTTAAATTATTTGAAGCAATTAAGGACTAAGATTTAATTTAATGTTACGATACAGATAAAATACATAATGCGAATCAAAAAAGATCTCTATTGTTGTTAATTTGGCGCCAACGACAGGACGCCATTTTGCTATTTTCGCGGTATTGACTCGCGTTCTCGGATTCTATGGCGATGACAAATGATGTGTTATGCCTCGGATATACGGAAAATGTGTATTTTTCTGATAGTTGAAAGAAGTAACTTCGACAATTTAAAAGTGTGTACCAGTGTTGGGCGTAGTTAATTACAATTTGTAATCTAGTTACTAACTACGATTAAAAGTAGTTAACTACATGTAGTTCTGATTACATTGTAGTTAACTTAACTACAGTAATTAAACTACATGAAGAAGTTATTAATTTGATTTCTGCAATCTCGTAGTTATAACTACTGATTATTTGAATTCTATGGACTTATATTTTGCAAAGAAATAAAACGTGGAATAAGAGCACAACTGGAATTGAAAAAAAAACATGGGAAGTGACTAAATATTATTCTACTTATGTGTAAATATTATTCTACGTATGTGATTTACCTACCCACATAAGTGATTTATCAATAGTGTAAAGTTTTCCTCTAAAAAGTAGTAGGTTTTTGTAATAACCGGTTTAAAATACTTTTTACGATTAGGTACAATAATGAATAATAGATATTTAGGTATCTATTAAATACATATCACGTAATGTGACAAACTTGCAATGATTTTTTACATAGAGACATTTCAGTTTTATCGTTTTCAAAATAGAAAAAAATGTTATATTTTTGGTATTTTATAATGGTTTGTCATTGTGTTAAATTGTGGTTTCAACACCCATTATTAATAATCAATCTATCCGTATTTTGCGGGGCATAAGTAGAACTAATACCCAAAACTTTCAATTCACTTCGATTCTGAAAATAGGAATGCATTCATGAAAGCAGCTCAGTGTTATGGGTTTTCCTAATTCATAACGAGGGGTTCTGAGGATGTGGGTCTAAGCAAACATGGGACAATAGGACCATTGCAAGCTGTTCTTTTATTTAAGCGATTTTAACACACTTTCACAAGGGTGTAACTGTTGTGGTGTAATGGTGTTTTATTTGCGTTGGAAGTGAGGGTTTGTGTATTTAAGATATCCCAATTTGGGTTGTATGTCTATTTTGTACTAGTGATATGGTTAGGAACGGAGGTTCCACTGCCTGACGTATTTATAGTGTGAAACAGTTCTGAGTTGAGTAGAAGGGTGTGGATGTCAGCTGACTTACATATGAGGCAAAAATTCTTGTTCTCAGAAGTGGCAATGTACCTATATATAGCTCTAAGTAGAGCAGGTCTATATGGAGTTGCAAAGTTATCCAAGGGCGGCAGTGACTACAAACCATCAAATGATCAACACGCACATTTGCTATGTTTTACATGAAGTGTCAGTCATCAGATTAATTCCTAAATAGGAGACAGCACGTAATTCTTTATAGGAATTAGGTAGCAAACGAGCACGCAGTCCACCTGATAATAAGCGTCCACTGCCGCCCATGGCGATCTGTAATGAACTCCTGAAAGACTTGTAATTTTCAATCTAATCTTATCATTATAATATTCAATTATAATAATAAAATGTAATATAATAGTTAGTAAACATAGATTTATATGAGATTGTTATTAATAATTATTATAATTGAATTGAATCTATTGTATTTAATTTATATTTAGTTTATTTAACATTACTTTTACATCATTGCATGCCGATTTTGGCCAAATGTGCAGAACATTGTCAAAATATAACATTTAGTGTACTATATTTGATGCAATAAATAAATAAATAAAAAGAATTAGTCCTAAGGTAGACCACAGATTGCTGCCCCTGAGTATTAAGTTAGAACGTCTCCAAGTGTCTCTCCCTTACGCTTCAAACCAGCAACGTTTAATACTGCTATTACCTATAAGACATAGGTGTGGTACCGGAATCGAACCTAGAAAACAGCTTCCACCTTTACCATTCATAATTCATAAAACAGGTATAAGTCTTAGTAATGGACATATCCACTCAGCGGGGAACATTAGGCCACCCTACTGACGTCTAAATCTAACATCGGGACATATTAGGGTGTCTTCAACTCTTGAATAATGCAAGACCAAAACACTTGAGGGCGAGGGTGGCGTCTAGACCGATGTTTTTGTTCTACCTAGATATGAAATGCATGTAACAATACAGACTTGTTTTTTAAAGTGGATATTTATTGTTGTTCTTGCTAATACTTTCATAATATTCGACGTTTTATTTTTAAGTTTAAATAGGTGAATAAAGTAATTGTAAGGTAATTTATGTCTCCCTTAACAGCTGTTGCGTGTTACAGTCACAGTCTGCGACGTGGTGAGTCCCTGAGAGAACTGTTTCCTACTATTAATATATTGACGGTGCATAGTCAATACATCTATGAAAATATTATGTATATAAGAAATCACACTGATATGTTTGAAAAAAATAGTAACCACCATAACTTTAATACTAGAAATAGAAATAAATTAGCAATTCCTAAACATAGATTATGTAAGGTGGCTCGATCTTTCATGGGCAACTGTATTCGCTACTACAATAAAATATCCGACCACATTTTGAATCACACAGAAAAAAGTTCAAACATGTCGTTAAACAAACGCTATGTAAAAAAGCGTACTATAAGTCATTATTTGACTGACAAAACGGTGTGGTCTGAAGTAGTTCCAGCTCCACATGTACCATTAGGTTAAGTTTAACATTGTAAAAAAACATTTTTTTAAAGATGTGTGTTATGGAATTTCTCTCGCCGCTTCTTCTCCATAACGAAACACTTTATGAAGTGGTGGTAGTTTTACTGACATTCAAAAAGTGCTCTATAAAGAACCTATTTTAAATTAAAAAAAAATGATTTGATTTGATTTGTTATTAGGCAGGAGTAGGTGAGGTGGTGGTGCCGCTGAAATCGAACCACAGACGATTCTACCACCTTCAATCACCTTACACATTTAATTACACGTGTAGAAAATAAAATAAATTATTTTAGTATGATGTATTTATGTAAGTCTTTATAGTTTTAAACCTTACATGTGCTGTTTATAGGATTAAGTGGTGCTCAGTGCGCTTGTATTGCGTAAGGCATTTTAAATTAAAACTAGAATGTAGGTTAGGCCTACTACTTATCGAACTGAAGGAATAATGCTTTACTCATTACCTTACACTAGGTAACCCTTTTTTATAATATAGGAGTAGCAGACGAGCATGCAGTCCACCTGATGGTAAGTGGCTACTGCCACCCATGGAAATCTGTAATCAATCCCAGATAGGATTAGATATTCCTACATGAGGTCGGGCACAGATATATCCATATAGATACGGGGTGAATTTTTCAAATGGACCTTCGCCCTTCAGAGACTAATACAAATCTATAATACTAATCTATAACTAGATACTTACAAGCGACACTATCCGGTAGTGGAACAATACGGGGTATTTTTTTCAAATGAACTCGTTCGATTCTAGGTTAGGGAAATAGATTTAAAAAAAAATCGAAGAAATCAGTTTTAGTTTTTATCAAAATCGACCTCGTAACTCCTTTCAGCATTTTTCGTTAGTCTTTTTGGGATTCTGTCCTGAAGGCCCATTTGAAAAATTCACCCTGTACCATCAAAAGAGAGAACCAGAATACTTTACTTGAATTAAAAATAATATCAATAGATGGTCAAACAAAATATTATATGTTACGAATAAAAACATTAATATGAAATTGTTCTATTTTTCCTTAAACTCATGTTATCGCTTACTAATTACTACTATTACTTAATAGGAGTTCTTGAATTTAAAATGTATAATATTTAATATACCACTAAAGGAGCTGTATATGCCATAAAAATATTGGCATTTGAGTAAAAAAAATACTTATTAGCCACATAAGGTATTATATATTGGCAGTAGCTTATAGCAAAGGTAGTATTATTTATTATCTACATACCTACATCTAAAACAAATTAAAAATGTATTGTAACCGCTTCTCATTATCTATTCTCCTTCTGCTTCGATTTATCTTTACTTGACTGTGGAAGGTAATGTTTTGAGAGCTTACCTATGTATGTATGACTGTATGTATGTCTCAGTCTTCGGCACCCACACAGCCCAAACGACTTGACGGATTTTAACAAATGAGGTGTCGTTGTTCGTCTAAAACGTAATTGTAATCGTACATATTTTCAAGAAGTAGAAACAGTAGCTAGTAGAAGTAAAAGTAGGATTTTTGTTTTTATAAAAATTGCTAGTACATTATTATTTTTTTAAAAAGTACAATTAAAAAATATAATAGTATAAAAACCCCGCTACCACACAGTTACACGTGTTTATCCCAGACACGCCTCATGAATGCCCACATGAGCACCGGCATGTGGTTAATGGCTGTCGAGGTGCACAGGCGTTTCATATACCCTCTATTACATGGATCTAAGAGTGAGAATACGCTAAACCGATCGCCACGGTAAGATAACAGCTATAATAGAGCTAATGAAGCTAATTGCGTCAGATAACAGCCGTGTTCACAGGCGTAAGTATGGTTGTCAGTGTCTGGTATGTTTAGAGAAGCTGGTATCCCCTACAATTTGTTCGTTTGATTTTACTCGATTAGATTTTTTTATTATACTGTAGTAAACTAGCAGTAGTTATAGTCCATTTGATGGCCATGAAAATCAACCTCAAATAAGATTAGGACCCCAGCAGTACACAATTCTTAATTATTTCGCTATGCGTAAGGCATAGATTAGTAAAGATTACTCACTCCCAACAAGAAAATGTACCCGGTTTTAAGAATTGAAATATTTGCGTAAAATAGTTTTGCCACGTCTCCGTGCTAAAATGACCCTAAAATATTTGAAATAATTATTTATTTATTACGTAAATTACGGAGTATTAGTAATTCATTCGTAAATTTTCTCTAAAAATGTTTTTATTTGTCAAGAATTCAAAAAAAAAACTTAGTAAAATAAACCGTTTGTGACTTCATTCAATTTCAAGGCGGCGAAGTATCTTTACTTATCCATGGCGTAAGGTAATACTCGTGTAAATTTACTAAAGAACAGTATTTTTATAAGCTCCTGATGGTAAGTTGGTACTACCACACCCTTCAAACCAAAACACAGCAGCACTTCACATTGTCGTTATTAGACAAAAATGGGTGTAGCGGTGGTGCCGCCGGAAACGAACCACAGATCTTCAAATCTTATCCGACTTACTTAATCCGAATACTTATCCAAGGCTTTAAAATTTAGACCTTAGAGAGAGCATCTGTAACCGACCTCAGGAAAGACTTGTTGATAACAGATGACCATGTGCAACAGTAGCCACTTACCATCAGATGGACTGCACGCTCGTCCGCTACTTGTATAATATTAAAACATCGTCAATTCCACCTTAATTTTACTAACATACATTTTATCGTACTTCGAGAATACATAGTAGTGGTCACAGTAAAAAGCCTACATATCTATCATACTGCGCTCTTCAAGAATTTTGCCTTAAACGCCTCGCACGGCTAGAGCATAAAAATTACCGCACACATGCGAAAATCTCAATGAACGCCAACTATTTGTGTTACTTACGCCGCTGCCAGGCCATTTTGTTTATTGTAAATGTTAATGGTATATAACACCATATGTAATGAAATGAGGCGTCTGTGCTGTCTTTAGGACCGTATTAGGGTTCTGTAGCAAAAAGAACCGTAGTTTCTTATAAGTTTTTATAACGTAAGAGTACTTTTTAGAACATAGCATGCAGTCCACCTGATGGCAAGTGGATACTGTCGCCCATATATATTCGTAATCAACCCTAGATAAGATTAGATTTCTATCTGATGTCGGCTACAGATGTGCCGCTACCCCTGAGGACTAAGTTGGAATGCCTCAGAAAAGTATGTCACCTGTCCCTGCAACTCAGAACACAGCAGCGCTTAATACTGCTGGTATTAGGCAAAAATACGTGTGGCGGTGGTTCCGGCGGAGTCGAACCACAAAGGGTTCTACCGCTTTCAGAGCTTATATTTCCTAGTTTGAAGTGTGTCATAAGGCAGAGCAATCCCTCTTTAGGAGTAGCAACGTATTTAGCTGACCTCAGATAGGACTCATCCTGTTTATTGATGTGAAACATCTATAGCCGCACGTAAAACCGATTTCTGGCGTGGCGACGCATGCCGTGGCGACGCGTCGCCATGCTATACGATGGTATATATATACAGTCTATATGCAGTAGTGTGTACGGTGTGGCGACGCGTCGCCATGCGCAAAAATCGTAATATTTTATTTTATCATTATGACATATTTAGTTCCTATCACAATATGTTCTTTTCTGCATATTACTTTTACAAAATAATGTCGATGTTTCACATCTGCCAGGCGTCCCGTGACGGCTCACATTGTTTTTTTATTACAATGTGAAAATAAAGCTGTGGCTCCTCTCTTGTCTGTTACTATGTTTCACAAAAAATCCTTGACATAGGGTGAATGAAACAAAGAAGTTTATTCAGTAGTTTACATAAGAATGACATCAGTTAATACGAATTTACATATACGTAACAAATAACTGATTATGTGTAAATTTAAAATTGCATTTCTCTTATACCATCTGTTTAAACTATGTAAAACAAAGAGTTATTCTGAAAACCAGCTGTGTAGCTGTTTGTATATATGTTTCTGATTCAAAAATTATAAATTTAATAAAATTTACACGTGTTTTAATGTATGCATAGCGAAATAATTACGAATTGTGTCTTATAACAATATATAATTTATTTATTTAGAATTTATTGTTTGATTTTATGATAATTCAGTCTATTATTATCGCACAGGTGGTCGTTTTAAAATTAGACGAATTTACATCATAGCCCATTTTGTTGGTGTAGTTGGCAGAGGTGTTCCCGTGCACACCTCAAAGATGAGCGGATGGAGTAAACTCCAACTCCATCCTAAACGGAGACGGGCCCTTCTGTGGGCAAACGCCGCCGGGACCGCGGACGAATGTTATAGCGTACCCGCAGTCCCGGCAATGGGCGTCCAGAGGAACACCGTGGGGTTATAGCCAGTAAGAGTCCGGCATATCCTCTCCGCTGCACCCGCGGCAGAGAGGATGACCCATGAGGGTTTCCCCACGTAAAAAAAAAATAAAGGTGGCAGGTGGTAGCTTGCGGTTCGATTCCGGAGACATCACTACTCGTATCACACCCTTTTCTGTCTAATAACAGTAGTGTACACCGCTGCCGTTTTCTATGTAATTTGAATACATGTAGCGATACTGTCAGCACAGTTGAAATACTACGGCTTCTACCACTTATCGCTGTCCACCTATTACTGCTCCACTACTGGGAACTGGTCTTCTCTCAGAATGTAAGGGATTTAGGACATAGTCCACCTCCCTAACCAATTGCGAATTAATAGCCTTCACACACCTTTGAGAGCTTTTTTATCACTACCACATTTAATTTAGTTCATTACAGCCAGTTTTTTATTATACCTACATAAACACTTATTACATTGTATATACGGGACCCAGTATCTACATACTACTCGCTGTAAAAACGCCAATCATATAGGTAATTATAACGTGCATGACCATTTCATTTTACAAAACGGGACATCGTTTTTTAGACAACACGCAACTTCAAATCAAGTATAACCATTAATTTGTATCGTCTATTTATGATTAAAAGACAGACAAGTCGGACATAGGCCCTTAAAGAAAATAATGTTATTAATAAACAATGTATCCAATGTTTTGCCTACGAAAAATAGACATTTGACAACCTTTCATACCTTTTTTATTATTTTTTTTGTTTTGAGGAGGTTTGAGGTACCTTTAGAAGGTACCCGACGACGTGGGAGCGACGCCGGGTTATGTGGGATTTTTACCGCACTAAAACCCCCCCGGTGGCCGTCCTCAGCGCCTGGTGGAGAACTCCGGAATCTCCAATGGAACACAACCGAAGTCCTCCGAGCGCGATGCCCCGGTCGGGCTCTGCCCTGGGGGGAGCACTTTACGCTTCTCCCGCACACCTGGTGTTTACGACGGCATGCGACCACACATGCCGCCGTTCTTCCCGGGGTTGCTCTCCGGACGGTTCGAGCTCCCACTCTTGCCGCCGGCAACCCCGGAAGCCCCCCTGTAGTCGCCTCTTACGACAGGCAGGGGATGTCGTAGCCCTATTCTAGTCCCGGAACTACAGGGACAAATCCTTTCATACCTACAAGTCATTTTTAAATTTCGATATTTGGTAGGTAAAAATTAGACAGAGTGATTATTAATAACGGGGTTACCTACCTCTACGCTTAAATCTGACTCTTGAACCTGTTGTTTTTTTTAGAATGATGCGTAAAAACTTCTCTATAAAATTCAGGACAGATTCTACACTATAGTAAGAACGTATGTTTTATGTAAAACATAGTGTTATGGTTTTTAAAGTGTAAAGCACTTTAAATACTATAAAAGCCACTTACTCGTAGTCTAAAAAGTCCTCAATTTTCATATAAATATAAAAATACAAAATACAAAAATCATTATTTGTAGAATAAGGTGTATACATTGGTGTTATAGTCAAGAATGTTCGGTCATTCTGCCATAAATGGCGAACAAATATAATTTTAAGTCTCATTTTATAAATTCAAATTATTAAATTGTAGATACTAATTACCAATATTATTAAAACTGAATCAAGATAAAATGTCAAGACAATAAAATGCTAAATAAAGATGAAAATGAAGAATATCTTCAAGAAACCGGTGTATAATGGTCACCACAGTCATATACCACCATCTTATTTATCAAGGTAGGCTGTATCGCCCGCCCATGCGACTTTTCCTGGAAATGCAAACGTTTTTGCTTTCCACAAGTAATGTAACTGGTTTAGTCAAATGGGTGGGGTTTGCTGAAGAATGGGACCGACGATTTGCCCGTTGATAGTGAATTTCGAAACTATTAATTTACTTATAGCACTTATTAAAATTAGTGAAGGATTTAAAAGAACATAATTCATAGGACTAAGATATTTATTTATTGAAAATTGGTGGAATTTGAAAACTAGTGGTGAAAAATGTGAAATTGTTGAAAATTTCAGAATATGAATTTAGAAAAAAATAAGACTTTAACAGCCCTGGAAAATACGGGTCGTGTCTGTCAAAGTATTGCATAGAAAAATAATTTTGTCAGATACGACCTGTGTCTGTCACGGTCAATGCCTGTGTGTACATGGAACAGGACCCTTAATATGGACGCCCTGATCTCCAAAACTGCTTAAGTGCTTCCGACAATACTATGTAAGTGTATATGCTTTTATTATTCCCGCGCAAAATACAACTCTAACGTCAAGAGCGTTCTTTTTCTTTTTTATGCTAACTCATACGATCGCACCAGCCAGTGACTATATATCTAAATGAGAACTTATCTTCTTATATATACAATTCTCGTGTCACAATGTTAGTTACCGTACTCCTCCGAAACGACTTTTACCGATTTTCACCAAATTTTATATGAATATTCAGTAGGTCTGAGAATAGGCTACTATCTATTTTTCATATCCCTGAGTGATAAGGGTTGTTCACACTTGACATTAATTTATTTATAGGACAACACAACGTTTGCCGGGTCAGCTAGTTTCAATATAAAATTAATTACTGAAATAATTTCTTATAAAAGTGACCTAGATTGACTTTTAATTAGACGATATCTACACATTTTTTAGCCGGATATGTCGGTCCAGACTATTTTATATTCAACACAAGATAAACACGTCGTATTTAAACATGAATATTAACACTACCTCATATCAGACATGCATATTTAATAGCAACAAAAACCTCACAGTACTTCCATAACTCCTTGTCAGCATAAGTTGATTTAATAACTATTTTTTGCCTTGCGTGCCGCCCCGCCCACTTTTCATACACGCTTAGTCATGACTGTTTTAGGTAGCAAAGAAATAGTTAAGAGATATATGGCTTACCTACTTGAAGGTCTGTGAACACCTGCCTTACTCTAAATAAGGTAGTCGGCTTACTTACAATTAAGGAGTTTCAACTAGTTAGCTCATAAATGTGACTTACTCTAATGAAATCCCACTGCTGGGCGTCGGTTCCTCCCCACTACTGGGAAATCTGAAGCACTCCAACAACCCAGCAACAAGTGTGGGTAAAAAAATCTCAAAGGTATGTGAAGTTTATCAATACGCACTTGGCAAGCGCGGTGGACTATGGCCTAATCCTTCTCATTATGAGAGGAGACCCGTGCCCAGCAGTGGGGCAATAATGAGTTGAAGACGATGATATGTAGATAATAAACGAGCCTTGTTCCGCGCCACCGACGGTTGGCGACTATCGCTGGCGATGGGTGGTGACTTCGACGACAGTCACCAGCTATTTATCGTCTATTAAGTTTTGGGCGTATATTTGGTTGTTGAGAGTGGTAAAACCCTCTGTACTTCGACTCCGACAGTGGCATACTTATTTATAGACTGAAGCAGTTTTGCGTTACGTATCCAGGGTGTGAAGGCCGGCTGATTTTAATATGAAGCGACCATATTAATTAGCAACGTATCTGTTTCAGGTAGAACCTGACTGGGAGCGTTCAAGTATTACGTAACGCAATTTTTCTTGTAAAACGTTACGATGCGTTACAGGGGCGGGGGGGTCTTTCTTTCTTTAATACACGTTACGTAACATTAGTACGTAACGTTAATAAAAAAAATAGAGAATTAAAACTCCTAAATTGGCAACCCTTTTCATTTACGTTTTACGGGGAATCCCTTGAATGAGTGGGTTCAGCCGAACTAAGTCCTGAGTATTCTGAGTTAGACTAAGTATAGTACAGTATAGCAGTATGAATGCTTTGACTATACTTAAACTAACTTAGAATACTCAGGAGACCTAGTTCGGCTGAACACGCCCAAGGATAAAAACTATAACATAACTTTTTAGCGAGTTTAGGGTAAAAATTGACACTTGAGTGTTACGTAACGTTTAGAGAGGGGGAGGGGGGGGGTATAGAAAAACGTTACGGTGCGTTACAAGGAGGGGAGGGGGGGTCAAAAATCTTCAAAAATTGCGTTACCTAATACTTGAACGGCCCTTGTACCCTTACCATGAGTTTTGTGAACATCCCACGATTTTACCTTACGCTTACTCAATCCATTATTCTGTTCCGTTTGCTTCAGTAGACTGAGTGAACGTAACAATAAGTAAGTGCTCAAGTCTTTTTGTCTGCCTCACATGTTCGCAAAAAAGGGAGATAAAACATAAAGCACCATTTTGTCAATTTAGACATTTAATGTTACGTTACTGACACTATAGTTCTGATACAATCATATTTGTCAAAACGTAAAAACTCGTGGTAAGGGTATCTACTGTTCTCTCTCTCAGTATCTTTCAACGGGGCAGTACCGCGGTCAAAAGATACTGGCTCTACCACCTTCAGGAATGTTATTAAACTTTCAATCACACTCGCCACTCATTACAATTTCAATAAAATTTAAATTAAATCTGATTCATATAAGCAAATATTTTAATTAATCCGATTTATATACGCAAAAATCTTGTAGATATATGTTTTTTTTTTATAAAATAGGAGTAGCAGACGAGCGTGCAGTCCACCTGATGGTAAGTGGCTACTACCGCCCATGGACATCTGTAATCAACCCTAGATAGTATTAGATATTCCCACCTGCAGCGCCTGTTATTAGGTAGAAATAGGTGTGGCGGTTGTGCCGCCGGAGTCGAACCACAAAGGGTTCTACCACCTTCAATGTACCTAATAGTTATAAGTATTTATTCAAGTTTCCAAAATACCATTTCATATTTATTCACAAACGTAGATACATATTATATTACAGTATTCAAAATCCATTGTTTATAACATTGCTATCTATGGTTCTTATAGATATTAAATAAAGCCTTGCTGCCGGCGTTACCTCCTACGTGGATCATAAACCGTTCATGCAATGTTTATAGCATGCATATGCCTGCCTTTCTTTGAAGCTACTTGTGGACTGCAATTTATGATACACTAGTTTTTGCCCGCGGCTTCGCCCGCGTTTATAAGAAAGTAATGTAACATACTAACATACATAAAACTATAAATTCGTACCTTCAACTTTGCTAAAGATCATCACTTGATCAAATGCATAATTTACGATTCAATCGTTACTACTCGTAATATTGATTAAAATAATCGATGTTTTGGGTCCAAAATTTCCGGGATAAAAACCTATGTCCTTTCTTAGGTTTCAGACTATCTTTGTACAAAATTTCATTAAAATCGGTTCAGTGGTTTGGGTGTGGGGAAAAGACAACCAGACAGAAAGAGTTACTTTCGGATTTATAATATTAATAAGGATAAGGATAAAGGACAATTCTAGCTTATTATAACGATGCATAGTAATACTACTGAGTTGCTATGGTGTAGCAAAGGTTATTTAGGTATTAAGACGTAATGTTTTTATGTTTCACTGATTAACATAGGTCTCTTGTAGTTTAAGAGTTTTAAAATAATAATCTTTTGAATTTCGACGGCTGAAGTACTACCTGACTTATTATTAGGTTGTTGTAAGTCAAGAAATAGGCGTGACGATGGTCGCCGGAAAGGAGCCACGAAGAGAAACTAACTTTTAAACTACTTATGTAAAAACACCTCATTTCTATTGAAAAATAGGATTCAAGAAGAGCTGAAGTGCTACTTTTAATGTATCAGCGTATATGGATATAAAGACAGTGGTAGAACCTAATCCTTATCCTTACTAATATTATAAATCCGAAAGTAACTCTGTCTGTCTGTCTGTCTGTCTGGTTGTCTCTTCTTCACGCCCAAACCACTGAACCGATTTTAATGAAATTTTGTACAAAGATAGTCTGAGACCCGAGAAACCACATAGGATAGTTTTTATCCCGGAAATTCCACGGGAACAAGGGTGGCGATCTAAGATCGATTAATCGGAGAATCGATCTTTTGGACCCAAATAATCGATTATTTTATTCGATATTAGTAAGGATTGAATCGTAAACTATGCATTTGATCAAGTGATGATCTTTAGCAAAGTTAAAGGTACGAAATTTCAGTTTTATGTATGTTAGTATGTTATATTATTTTATTTTAAGCGCGGGCGAAGCCGCGGGCAAGAACTAGTTCTCAAATAAATACTAGACCATTCCTATATCAGATTCTACGCTTTCAACAGTAAAACAGTGTAACTTAACATAGTCCATTGATACAACTGGCAGCCGTCCCATACAATAAGCTCGTTGTTCACCATTATATCCAGAAAAAACAGAGGATACATAAACAACAACATACCATCGATACTGATTGCAATCAACCGAAGCGACGCTTATTGGGTTACGAGTGAAGCGGGGCGCGTGCAGTGTTTATTTGGACAGCCGAACTGTTTGTTTTGGCTATTAGCTCTATACGAAGATGTAGTTACTCATATTCACTAGATGTGGCTTTCGCAGAACATTTAAGTGTTGAATATAGGATACATAAACAACAACATACCATCGATACTGATTGCAATCAACCGAAGCGACGCTTATTGGGTTACGAGTGAAGCGGGGCGCGTGCAGTGTTTATTTGGACAGCCGAACTGTTTGTTTTGGCTATTAGCTCTCTACGAAGACATACTTACTCATATTCACTAGATGTGGCTTCGCAGTACATTTAAGTGTTGAATATAGGATACATAAACAACAACAGACCATCGATACTGATTGCAATCAACCAAAGCGACGCTTATTGGGTTACGACTGAAGCGGGGCGCCTGCAGTGCTTATTTGGACAGCCGAACTGTTTGTTTTGGCTATTAGCTCTGTACGAAGATGTAGTTACTCATATTTACTAGATATGGCTTTTCAACACACAACAGTTTGAAAAAAAGAATACCTGAACATTAACATACCATCGATGCTGATTGCAATCAACCGAACTGTGTTAATTTGGACATCCGAACTGTTTTTTTGGCTATTAGCTCTCTACAAAGATCTACCAACTCATATTTAATAGATATGAAAAAAGAAATCTTTGGAAAAAGAAAGAAATATCACAGTTACCCGAAATATACAAGAAAAAACAATGTCACATCCAGCACGAGTAACGTTCCAAAAACTACATCCGCGTCAGAGATCTATATTATCTTTATCAAACGATTTATCAACTTTTATTCCCGGGAATGTCTTTAGCCAGTAACAATTTCTATGATTTGCTATATTCAAACAATTTCCTACAAGTGGTGAAGGAGATTTTCCTTTATTGGGAAAACAAAATGTTGTTGCCCTGATTTTTCCACTTTACATGCTACAAGTTTATCTTGATGTAATATGTTCAAATTACACCCATTTGCATATTATAACCGTCATTCATTGGTGCTTGTCTTTCTAGGGTAGAGTGAAGAAATAATAGGGTTATTTACTGGCCAATAGACATTTTGGTCAATGACAACAAATTGTCTACAAACAACCCATAATATCTTTCATTTAGTTTTTTGTAGATTTTTCCTCTGATGTAGTATTTTCTAGCTTCTCTCTTATGATAGAAGTATAGATGATAAGACCATCTTATCTTGAGTAAAGATCAAATATTATTTTTGTGGGAAAAATGTTATCTAAACATAAGCAATGAGCCAAAAAAAAACAGTAGCCTAGTGTTTAAGAAACTCGGCCTCTTAATCGAAGGGTCCGAGATTTGAATCCCAGGCACGCACCTCTGACATTGAAAATTATATGCGTATTAGAAATTAATAATCACTAGCTTAAACGGTGAAGAAAAAATAGTGAGGAAACCTACCTACCTACCTGAGACATCTTACAAAGTTTTCAAAGATATGTGAAGTCTACCAATACGCACTTGGCCAGAGCGGTGGACTATGGTGTAATCCTTCTCATTCTGAGAGGAGTTCCGTGCCCAGCAGTCGGATAGTAAAGATGAACATAAGCTTGGTTAACAGACTAATTTGAAGCGCTTCACATTTCAGAAAAATCTCACTGCAATATTCGTAGGTCACGAATATTAAATATATACCTACGTTAAAACGATTTAATTAACACATTCTATGCCAATTGAATTGACTGTCGGTAAACTGAAGTGTTAACTAAACATAAGCGAAACCACACACGCGTCACTATTTGCTATCATAGCGAATAAAACTGCGTACAAATAGAAAAACATACGAATTATTTTTAAGTACTATCTGAACGAGTTTTAAATACGGAAATTTGATAAAAGTAGCAATAGTGATTTATACAAAAAATATGTGAGTTACATAATAAAATGTCAAATTAAACGAAAGCTTCTAATAAATTTAAATCTTCACTAGTGATTTAACTAAGTATGTACTTAAGTTGACGACCAGCGTGGCGGAGCGGTTACCATACCGGTCTGACGCGCAAAGGGTCCCGGGTTCGATCCCCGGCCAGACAGATATCTAAATGATGAATATAGATTTCTGTTTCTGGGACTGGGTTTTGTGTATTTGTCTATGTGTGTGTCCGTGGCACCCACGACACGGAATCCTAGTCCCACACTAGTGAGTGTAGAAAGCGTTTAATTGTAAGATACTAGTTTTGATTTCTTGATAAACGAATGTGAGAGTTTGAATCATCGTCATGGCCTCTCGATCATGGAGGCCGAGGTTCGAATCCCAGGAACCTCTGATGTTTCAACGTAAGATTACTAGAAATTAATTATGACTTGCGAAAACGTTGGAAGAAAGCAACTGAAGAAGCCTGCACACCAGAGAGCCATCATAAAAAAACTTAAATGTATGTGAAGTCTATCAATATGCACTCCAGCCCGGTGGACTATGGCCTAATCCTTCTTAGAGGAAACCTGCACCCAGCAGTGGGACAGTAATGTCTTAACACATCCCTGGGAATTGGGGCAAAGTATGAATGTAGAAAGTATTTTCACTTTTTACATTATTTAATGTTTACTATTCTTCAGTAGCAAAACTAAACATTAGCAAAACTCATGCATTTAACTGAATTCATATGAATATAAATATCGTGCTCATTATTATATTACGCACCCTATATAAGTATCCGTGCAAAGCTAAGTAGAAACCGAAAATCCTTCAATCCTATAACGAAATTCGTGTGTACCGACTAATTTCAAGCTGCGATAAAATCAAGCGAGCGTGACGAACATATCGGTTACCGAGTAATTCGGTTTGCGCAAATCTGTGCCTATTTAATAAATGCTTTTTTACTATTGCTCATAATATTAACAAAACAGTAAGAAAACTGTTCATGCAATCAACTGAATTCATATGAACATCCTTTACATTCATATCATGCTCATTACTATATTACGCACCCTATATAAGTATCCGTGCAACGCTAAGTAGAAACCGAAAATCCTTCAATCCTATAATGAAATTCGTGTGTACCGACTAATTTCAAGCTGCGATCGAATCAAGCGAGCGTGACGAGCATATCGGTTACCGAGTAATTCGGTTTGCGCAAATCTGTGCCTATTTAATAAATGCTTTTTTACTATTGCTCATAATATTAACAAAACATTAAGAAAACTGTTCATGCAATCAACTGAATTCATATGAACATCCTTTACATTCATATCATGCTCGTTATTATATTACGCACCCTATACAAGTATCCGTGCAAAGCTAAGTAGAAACGGAAAATCCTTCAATCCTATAACGAAATTCGTGTGTACCGACTAATTTCAAGCTGCGATCGAATCAAGCGAGCGTAACGAGCGTATCGGTTACCGAGTAATTCGGTTTGCGCAAATAAGTGCCTATTTAATAAACCCTTTTTACATTATCTATTGTTTACTATTGCACATAATATTAACAAAACATTAAGAAAACTGTTCATGCAATCAACTGAATTCATATGAACATCCTTTACATTCATATCATGCTCATTATTATATTACGCACCCTATATAAGTATCCGTATAAAGCTAAGTAGAAAAGGAAAATCCTTCAATCCTATAACGAAATTCGTGTGTACCTACTAATTTCAAGCTGCGATCGAATCAAGCGAGCGTAACGAGCGTATCGGTTACCGAGTAATTCGGTGTGCGCAAATCAATACCTATTTAATAAATGCTTTTTTACTATTGCTCATAATATTAACTAAACATTAACAAATCTGTTCATGCAATCAACTGTATTCATATGAACATCCCTTACATTCATATCACGCTCATTATTATATTACGCACCCTATACAAGTATCCGTGCAAAGCTACGTAGAAACGGAAAAATCCTTCAATCCTATAACGAAATTCGTGTGTACCGACTAATTTCAAGCTGCGATCGAATCAAGCGAGCGTAACGAGCGTATCGGTTACCGAGTAATTCGGTTTGCGCAAATCAGTGCCTATTTAATAAAACTGACAAAATCACTCCCTCCCTTATTCCACGCTCAAACAATTCCCACGCTTACACTTCGGGAATAAAGGATGTTTTCCCGCGTACTTTTAGTCCGATATGTGTTTGAGTATTCAGCTTCGGAATTCAGCTGTCAATTCATCAACCTGGTTTGTCTTCATTAGGGAAAAAACGTGATTTGCGGCCTCCATACGTTTGTTTTCCGAAATATTGTTTGTTTCGTATGCATTGTATTGATGTTTCCGCAATAAACAGGATAAAGGATGTTATTAGGTACGGTAAATATTTTCATTTTTATGTGAGTCGATGTTTACAAATAAGTAAATCAAAATTAAAGTGTCGGTCAGTATTACTAATCTATGGTCAGTAATCAAAAGTTTTAAAGCTTTTTAAGGCGCTGCTGTGTTCCGGTTTGAAGGGTGCGGTAAGGGAGGCGTTCCAGCTTAGTCCTCAGGGGTAGCGGCGCATCTGTGGCCGACCCCAGGTGGGAATATCCAATCCTATCTGGGGTTGATTACAGATCTCCATGGGTGGCAGTAGCCACTTACCATGTATGCTCGTCTGCTACTCCTATATTATAAAAAAAAATATAACATTTTCAAGTATCTGTATGTGAAAAGTCTACAAACTCGAATTCGTTTGACGCACTAAAATGTGGTCTCCCTCTCACTCTGAATGCCCATCAGCCCATCATCATGCCCAACAGTGGGAAAATAACCAGTTGACGAAGTAAAAACGCAAATGATACGTCAAGTCACAACGAAATGGTTTTACAATTTTTTGCCCATGTGACGATACAATGATCACGAATGTGACCACATCCTTACAAATTACACATAATTAACCCTAATAACAGGCTGTAAATAGAAAAAATACAACGGGATTTAACTCAACTTATTCGATGATTTGTTACCGCACCTTGGGTAGGGATGTAACAATATAATATCGAAACTTCATTAATATCGAACATACAAATATCGATATTTATTTTATTTATATTGGTAAATATCAATGTCATATAGAAAAATTGAAATATCGATTTCGAAAATTTTAAATATTTTAAATAGACAAGTAGCGCCCATTATTAATAATCAATCGATCCAATGAACCTATAAAAGATCGACATTTAACTATTTTCTTACACATTCATAAACATTCTCAGTTTCGTTCTCATGAAGATTAGTATTCAATTAATAAAGATTGATATTCGATTAATAAAAGGCGTATGTCGCGAATAAAAGACGTTCTTTCTCCTTTAAATTTCAAAGTAATAATTTATCGATACTATCGGTAGGTAGCGGTAGGTACTAGGTATCGGTAGTAGCATTTAGCTTCTTTATATCGACAATTTCGCCATCTTGCATCCCTAATCTCGGAAACAAATTTACATCTTCACTTTGAAATCGAGCCGAACTTTACCAAAATCAAAACTGAACCCTGTTTCGTCGCCACAAGAAATACACTTTAATCCCAAATCAGTGTTCATTGGTGTATTAAACTTGCTTCATTCAAGAAATTAATCTGATGAGCCCCCGTTTGCAATCTGTCGTTTCCATTGTTAGTATTTTCAAAAGGTTGCGGTTAACTTAAAGTTCTTTTTGACAGTTTATCGGTATTGTTAAAGACTGTTCGTTGCAGGTAGTTAAGGGCTTGTTCAAAATCTAATTATTTTTGAAAATAACGTTAAATGTATGTTGGGAGCAAAGGCTTTTCATTAAGGTGGCGACATGAATGATTGAAATAATCAGATATCTTAAGATTCAAAGAGTTAAGCGACATTCAAAATGATAAAATACTTCAATTAAAAAGAAAATAGAACGATACTTAAGATGTTTGATACTACATGGTGCATAAGTAGATAGGTATCTATCATGGTGCTTTATGACGTACGTTAAAGGTGGTAGAACCCTCTGAGGTTCGACTCCGGCGGTACCACCGCTACACGTATTTCTACCTACTAACAGTAGTGTCAAGCGTATTCTGGTTTGAAAGGAGACATACTTTTTTGAGGCGTTCCAGCTTAGTCCTCAGGGGTAGCGGCGCATCTATGGTCGACCTCAGGAAGGAATATCTAATCCTATCTGGGCTTGATTGCATATGTTCATGGGCGGCAGTAACCACTTACCATGTGTAAGCTCATTATTCTTGAAATACTATTTTATATAATAAAATATTCAATTACAACTCCATTATTTATTTTCTCTGATAATTCATTCTATGACATCTTATTCTCCAAAAACCTGTACTCCTTCTTTCTTTTTATACAGCTTACCGCTACATTGCTACTCACAACAGCAATTAAATAGACTTATTAATATAAATTAAATAAAAAGTATTGTTATGAAAATATACCCTTACACATGAGATGGACTGCATGCTCGTCTGCTACTCCTATATAAAAAAAGATACTTAGTAAGTATGTGTCTTGGTCCTCTATAACATACAGTTTTTTCTATTACATTCTGGAACTCTTCATGTAGACACTACAGTGCATTTTTTTGTGTATCTTAAGTTGTAAACGAGCAAGCAGTTCAACCCAGTAGTAATTTGAAGTTAGAATCCTGTGTGGTTCGATTCCGGCGGGACCACTACCGCACTCATTTCTGCCTAATACCCAAAAGCAGTGTAAAGTGCCGGTGTTCTAGTTTAAAGGATATTTCATACTTACCCGTGATGCTCTAATCCAGAGTTACCGTTACGTAAGCTATAGGTATCTTAGGAATATTTTCCTCTTAAACCGAAACATATTTGAGCTCAATTGACTAAAAAGTCACACCACAAAGAGTTTTACCACATTTTACCTTTTTTTTTATAATATAGGAGTAGCAGACGAGCATGCAGTCCATCTGATGGTAAGTGGCTACTGCCGCCCATGGACATCTGCAATCAACCCCAGATAGGACCAGAAATTCCTACCTGAGGTCGGCAACAGATGCGCCGCTACCCCTGAGGACTAAGCTGGAACGCCTCGGAAAAGTATGTCTCCCTTACCACACCCTTCAAAACGGAACACAGCAGCGCTTAACACTGCTGTTATTAGGCAGAAATAGGTGTGGTGGTGGTGCCGCCGGAGCCGAACCTTAAATGTTCTACCACCTTTAAAACCTACTTTTCTTCTAAGTTTCACAGCCATCATTCACGTATATACTCATTAATTATTCACGTAAAACTAAGAATTATAATTAATTAAAACCAATTAAGTGTCTAAGCAGCTACTACATATGTTCTTGAATACCTACACATCGTTTTATTCACATTAGGACACCTTTGTATGTCTATCACAAGTTCCTAGAATGTACTTAACTTTTTACATAATTTATTATATCAAGAATATTATAAAAAAGATAAGAAAATTTATGAGCATTTGCAAATTACTAGACCTGTTCCAGAATACCTGCCATTTGACATCAAAAGTTGCCGTCTTCGCTTGAATTATCGCTATATGGGGTTTGACCTCATTTGTAAATTACGAGAAGTACTCGTAGGTATCTAACCATTATCTATATTATGAATATTAAAAATCTTAAATATTAACAATATCGCCCGCACTTTATAATATCAACAAGGAATATATTATTTATGTATCAGGAAAACCGAACAAGACCTTATCAATTTTTTTGCTGGCAAAAGAAATCATTTATTTAAGAAATCTTGAATGGTAAATATTTTCTGTCTATCACTATTATTTTTTAATAATGGAAACATATTGTTTATAAATACTTGAATATTTTTCTCCAGCAAACAAAATTTTGGTTACTTTTTGGTTTTCCTAAAATAGCTGCCATTTTGTATTTCAATTTTATTAACTCGAAATTTCAAGACATTTAACAAAAGTTCCTGTTAAACTTAACGATGTGACTCTACAATACACATTACTTCATTATGATTTTTAATTTCTCATGTGGACAAATATATCTCATTTATCTTTGGATCCAGAATGCTAGATCCATTTCAGTATTCTAAGATTTGACTACATAACTCCTTAGTAAAAAAATACATAATAAAAGCCGATTCCCACTGGATAAATGGGGTAACAGACTTCCCATCAAGAATGACATTTGCGTGAACAAAAACTGACATTGTCCACAGTAAATTACTATCGACCTATTAATTCTGACAAATTAAGGCCTTTTTTGTCAAACCATAATTGTGTCTGCAACTGTCCTGGCCACAGGCTGGCGTAAGACAAGAAGAGAATGATAATTACTTGTGTGACATGAGACGCTTATTAGTGTGTTGTGTAAAACATAATGCGTTTTGTTAGAAAGACAGGAATTTTGTAAGAAACGGCATATCGTCCACCTGTTCTGTATTCGTCGTGACCACATTACTGCCCCAATGGGCACGGGTCTCCTTTCAGTGAGAGTGCTGTGCGCCCGTTATTCAATTTACAGATTCGACCAGTTCGCCGAGGATAATTTCTTAAAGGTAAGCTAAGGTGTTTTCGCAAGAGTATTTTTTGAAGGAACAGCTGTCTTACAGTAAAAAAAAAACTATGGTCGACCTCAGGTAGGAATATCTAATCCTATCTGGGCTTGGTTGCATATGTTCATTGGTGCAGTAACCACTTACCATCAGATAATTTCTTGTGTGTCATGAGACGCTTATTAGTGTTGTGTAAAACATAATGCGCTTTGTTAGGAAGACAGGAATTTGTAAGAAACGGCATATCATCGCCCTGTTCTATATTTGTCGTGACCCCATTACTGTCCCAATGGGCAGGGGTCTCAGTGAGAGTTTAGGCTATAGTCCACTGCGCTAACCAAGTGTGAATTGGTAGACTTCATACATCTTTTACTTTTGTTTTATAAGAACTCTTAGGCGTTCCGGATTTCTTATGCTATTTTCCTTCAGTGATAGTACAACCAGTATAGTTCGACGAGGAAAATACAACTGCTACACCCACTTCAAGCAGTTCTTTCGTTTTGGTGGAAGTCGACAACGTATCTGTGATCGGCTTCAAGTAGAATCACTGTACTATATGGAGTTGATTATAGATGTCCATGGTCCAATGATCAGTTAGGTACCATCAGGTCACATTTTTTTATAATATAGGAGTAGCATACGAGCATGCAGTCCACCTGATGGTAAGTGGCCACTGCCGCCCATGGACATCTGTAATCAACCCCAGATAGGATTAGATATTCCTATCTGAGGTCGGCCACAGATGCGCCGCTACCCCTGAGGAATAAGCTGGAACGCCTCGGAAAAGTCTGTCTCCCTTACCACACCATTCAAACCGGAACACAGCAGCGCCGCGCCTAACACTGTTGTTATAAGGTAGAAATAGGTGTGACGGTGGTGCCGCCGGAGTCGAACGACAAAGGGTTCTACCACCCTCGTGCTCAAAGTCGTCTGTAAGACAATAATGTAGTAGGGAATATTTGATAGGAAAAAAGTATACGATCAAAATCAACAGTAACACTTGAACGTACCTATACACATAAGCTTTGCCCTTCAAAACTTAACCGTAGAAGAGGATCAATAACCCAAAAAGACCCCATTATTCGAAAACACAACAGGATTCCGTTAAAGCATATGGCGTTCATAATGATGGAGAAACCGCAATTATTTGTACCGAACTAAGCACGCTCGCTCATCGTGCCAATTAGTTACAAAAACACCTCTGGGGTGGACTTTTTGTCCATCCATTGTTATTTGACATCGCGTGCCGTTTTTTGAAGGTCATAATATTTGGGTTTTTTGCCCGGAATTTGGGTTGATTAGCGGATATGAATTATTATAAGTGGTGAATCAAAGGGTAAGTGAGGTAAGCAAATTATCCCTTATTAGACTTCCGTTAAGAAGCAATATGGTATTTTAGTGTTGTTAGTCTCGTTGGTAATTTTAATTTACTTAGTGAAAATTAATAGAATTCACATACCCTAAAGTTATTTTTTGGTTCGCTCTCAGATGTACCCACATGTTTCCTGGCGATGTTTTCCCTCACCGTTTAAGCAAGTGTAGGTTAATTTCTAATAAGTAAAATTTTAAGCAAATTACCCTAAATATAAGTTATCCCTTTACTAGACTTTCGATAAGACGTAATATAGGTAGTATTTTAGTTTTATTACTCTCTTTGGTAGTTTTAATTCACTATGGAGTTTAGTTTGACTACACACTTAGAAGGAGCTTGGTCAACCATACGGAAAATATCACCTGTGTGGATTCATTGAGCTAAATAATCTGTGGTAAGGTCCTTGGAAAATATTATGTAGGCATGTGCAGCTCAGCCGTATGATATATTCATATTTTGAAAAAGAGCCGATGAACCCAAGCTAGCTGTGGTGGTAGAATCCTTTGTGGTACGACTGCCACACGTAGGTGTTTCTACCTCATTTCAGAGTTAAGCGCTGCTGTGTTCTGCTTTGAATTTCTTATTCCTCATGTAGGTAAGGTGTGTGGTATGCTACGTGTGGTAAGGGAGACAGACTTTATTTCTACCTAATAACAGCAGTGTTAGGCGCTGTTGTGTTCCAGTTTGAAGGGTGTGGTAAGGGAGCCAGACTTTTCCGAGGCGTTCCAGCTTAGTCCTCAAGGGTAGCGGCGCATCTGTGGCTGACCTCAGGTAGGAATATCTAGCCCTATCTGGGGTTGATTACATATGTCCGTCTACATGCATGTTATGTAGGGTTGATTGCAAATATCCATGGATGTTAGTACCCACTTACCATCAGATGGACTGTCTGTTCGTTTGTTACTTCAATGTTAAATAAATTAATTAATTACAAGACTTGACCCATAAAAGCATAAGTAGATAAAAAGTTTATAAAAATTAGGCATGCTATGTAGATTCCAAATTTCGGATCTGGATATATCGGTTATGGATACGGTTACGGATATGAATTATCTGATAGTTTCTGTAACAGATATTACATTTTTAAGAAATTGTAAAAGTGAAAAAAATACAAATAGATAATTATGATCGGGCGAAATCTTTTCATAATAGTTTTAGACTAGTTCCTTATCCAATTATTCGAAACTTTATTATCCTTTACGGTTTCGGATATGTTTTTTCGGATATCCAAAGTCTCGGTTACGTTTACGGACCTCCATAACATCCCTGAACATGTTGCTTATAGTTATAATTTTATAAGTACCTTTATAATGATCGGAACAAAATCGCGCAAACTCAACACAAAGGCCCACACACCACACAAGCACGTTACACGCACACCACAGACATAAATCCTCACAGGTGCCACTCTTCAAAGGACACCGCCTCCCCTCCAAAGAAACCCCCACCTGTCAATATTTGCATACTAAAAGGCTGTACCGCAAAGGATTCAAATTGTCCCGATTGAGATGTACGGTTCTTTTCTCATTAATTTGCATTTGTTTTTTGTATGTAAGACTAGCTTTTTGTCGCGGTTTTACTTGTGTCCATTTTTTATGTTAATACAGGTAGGTTATTCTGATGCTGACCAGATGTAAGAATCTAATCTTATCTGGGGTTGATTACAGTTGTTCGTAGGCAGCAATGGCCACTCACTATCAGGTTGACTGCTCGACTGCTGTTTCTATATTATAAAAAAATCTTAATTCCTTGTTTATCTTTATAATTGTATTTCAGAATGACTTGACTAATTGAGGTACGAGTATAAGTACATTATTTTATTTTTGACGTCGAAACAATGGGTCGTAGTTATATTCTACGTTCTCCCACATGGAACTGGTTCTGCCTGATGCCGATCACATGATTTGCCACTCCTGAGGACTAAATTGGTTGCCTCTTGTGACCTTATTCGCCTTCCGCGGCCTTACTGTCTGTATACCACCGATATAATTTTGTTGTTACGTTATGTTGTTGAATCATGCTATTTATATCGATAAGGCGCATGACATGGTTTTATTTAACACAAATGCCCTTGAGTCCTGTAAAAAACTCAAAGATATCAACTTGATGGACAATAAACTAAAACTGTTTTTTCTCCATTCTTTCACACAGAAATGGGTAATAATAATAGATTTTTTATAGTTCGACTCTGCAGACACCAACGCCATATTTCTACCTAATAACAACAGTGTTAAGCACTGCTGTGTTTTAGTTTGAAGGCATGGTAAAGGGGGCATAGTTTTCCGAGGCGTTCCAGCTTAGTCCTCGGGGTAGCGACGTATCTTTTGCCGATCTCGTGTTGGAATCTAATCATATTTGGGGTCGATTACAAATATCCATGGGCTGCAGTAGCCACTTACATAGTTTGCCACTTCTTTATTATATAAAAATCTTAACTATAGATACCTACCATTTAATTATTATTATAACCTATTAATCGCCCTAAATATTTTAATCAATTTAAAACGAATCCAGCCATTAAGACGGAACCATTGGCGTCCCCTCACAATCATCCGGTCAATTTGACAATAGCCCCATTGTCCCTATTTTGAAAATATTTGCCCCGGCCGGACCAAACAATTCCATAAGTGGGTTAGTCCCCCAAAACATAAATTGAATAATGCCCGGTACAATTATTTTTAATGCTCGTAAGTTTATGGTACTATGGTATGGTATGGTACTTTTACAAAATTGATTCGAATTTAATGACACAGACATAGATTAGTAAAGATTACTCACTCCTAACAAGAAAGTGTACCCAGTTTTGAGAATTGAAATAGTTGCGTCTAAAAGTTTTGCCACGTCTCCGTGGTGAAATGTCCTTAAAATATTTGAAATATTTATTTATTTATTACGCATATTACGTAATTATTACGTAAATTAGTTATTTATTCGTAAATTTTCTCTAAAAATGTTTTTATTTGTCAAGGATTCAAAAAAAGAACTTACTAAAATAAGCCGTTTGTGGCTTCATTCAATTTCAAGGCGGCGAAGTATCTTTACTAATCTATGGACACAGATTATAAAGTATTTTTGATGCTTTTTTCATAGTATAGACGTAATAAACGAGTGCATGTATGGATGGTAAGTTACTACTGCACCGTACTAAACACCGATAAGATTAGATTCCTATCTTCACCGATAGATACGTTGCTACCCTTTAGGACTAAGTTAAGGACCTTGGATTAGGGATGCTCGATAATCACCGATTTTCGATGACCATCGATGTTAGAAACTTAAATATCGATGTTATAACATCGATGTTGCATACCTACTCGTATAATAAGACATCGTAACATCGATGTCAGCAGGGATACATAATCGAAATTTGGAAAAAAATCTTGATCGATGGAACCGAATGTATTGAGACATAATAATGTTTGTGTTTCGCCGCCTTAAATTTTTTCAATTTTTAATAACTTCTTTAATTCTTGTTTAATTTAAAACGCCGTGTGATATTATAGCTATTTTATTTATTGATGACGATGTGCGCAAAAAAATATCGATGTTGGCTGACATCGATGTTTATCGAACAACAATGCTTTAGCTTCGATGTTAACGTCGATATTAACATCGATGTTTTTCTGACGTCGGGCTTCCCTACCTTGGATAAGTACATATGTCACTGTTACCACACCTTTCAAAACAGAACACAGCATTTGCCGCTGTTACTAGGCAGAAATAGATGTGACGGTGATGGTGGAGTCGAAATTATAAAAAACAACATTAATAGCCTAGTGGTTAAATCGTAGCCTCTCGATTGAGTCCGAGATTCAAATCCCTCGCTCGCTGACACGATGCATTTTTCATAGTGTGCGAAACCATCGTGAGAGACCCTACGAGTATATACCTGAAAAAGCGTAAAAAATCAAAGAAATGTGAAGACGTACTGGGGCGGCGGACATAGATTAGTAAAGATACTTCGCCGCCTTGAAATTGAATGAAGCCACAAACGGCTTATTTTAGTAAGTTTTTTTTTTGAATTCTTGACAAATAAAAACATTTTTAGAGAAAATTTACGAATAAATAACTAATACTGCGCAATTTAACTAATAAATAAATATTTATTTCAAAAATTTTAGGGACATTTTAGCACGGAGACGTGGAAAACTTTTTACGCAACTATTTCATTTCTCAAAACTGGGTACATTTTCTTGTTAGGAGTGAGTAATCTTTACTAATCTATGACTATGGCTTAATTCTTCTCATTCTGAGAGGAGACCCGTGCCCAAAAGGACAGTAATGTGGACGACGACGGTCACAGCTGATTGTGATGCTATATTTATACAATTAGTTATATTATGACAGTATTCTCATGTAACCAAACCTAGAATATTATTCATAACACGCTTCCAAATCTTGTCACTAACCATTATGTATTACCCCGATCTCCTCTCATCTTTAGTACAATCAACCAACTCAATATTATACCCTAAGAAGTTAAAATAAGGGTCAATTTCACACGAAGGGATATCAGCCCATCTTAGTATGTAACGAGCCTAAGCATAATCGCATGTCATCGTCACGACTCACCCTAGGGTTATTTTTTATGTCGTAACAGGGTTGTTACTCTTTAAATTTATATTTTTTTTAGCAATTAAACAAATTGAAAGTTTAAAGGTGGTGGCGGAATCTGTCGGCACCATCGCCACACCTATTTCAGCCTGGTAACAGCAGTGTTACGCGATGCTGTGTTCTGGTTTGAAAGGTGTGGTAAGAAGACATATTTATTCCTGATTCCAATTTAGTTCTTAAGGGAGCAACTCATGCCATCCATCAGGTAGGAATCTAATCTAATCTGAGAATACTAAGGTCACAGTGGTCGAAGGTCACAAAAGCGTTTGACACTTCAGAAATAGGTGTGGAGGGGGTGCTGCCAGAGTTTGAAGTTGGTAACCTTGTGTTTTTCGACACTGATGCTGTGTTCTGGTTTGAAGGGTGTGTTAAGGGAGACATACGTTTCTGAGGCATTCCAGCTTAGTCTTCAGAGGTAGCGGCATATCTGTGACTGTGACTGATCTGTGAATCTAATCTTATCTGGGATTGATTAAATGTCCATGGGCGGCAGTAGCTACTTAATATCATGTTAACTGCATGATCGTCCTCTACTCTCATATTATAAAATAATTATAGTTTAAAAAGTAAAAACCACGCTAAAATCGCACAAGGAAAATCGTTAATACTGATTCCTGACGATCCTGATGAGGTGAATGGGATAAAATTATTGAAATCGTGTATTGTTATCGGTTCTTGATAATTGTTCAAAATTTTAAATTAATCGGACCGTTCAAAGTGGGTAAAAATTGAGTTGAAAGATTCCGTTACATACATACATACAGGTCAAGCTAATAAAAACGTGGTAAAAATCTAACCACAGATGGTTCTACCATCATCAATGCCGATCTTCAATCTTCTACCGATATCCAGCAGTGAGACAGTAATATTTTGATAATAAGGGCACAAAAAGGATTACGGATTGTTTAGTGGCAGCCCTACTAATACCTAGTACTGCGCATAAGGTCGCACGATTAGATCGTCGTACGAGATGAGACACGGCTCGTGACAAAGCGGTGTGATCTTTGTCTTTTGCTTGTCATTAAATTATAAAAGCGCCTTCATGCATATAACATTCATGGCAGACGCCTAAACCATTTTTTTTTGTATTTTTTTTATAATATAGGAGTAGCAGACGAGCACACAGTCCACCTGATTGTAAGTGGCTACTGCCGCCCATGGACATCTGTAATCAACCCCAGATAGGATTACATTTTCCCAACTGAGGTCGGCCACAGATGCGCCGCTACCCCTGAGGACTAAGCTGGAACGTCTCGAAAAAGTCTGTCTCCCTTACCACACCCTTCAAACCGGAACACAGCAGCGCTTAACACTGCTGTTATTAGATAGAAATAGGTGTGGCGGTGGTACCGCCGGAGTCGAACCACAAAGGGTTCTACCACCTTCAAAGTTCATAGAAATTGATTATGAGCATGCATTCCAGTAGGTAAGTGGCCATGAAAGTAATCAACCCCAAATAGCATTGGCACTGTGATACATTGCTCTGAGGTTTAAGTTGAAACGCCTCATGAATCCACCACCCTTTACAACACTCTTCAATCAGCCACAGATACGTTGTTATCATAGTGGACTAAATTAGATCGTTATAAGAGTTTCTTTACGATGCCCTTAAAACAATACACAACAATACGTCTTAATACTGCTATTACATGACAGACATTGGTGTTTTATTATAAGTAGTATTATAATACTAAGTAATACGTAAAATAATTAATACTGTTTGTTGTTCTATTACATAAAACCGGTGTAATTCTGAAAGGAGACCCATGCTCAGCAATGGATCAGGACCTAATAAGCTGTCAGTAGTTATAATTATCTTAGCAAAAGTACAAATCATTCTGCATAAAATGAAATCTTGTAATTAAAATAAGACCACGATATATTTTGAACGTAGAGCATGATTTAACAATCCTATTTCTCACGAGATGGCGCTACTACTGCATTGATGTAGGTGCCGATTATCACGACATCTGTTGGTAGGTAGCTAAAACTTTCTTCAAACTCATTTTATGATACGGTTAAAATATAAATTGTGAGCATAATAAAAAATAATGTCCTGATTAGTACATTTCGTTTATATACAAGTGAAACATGCAACAAACGAGGTACTTAATAGGTACAAAAATACACATAATGTCGTTTTCAAAAACATCAGAATAATTCTATACCCATTAATTATTTCCACAATTACTGATAAAATGTCAAAGTAACAATAAAATTTTGTCACTAACAAATAAACAGTGATAATTATGAAAAAAAGTATTATTGTAATGTCGATCACTAGCGCTTCATAACTTTGGATGCTCACATCGATTCAAAGCTGTGCGCGTACGCTTCGGTTCTCAAACGTTGTAGTTCTGATGTATCCGATAGATGGCGTCATTTACAACTTTAAAAAACAATATACAAAGAATTTTAATGTATTTTAACAATTAATGAAGTTTTGGATTATCATTTACTATTTGTTTTTGTCTTTAGATATTTCAATTAATTAACATTTGTAAGTATTTTTCATAAGATTGTTATGATAACTTTTCCAAAATCAAAAACATTTTCAGAAATTTCTGATCTGCGATTGATATTATGATCGAAATTACAAGAGAACGTATATTACTCGTACTACGGCCGCTATAAAAATACCCAAAATAAAAAAGTTAGAAATAAAGGGCGTTACTAAGGTAAGGAAACTGTACTTTTCAGCATTTTTGTGTTGGAACAAGGGGGGCGATTATTTTTCAAAATGCATAGGTAATATCATTATACAAGAAAAAAGAAATAAGTACTTACATAAGGCAATAATAGCCTAGTGGTTAAGAAACTCAGCCTCTCGATCGAGGGGTCCGAGGTTCAAATCCCAGGCACGCACCTCTGATTTTTCGAAATTATGTGCGTATTAGAAATTAATTATCACTTGCTAAAAACGGTGAAGGAAAACATCATGAGGAAACCTGCATACCTAAGAGATTAAGAAAAAAAGTCTCAAAGGTATGTGAAGTCTACCAATACGCACCTGGCCAGGGCGGTGGACTATGGCCTAATTCTTCTCATTCTGAGAGGAGACTCGTGCCCAGCAGTGGGACAATAATAGGTTGATGATGATGACTTACATAAATGTGTTATGGAACTCATCGTACGCGAGTTCGACTCGCCTCAGTCAAGTGCGAGTCGACCTCGAAGCGAAAATCTATACATCTATACATATAAATAAAATTGGAGTGTCTGCTTTTAATACTGAAATAACCGCTTTTACTACATGCATATGAATATACATACGGTACATACACCAAAATAACATTTTTACAATTTTTGTCTGTCTGTCTGTCTGTTTGAGAGATTAGCCAGAATAATCTCTGAAATGGCTGGACCGATTTTGACGGGACTTTTATTGGCAGGTAGCTGATGTAATAAGGCGTAAATTAGGCTACTTATATTTTAGAACTAGCTGTGCCCCTGTTTCTTTTTAACGCGGGTGAAACCGCGGGATACAGCTAGTTTAAAATAAATTACATAAGTAGGTATAGAACTTACTAGAAATGGAAAAGGTAACTTAAAGAACTTCAATAGCCTTACTTAAGAACTGATTGTGACACAAATGAGAAGTTATTGAGTTGTTGCAATCAACCTTGAAGAAATGGTTCAATAAATTTCACTAAGTAGGCAGACAATTTGTCTTTATTTGCATTTACTTATCTAAAATTGTCTATTAGACAAGTTTTTTCATACAATTATGTACGCTTTTTTAAATAGATGTAGCCGTCGGTCTGACTGTCCACCTGATGGTACCCCAGATAGGATTAGATATTCCTGCCGAGGTCGGCCACAGATTCGCCGCTACCCCTGAGGACTAATTTGGAATGCCTAAAAAAGTATGTATTCCTTACCACACAATTCAAACCAGAACACAGCAGCGCTTAACACTGCTGTTATTAGGCAGATTTAGGTGTGGCGGTGGTGCCGTCGGAGTCGAATCACAAAGTTTTATCAGTTGTTGTAAGGTAGAAATACGATTACAAAAGTTTCGAAATTTTCCATTACTCTTGAGTCATACAATTGTAAAAATCAAATGTTTAGATAATAATTATATTGTCATCGACCTCTGGCCGCGACCGAAGCGGTGAGTAAACGCTAGTAAATAATAATAATTTGTTCGTAAAACCAGCTGATTGTTTTCAACAATTGTTTAAGCAATTAATACTTGCGACAGGTATTGCGACTCTTATTTTACACATACGTTAATGTAATCTAAACTGTATATATAACTCAAAGGACTGACATAGTGATCTATCAACGCACAGCCCAAACCACTGGACGGATCTGGCTGAAATTTGGCATGCAGGTAAATGTTATGACGTAGGCATCCCCTAAAAAATGATTTTGATCAATTCTACCCCCAAGGGGATAAAATAGGGGATGAAAATATTACTTCGTAACGCGAGCGAAGCCGCGGGCAAAAGCTCGTCAATATATATAATAAAAATCAATTGCTGTTCGTTAGTCTCGCTAAAACTCGAAAACGGCCTGATCGATTTGGCTAATTTTAGCTTAGAATAAATAAGTCCAGGGAAGGTTTAAAAGGTGAGTAAATATAGAATATATTTCATAAATAGATTCTAAGGCGGCACAAAGTTTGCCGGGTCAGCAAGTAAACAATGATTATAAATTAAAAGATATTTATAACAATACAGTATTAACTGTATTGTATTGTAATGATACAACAATAACAATTACGTTATTATTTTTGTAATGAACTAGGTATTATAATATTATGAGCATCAATTTACATTACGACTTGCGAGTGTTTGTGTCAGGGCGTATGTGAGTGTGACCCTGGTTGTTATTTCTTACAAATATGCCGATTTCGAAGAATACTGTTTTTTATTTTACTTCAGGATATAGTAATATAATTACATGTAGACTTTATTTTTTGTTTCCTCATTGTTAGTTGTGTAGTTAAAGTATATGTTTATGAATAATTATAGTAAAGTTATAATTCTATGGTTAAGTATAAGTGCAAAAAATAATTATTAGATACACGGAAACGTAACCAAAATATTGATTACTGGCGAAAGCAGTTATTTATTACAGAAATCTTCAGCGAGAAATTCACTTTCGGTTTTTAAAATTATGAAAATCAATTCTATATAAAAGTCTTCAGCGACTTAATGGAAATATGTTAAATGCTTATATATTTACGCGTAATACAAAACACGTTTAGCTATCGTGCGAAATTATCTGTCACAGTCACAACAATTACTTTTTTTCATTAATTATTTTCTAGCGAAATACTATTTTTAACTCGCAAATACTCGTAGGCTACATTGTTAAGTAATTTCGTTCTCGCTACGTTGCGGTCAATTTTATAATGACAAGATTTCGTTCACGACCGGTGCTAAGGAAATGAACAACACAATGCACAAACCTATATATATCAGTAAAGTGCGCGTCTACCGTTCAGTCTTGTGAAATGATACCCAATGTCAACGAGTGACCCGGCGAGTTGATAAACAATGCGCTACTTCCCATACAGCGTGATCTTCGTTATCAGTGTGGTAGCTAGAAATATAGATGACTACAGCATCCAAAGAAAGAAGCTCATTGACGAAGAACTTGATGCGCAAGTCGGTGGCAAGATCCTGCTCAATGAAGAAGAAAGTATCGCAAATAGAATTCTTATGCGATGGAAGCAACAAGAGATACGCGATTCCTTCAACAGCCCAGGACGTTTCAATCTCTCCAACCACTATTTCAAGTACAAAAACCAGATACCAGAGTCTAAGGTGTACCAAATAATAAAGAAGATGCCAAAAGGAGCAGCGCTTCATGTACACAGCTCGTTGATGCTCAGTGTAGATCGTTTGATGGAGCTGACGTATGAAGACCACTTATACGCGTGTCTTGAACATGATTTAAAATTACACTTCTCGGATACAACTCCCGACCGACCTTGCCCCGTTAAATGGACTCTCCTTAGCGAATTAAGGAACGCTGCGGATAACATTACAGTTTTCGACACGAAACTAAAGAAACATTTTACAATGTACACTGAGGACGAAAATGATATGAATGCTGATATAAACACCATTTGGATTAGATTCAACAAGGTCTGTGACACTATTAAATCTTTAATTTCCTACAGACCAGTACGCGAAAAGTTCTTCTATGCAGCATTAAAAGAATTTTACAACGACAACATCATGTATATTGAAATCAGAAGCGGATTGAATCGTTTGTATGAATTGGACGGACGTGTACATGACATCACGTATCTCCCAAGATTGTACCAACAAGTAGCGAAGAGATTTATGAAGGAGTATCCAGACTTTATTGGTATCAAATTTATTGTGACTAGAGCACGTAAGCGTACTTATTATGAACTGCAAGAAGACCTTGCTATTGCTTTGAGATTGAAGAATGATATGCCGGACTTGATCGCTGGATTCGACCTCGTCGGTCAGGAGGATTTAGGAAAGCCATTGCAGGACTTCCTCCCGGCATTGGAGGAGGGGAAAAACGAGATTAGTTTCTACTTCCATGGTGGCGAAACGAATTGGTACGGGCTGCCTCCAGATGAGAATTTAGTTGACGCTGTTCTTTTAGGATCGAAGAGGATAGGGCATGGATACGCGCTGTTGAAGCATCCATACCTTTTGCAGGCTGTTAAGAAAAGGGACATTGCGATCGAGGTGAATGTCATATCGAATGTAGTGTTGTCTTTAGTGCGTGATGTGAGGAACCATCCTTTGGCTGTTTACTTAGCATTGGGTCTTCCTGTGGTACTTTCTAGTGATGACCCCGGGGCGTGGGGTGCGGACCCACTGTCACATGACTTTTACGTAGCATTTGTTGGTGTTGCAAGTAGCCACGCGGATATAAGACTCCTTAAGCAGTTGGCACTTAATTCTATTAGGTACAGTGCGTTAAACGATTGGGATAAAACGAAAATGTCGAGTCAGTTTAATTTAAAGTGGAATGAGTTTATTAAAGACGTTATTTCTGGAAATTTCTAGAAATGTATACTTAAGCAGTATTGTTATATATCGAAAATCGTATAGTATAACAGAATACGTGCAAAATACGGTATAATGCCAAATATAATACTAAACTGAATACTTACTTCATGGCAATGTCTTAAGGATCAAATATGACACTTGTTAGTAAGTTATTACCATAAATTAGTTACTAAAATTAGGTATAAAACTAGGTATTTTAATAAAATTGTGTGTTGTATATCTGTGATCTATCTGTGGGCAAAGATGCCCAGCATTGGGATAAATGTTGCATTAATATAAGCATGTATGTCGTCAATTTTATGCATGGTGTTTCTTTTAAGTGGAAGATGACTGACTAATTTTGTTTTGTGTTTAAAACGCTATTAAATGAATTTGAAAAAATAATTTAATGTTCCAAATATCTTCTTATTCCCATCATATGGGACTTCTCACATTTTTTTTTATAATCTAGTAGTATCAGAAGAGCATGCAGTCCACCTGATGGTAAGTCGATTCTCTTTTACTACCTCAATATTATTATATAAATGAGATATTTTAATTTTACTTATTAAGGTATGCATAATAATACTAACACAATTAATGCTAAAACTAATAATGTGCAAAAACCACAGAAAATAATGGACACGGAAAAACAAGTAGCAATTAGTAAGTAAATTATGAGTATAATGAAAGTGATTAATTATATTTTTAATTTGTAAGTAATATATAATTTTTGCTATGTAAACAAATAGATAATAATAAATATTTGCTTAAAATTGAAACTTGAATTGAATTAATTTAAATCTGCCACACTAGAGGTACCTTTTTGTTTTTTTCTGTTCACGACAGGGCAACCTTCAAAAGGTACCCGATACCGCGGGAGCGACGCCGGGTCATGTGGGATTTTTACCGCACTAAAACCCCCCCCGGTGGCCGTCCTCAGCGCTTGGTGAAGAACTCCGGGATCTCCGATGGAACAAAACCGGAGTCCTCCGAGCGCGATGCCCCGGTCGGGCTCTGCCCTGGGGGGAGCACTTTACGCTCCTCCCGCACACCTGGTGTTTACGACGGCATGCGACCACACATGCCGCCGTCCTTCCCGGGGTTGCTCTCTGGACGGTTCACTCTTGCCGCCGGCAACCCCGGAAGCCCCCTTTTAGTCGCCTCTTACGACAGGCAGGGGATACCGTAGCCTTATTCTAGTCCCGGAACTACAGGGACAAACCCTAGAGGTACCTACCCTACCAATTTTTTTTTTTGCCTTATAATCAGTATCAACTGTTACTTGTATGACTAAACATTGACGGGTTATACGAGGCGTTCCAACTTAGTCCTCAGGGGTAGCAGCGCTTCAGTGGCGTACCTCAAGTAGGATCCTAATCCTATCTTGGGGTCCAATTACCAATTGTCACTTACAATCAGGTGGACTGCATATTTTATTCATGTATATCAAATTTTAAGGACTCCTTAAAGCCCAATGCGCTTGACGGATTGTAACATATGTTTTTTATATATAATTTAGGAGTAGCAGACGAGCATGCAGTCTACCTGATAGTAAGTGGCTACTGCCGCCCATGGACATCTATAATCAACCCCAGATAGGATTAGGTATTCCTACCTGAGGTCAGCCACAGATGCGCCGCTACCCCTGAGGACTAAGCTGGAATGCCGCGGAAAAGTATGTCTCAAAGCACACCCTTCAAACCGGAACACCGCAACGCTTAACACTGTTGTTATAAGGCAAAAATAGGTGTGGTGGTGGTACTGCCGGAGTCGAACCACAAAGGGTTCTACCACCTTCAAAGATGTCTTTGGATGCATCATAATAATTATAGGAGTGTCATAGGCTATATTTTAAGTTTGTTTTTGTTTTTATAATAATTCTGTAGCACAAGATATTACTTAAGTATGTGACATAGAAACACATGGTTATCAAAACTATAAGCGAGAGATTAGCTAAACATTAATTAGGTGAAAATAGCAATAAAATTATTTAGATAAAGGTTCATGAACTTTTTATTACGTCTTTGTCTAATAAGGTAATCTTAACAACAATTAAGATACAATTTAGATTATTTAAATGAGTGGAATTCACTTTAATCTACCTCTCACTATAAAATGCGCCGATTTAGCTCATTTTAAAGATTAAATAAATATGTAATACCTACTCTACAATGTTTTCCTTTGTCGCCAAGTAAGCGAAATTAATTTCCAGTAGAATACATATGTAATTTCGCAAAGTTAGAAACGTGTGTCTGAGATTTAAACCTTAAAACCACAGCATAAGAGCCTTGTAATCAGCGCACTGACTAGAGTTATGAGCTAGCGCCACTGGGAAGATATTTTGACGTTTGCGCCTCCCAAAACTTTTTTAAACTAAAAATTATTCTAATCAAATCAAGTTTGATTTACGAAAACATTATTTTTACCAGACTCATTTTAGGTCATTTATGCTATGAAATCTATATAAGCATATTTATTCATTATTCTTATTTGTAAGACTCTTCTAAATTTTTTTACATTCTAAGAAATATTAATACCAACTATGATTTATCACGGAACTGAAAATTGGGTCGTTCTCACGCACGAATTATTTTACAAGAAATACTGGAACTTTTAGAATCTTTAAAGTAGATAAGTGTAGACCGCGCCAAACTTCAAGTCCGCTGTGAGGTTATTGCGCGCTTGTGTCAGTTGGAGAGCCAATGTGGTCGAACACAACTACAATCATATACTCCGTAACAACAGTAAGTGCACATTAACGCAGCTATGTACCCGCGGGCGAGAGCGGGCAGTGGAGGACGCCGGGGAGTCCCGCGCTGTCTTCGTCCCGCTAATATCTACAATTTGCTATCGCGACGCGACTCGTTTCTACAGTCGGGGTGGACTAGCAGTTTGGCGTGGACTTTACGGCCTTATTAATAAAGCTACAGGGAAAAGTTTTCCAAATTAGATGTAAAAGGGTATTTAGCGGGTATATTCCGAGAAAGTAGAATGCTAGCTTCTCGAATCGTCTGCCGTCAGCAACTGTCGCTGACTATCTCCACCCCAATTTCTTCCTCATTACAACAGCGTTAAGCACTGCTATGTTTTTTATATTTGAAGGGTGTGCTAAGGGAGACATACTTTTGCTAGGCGTTCTACGTTGGTCCACAGGGATAGCGGCACATATTTCATTGTCGCCCGCGTGTTACCCCCCTTATAAGCATTATATGTATAAACTGCATATGAGCGTTAAAATGGTATACCTACTTTGAAATCAAAGACAGTTTCATACATTTTTTTAATTCATTTCTACTTATTACAAATAGGTGCATCATAAATTGTAAAAGGTGTTGCTTAACGCTAATTAGTGAAAACGCATGCCAATTAGTTTCTAAGATCGTAAGTAAAATGTCGTAAGTAAAAGATTTAAAATTTACACCAGTATTATTTATGTTTGTGATAACACATTATGGATTAATGTTATCATGTCTTATGCCCAATATGCGGCTAGAAACTGCGGGACAGAACGTGTATCATATTATAACGGAATAACGCTCTCTCATAAGGAGAACAGTGTTTAAAACATAAATGATTACGTCATAATTCAAGAGTAGTTTTTTTTAAATTATATTTACACCTAATTTCGACCTAATGTGGAACGAGGTCTAGTATGGCACAATTTTTTTGTTATGTAACAAACGAACATGTAGTTCACCTGATCATAAGGAATCACTACCGCTTAAGGTCATTTGTAACGATACAGAACAGGGATTTTAAGTGAAATAAATCGAAGCATTTCCACTCCTGAGAAATAAGACAATCATTTATGTAAGTCAACCAGCATCCAAACCATCAAAACGCAAGAATTAGTTCACGGTAGAAATAAGTATGGATGGTACTACCATCTTTAATGATTTCAAGTATATTTAATGGCTGGCAGGTCCATCTTAGAAGAAGTATTTTATTTTGATATTATTTTCATGATATTCAAACACTTCCTGAATAATTAAGGATAAGTAACGACGAAATGATAATAATAATATGTTTATTTGAATATAATTATTAACGCAATATAATAACAAAAATGTCATGCCATTTTACATAAGAGAGATTAAAAACAATATAAATTAGGATCTTGAATATTCAAAATATATCTATACTAATATTATAAAAAGGAAAACTTTGTTTGTTCGTTTGATTGTAATGAATAGGCTCAAAAACTACTGGATCGATTTTAAAAATTCTTGCACCATTCGAAAGCTACATAATCCACGAGTAACATAGGCTATATTTTATATGAAATATATTTGATAAATAGATTTTGTAGCGGTACCTACAAAGTTTGCCGGGTCAGCTAGTTTGTAATAAAATGATAACATGGTAGCTACTAGTACGGATGTACTAACAGGCGCCCAGGCAAATCGTTATTGATATAAGAGGTGGATTGGGCACAACTTTCTGAGTCCGGCAGTAGGTGGCGGCACTCACGCTTACCTTTTCATCCGTTATTAATTTCGTGATATTTGTATTTTGTGGACTCTGGTTTCTGAAACAGTAGGAATGTCGTCGTCAATCTAATAATCAGTGTAGGGCGAAGTTAACTACGATTTTGTAATCTTGATAGTTAACTACTTTTAAACTGCACGTAGTTAACTTCTTTTAATCTTAACATAACTTAACTACAGAAATCAAAGTACATGATGTAGTTATTAATGTGATTATTGCAATCTAGTAGTTATAAGTACTGATTATTTTATTTCTATCGATGTATATTTTGCAATGAAGTAAAACGTGGAATAAAGAATACAGCCTGTACAGTCACTCGAGTTAAAACCCGAAGGTTTGGGTTCGATTCCCACCTATGGTCAACGACAAGTAGGTACAAGAACGACTCGCGCGCGTGTATGCGATTTTTAAAGGCCCAACATCACTTTAAATATGTAGATAGTTATGAAAAGTAATCATGTAATCGTGATTGCAACTACAATTAGTGGTTAGTAATCAAAATGCTTAACTACTTTTTACGATTACATTTTGTAATTTGTAGATATTTATAATTACTGATTACTGTATGTAGTCGTAGTTAGTAATCAGTAGTTAGATTTCATAGTACGCAACACTTCTAATAATAGACCAGCAGTGTCCAGCAGTAAGACTATGATAACATTGTCCCACTGCTTGGATTTAGGCCGTAGTGCGGATACACTATGGGTACAGCCTTGAAAACTTTATTATGAATTCCCAGAAGTGTATGTTTTCTCACGATATTTTCTATCATGATTTAACAAACATTTAAAGTATTTTTTATACTATTGCCGTCCATGTAGTATTAGTGATCAGCCCCAGATAGAATTGAAGTCCTAGATAGGTCACAGATGCGCCACTACACCTGAGGACTATGCTGGAATGCAGAAAAGTATGTCTCCTTTACCACACCATTCAAACCAGAGCACAGCAGCGCTTAACACTGCTGTTAATAGGTAGATACAGGCGTAGCGACGGTGCCGCCGGAGACGAACCACAAAGGGTTCTGTAACCTAAACATTTGTAACATACAAGTGAATATAAATGTCTAAATAGTACTTACTTAGTGCCAGCCGGTAATTTTTGAGCTTGCTTCCCACTCACGAAGACACAACGAAGAATCTTGAGATCAGGGGAGGGTGGGGTGTACTTAATATGTGTGTCTGCTTTAGCAAAGTTTAAGTTGACAACGTTGCGCATATGCCACAGAAGGAGCTCTTTTTGGGAGCAAGCATTGGACACTACACCTGTATTTTAAACAATAGTATTTGTTAGTGTCTAATTGTTAAATCGTGGCCTCTCAATCAAGAGGTTCGACGTTCAAATCCCATACACACTTCTAATGTTTTCAAAGTTATATGCGTATTATAATTATCACTTCGATTAATTAATTATCAAATTAACGGCGAAGGAAAACGTCCTGAGGAAACCTGTATCCCTGAGAAACTGTAAAAAATAAGTTTTAGAAGGTATGTGTCTACCAATTCGCACTTGGCCAGCGCAGTGGACTGTATCCTAATCCTTCTCATTCTATGAGAAGACCGAAGACCGAGAAGATCCAGCAGGGAGAAAGTGATGGATTGATGATGATGGTGATGACTTGTAAAGAAGTTAGAGCGACACGTTATTACACTAGTAAATGGTAACGCCTAAAATATCCGATAAAATGGAAATATTCAACGTAATATCTGTAACGCAATTGATGTCGATATTCGATCATTTAAATCTTGCACAAATACTTGTAAAATATTTAAAATTTTTAAAATCAAGATTTCCATTCTGTCCACATAGTAATACTTGATATCTATAATGACTTAGTATCGATAATATATATATATATATATATATATATATATATATATATACTCAAATTAAATTCATATCCATTAATATCCATATTTACTTAAAGTGAAATTGTTCAATAAAAGTTGTTGTGCTGTGAAAGTGTCTCATTGTCAATCTTACAATTCTTAATACATTTTTATATATATTTTGACCGCTATTTTGCTTACAAATACTCGTAGTTATGTTAGGTTCTTAGCTAAACTTACAGAAAAACAGTACGCTGTAAGGTTGGTCAGGTTGGTAAGGATATACCAAAGATGGCATCTGACTTAATGTGGCTGCTGAAAGCATTGCGCCTTGATTCGTATTGTTCAGTATCGTGCCATCGGGGAATGTCACCTGAAAAGTATAGTTTATAATTACACCCTAGTGTGCCTTTTTTATAATATAAGAGTAGCAGACGAGAATGCAGTCCACCTGATGGTAAGTGACTACTGCCGCCCATGGACATCTGTAATCAACCCCAGATAGGATTAGATATTCCTCCTTGAGGTCGGCCACAAATGCGCCGCTACCCCTGAGGACTAAGCTAGAACGCCTCGGAAAAGTCTGTCTCCCTTACCACACCCTTCAAACCGGAACACAGCAGCGCCTAACAGTGCTGTTATTAGGTAGAAATAGGTGTGGCGGTGGTGCCGCCGGAGTCGAACCACAAAGGGTTCTACCACCTTCAAAATGCCTGGTGCCTTTATATTTATATACAAATAAAAATAAAATTAAAGTGTCTATTTTAATGTAAAAATAGTATTTTGCTAAATACATGTACTTAATCCATTGAAATGTTACAAATTTTGGTCCAGTACCCTTAGTATGAGTTTTTATGTTTTTACAAAAATGACTGTTGTTATATTTGCTTACGTATTTGCCCATACATTTCCAATCAGCGTCCCTAGCGGACTGTGTCAGAACTGATTGGAAATGTATGGGAAATACGTACACAAATACAAAAATAGTCATTTTTGTAAAAACATAAAAACTTATACCAAGGGTACTGAGCGCAAAATTCAGTGGATGCCTTTTATTTTTATGGATGTCAAGGGGGGTCAGTGTAAATCTGAATTCAAAACAGTCACAACTCTTGTCCGTCGACCGCCATCTTGAAAAAGGGTTCTCACTTTTCACACTATATCAGATAAACTGTACGTCGCACAAAAATTAAGAACAAATCTATAACTTTTTGTCGTAAAACCAAAAATAACTAAGTCATTTGTCTACAGTGGTTGGAAGTCAAAGAAACAATTTGTTTAAGTGTTCTTCATTGTTCACAAGTAGATCGAGCAGGAATATTAGTATTTTGCTTTAATTCTTGTATGCCCCGTGGTAGGCAAGTTCATGCACTAATTAACCCTATGTTAAAAATCTGTGCGCGTGTAATCTCTGCGCTACACGTCCGCACCTTACAGCTACCAAAACAGTTATGACACCAGCACGGCGGGTAGCGACGTCACATTTATTATTTAGACGGCAGGTAGATTTCATTTTTATTTTATTTTACACACTTACCTGAATGTATGTGGAAGGGAGCACACTAAAACATTTCTTTTGTTCATCCTGAGTAAATGTATTTTGACCGTGTGTACAACACATAAGTTCAGCCAACACTATAGTTACCGACCACTCCATATTGTACCAATGATTGCGCATTTCTATAGCAAAACAAAATTTCATATCACTTTTTATACCATAAGTTGTCCTTGAAGGTTTTGTTATCAATTTTCCCTTTGTTTATTAGTTAATTACATTATACTGTCGTTACATATTTAAGTAGAAATTTATTATCACTTGCTTGCGGTATAGGAAAACAACGTGAGAAGACCTATTATATTAAAAAAGAAGTTTTCAAAGGTATGTGTGGATCTAACATATCACACTTGGCAAGCGCGATGGACTATGACCAAATAATTCTCAAGCTAAGAGGAGACCCGTGTCCAGGAAATAAATATACTTAATGTCTTAACTCCGAATTACACTTTCAATGCAATATTGAAAATTTCAATAAAATATTGGTCCTTGTATTTACGTTACAATAATGTTGTTATCAGAGCCGGATTAACCTTAAGGCAGAATAGGCAACTGCCTAGGGGCCCAGGATCGACAGGGGCCCACTGCAGACTCCGTACTAACACGCAGCCAACCCGCGTTGAGCAGGCATAGAGCCTGCGTATGTCTGAACCCGCCCTTAGGACGTCATCCATGCCTATATCGGGAATTGTATTCAGGAATGTGGGTAGAAGGCAAAAAAAAAAACATTATTTAGTCAGTCAGAGTAGGTAAAGAAAAGGGGCCCGAAAATTGTATTGCCTACAGGCCCATACAGGATTAATCCAGCTCTGGTTGTTATATACCAATTGATGTTGGTTATAAATATTTAAATACAATAGAAATGTTGATCATAATTTCGGCACATGCATAGGTATTATCATATTTAACTTTTTAAAATATAATTTTATTACTAGGTACTTAGTCTAAGTACCGATGCACAGATTGCCAAATTCGCAAATTAAAATATTTTCGACGTTATCAAATTTCTATACAACAACTTTTAGAATTGTTAGTATGTAGTAATTAATCTTTATAGGAACCCATTTGTGATTGTGACTGCTAACGATTTCTTTAATTATTTAATTTATAGTAATTGATATTTAATTCGTATCATTAAAATTGCCTACCAATCATGTAATTTACGTTATAGAAGCTTAATCTAGAATAATTTTATGTACGTATCATACTATTAATATATTATTGTCGACGCCTTTTTGTATAACATCAGTTTATTAGGACGACACGACGCGGCACGGCACTGTTGTCGGAACAACACCACATCTCTCGCTTAAACATTTATTTATGAATATTATACAGTTTGCCTACTTGTAAGTAGACTCTCTGATTAATTTATTTAAACGAATTGTGTCATGCTGTTTCATCCGAGCTTTAAAGAGTAGGTACACACTAGGGAATTATTTTTCTAAGATAAAAGTAGTCTAAGTTACTCCTTATAATATCCGCTAACTGCCAGTAAAAGTACTGACAAAGGGCTCGTACACAAAACTGCGATGCGACGTCGCATCGTAAAAATCTGCGAGCTCCCTCGACGCATCGCAAGAACTTGCGAATTAATTCGCATCGCACGTTCATGCGATGTTTCGTCACACTTGTTGACGCCATTTTTAGTTCGCTCTGAGACAGCGTGTGGGAAAGACGTACAGACCTGTATTTGTTGGGTGGGAAGACGTATGTAAAAAAATGACAAAGTATGTCGTTGACTTTTTTATATTACTGATTGAGGAGCGCCCTGTTCTTTGGAAAACTAAATATAAAATAAATGATATATGATAAATGGATAAACCCAAAAATTTTCTTTGTTACTCTTTCCTGTATCTCTTAAGCAATAACAAAAGTGCAGACTTCTTTTTACGATCCATGTCACGCCCTAATTTTCAAAATACGTACCGAACGGTTGACGATTGTCGAAAGAATGGTCACCCTGGGAGACGCTATGCCGCACGATATCGCATCGCAGCAATTCGTGTCGCAATTTTCTGCGTTGCGAATTCGCATCGCGTCGCATCGCAGTTTTGTGTTCGAGCCCAAAAAATCCGCCCAGCCCTTAGAAGGTTTAATCGGAACAAACAGAGAGGCCGACAAATATTTATATCTCAAAGAGATACTTCATTTTTAGTTTTTTGTATGTATATAGATTTATTATATGGCAGGGTTCACAGCGTGTTCCTGCCGCGTGATAAACGCGCGTCTAATTTGAAAACGACCTATAATGTACCAGTATTAATAAATTTCTTACATTGTGGTCTTGACCCCCGTGATGGCCAAAGTTATTTCACAGCTTTATGTTAGCACACACAAACAACACCAACACACAAAAGAGAAAAAGCGAAGAACACTAAACAAAATAATAATTATACACAAATCTTATCAGCGGACACGTGAGTCGTCGCTTCACGTCTAATCTGAACTAAAGTTCGAACTGTGGAACTACCCACATTATATGATTTTCATTATGTGTTTCGACTCTGGCGGCACCACCGCCACACTTATTTCTGCCTCATAACAGTAGTGTTAAGCGCTGCTGTGTTCTGGTTTGAAGGGTGTGGTAAGGGAGACATACGTTTCCGAGGCGTTCCATATTATAAAAAAATCTATCTGGAGATTACAAATGTATATATGCGGCAGAAGCTATTTACCATCTGATGGTCTTGATCTTTTGCTATTTTTATGGTAGAAAAAAAGATACACGCACTCATATTTCCAATATTTCGACTTGCATAGTTTTTCTGTCAGCAAGTAGTGTGAACAGCGTGTAATGGTCCGTGGGGCCACGGCTTGCTTCGCGCCTCGTATAGTTAAAAATAAAACTATAAGAACGTGTTTATATTCTGAACAGACTGTTTAAGTTGACGTCACTTTTTGAAAATAAGTATGTAGGAAAATGAGCGACAGGGGGTATTTCGATAGTAATTTAATAATTAATTTAAGTAAATTAGTTATAGTCAGTCGTCCTGTGCAAGTACTTGTTCAACGTTTAGACTTGCCCCCGACAAGTATTTAAAAGTAAAAAAGTACCTATGGAGTGAAACTGTTAAGTATTTATTTTTTGATCACTCGTGTCGTGTCGGACTCTGACTTTATCTTTAAGTAAATTGTTATTATATTTATTTTATGTCGTAGTAGTTTGCGCGTTTTCTTGGTGTACAAATTAATATATCTACGCGCTCTCTTTATTTTTATTAAATGCACGAAAGAATCATGACACCTTATGTTACTTTACCTAATGTTACACGTTATGTACTTAGTGGCAGTGATAGCCTATTGGTTATAAGACTCGGCCTCTTGATCGAGGGGTTTAAATCCCAGGCACGCATCTCTGATTTTACAAAGTTATACGCGTATTAGAAATTAATTATCACTTGCTTAAACAGTGAAGGAAAACATTGTGAGGAAACTTGCATACCAAGAAATCTTCAAAAAAAATCTTATAGTGACTTCACAGTCTACCAATACGCACTTGGCCAGCGCGGTGAACTATGGCCTAATCCTTCTCATTCTGAGAGGAGACCCGTGCCCAGTAGTGGGACAGTAATGGGTTGATGATGATGATGTTCGTACATACGAGTAAGTACAGACACCTTATTTTTACTTGTTATCTAGCGACGAGTTTCAGTGTTATCTATTTGGTTTAGGGGGCGTTCAAGTATTACGTAACGCAATTTGTAAAACGTTACGATGCGTTACAGGGGCGGGAGGGGATCTTTCTTAATACACGTTACATAACATTTTTTAATAAAAAAATAGAGAATTAAAACTCCTAAATTGGCAACCCTTTTCATTTACGTTTTACGGGGAATCCCTTGAATGAGTGGGTTCAGCCGAACTAAGTCCTGAGTATTCTGAGTTAGACTAAGTATAGTACAGTATAGCAGTATATATGCTTTGACTATACTTAAACTAACTTAGAATACACAGGACACCTAGTTCGGCTGAACACGCCCAAGGATAAAAACTATAACATAACTTTTTAGCGAGTTCAGGGTAAAAATTGACACTTGAGTGTTACGTAACGTTTAGAGAGGGGGAGGGGGGGGGTATAGAAAAAACGTTACGGTGCGTTACAAGGGGGGGAGGGGGGTCAAAAATCTTTAAAAATTGCGTTACGTAATACTTGAACGGCCCCTTAGCTACGATTATGATCGTACTATAAGCACTGCGAGAACCTCGTAACATTCAAATTCATAAGTAAAATATAAATTACTGAAACATTAGCAATGATGCATCTCCTTAATTTCTCCAGGCGCCGTAGCATGACGGTCCATTTGGTCCACGCGTCATTACAAAGCGTACCTCCAACAGTTTAATGTAGCGTACAGTAGCACCAATTAGGCAGGCTCTTCGCTGCAATTAATTAGTTCTTGTAATAAACACATGGTGTTGTGTCGCCAATTCCCTTTGCCACGCTTTTATTAGCTTGAACTGTATGGATGTATGTAACGGAATCTTTGAACGATTTTTATCCGGTTTTTTAAACTAAGTATAATATTATTTACCGGTATCGTCATTGGATCGAAGCGACATAAAAACATATATAGGTACAGATTATCTACCTATAACTTTATAACTTTATAAGTTAGAAAATTAAGCAAATTATTTTATTATAGTATTACAATTTTAATGAATTATTTCATGTTACTTTCATTGTGTTATTTTTATCATAATAAGTTCTCATTTATATAATCACTGGCTGGTACGATTGTATGAATTAGCATAAGAAAGGAAAATAATGCTTCTTGACGTTTGAGTTCTATTTTGAGCGGGAATTTTAAAAGTTGTAAAATTTGTTACGATCAGGATTGCTATTTGTTAGTACATCGTAGGCATAGATTAGTAAAGATACTTCGCCGCCTTGAAATTGAATGAAGCCACAAACGGCTTATAATTTAAATTTAATAATTGTAAGTTCTTTTTTTGAATTCTTGACAAATAAAAACTTGACAAATAAACCTAATAATGCGTAATTTACGTAATAAATAAATAATTATTTCAAATATTTTAGGGACATTTTAGCACGGAGACGTGGCAAAACTTTTTTACGCAAATATTTCAATTCTCAAAACTGGGTACATTCTCTTGTTAGGAGTGAGTTATCTTTACTAAAACAATAGTACGTTTAAAAATAGTAAATTAAATTAAAATTAACTGTTAAAATGGTTGTAAATAAAACAGGTTAACTAAACACAATTATACCTACTTTTCACGCCTAATAAAATTGTTTAAAAAAACCCTGTTTTTATGTTGTCTTGCTTCATTTAAAGATCTGTTTATTTATAACGGCCTTAATTATCGTTGAAACTATATAAGAAGTGCTTCCTTATGTTTATGGTGGTAGAGAAAGTTTAAGTTCTAATTTTGAGGTGTTACGCTCAGAGTAATGACTATAGCATGTTATTCTATGGTGTTACGGATAAATGTTTTTAAACTGTCTATGACTACTTATTTAAATGTCACTTTTATACTTACACTAAACATGGATTTCTGGTGTCATGGGTGCTATCATGGTGCTATGTATACATATAGGGTAAGGTTTCGTTAGTCGTACCCCGTAAAGGAAAAATGCTGTAATATTTGGGGTAATTTAAATTGAGAAAACAGAAAATGTTTAGCTCACAAAGGCAAAAAAATGTGAATAATTTCTAACAATGCCTAAGCCGTACAAGGTACGACTTAAGAATTCCTTATTGGTACGACTTAAGCAACGACACATAAAATTGGAAAATAATATTACTGACATAACCTTTAAAATGTTGACCATTTTATGATGAGTAAATGAATAGTAGAATGTGTCAAAAATAAAAAAGAATCACGGAAATTAAATTTACAATCGCATTTCCCTTGAAATTGCTTACGAATGAATTTATTTTTTTAGTGAAAACAACAACAAAACTTGTTCATTTGAATATTTTTAGATCAATGGTACCTACATGTTATCCTGTTATTTTTGTTTACTCGAACAACTAACTAACATACGTTTGAAGCACCAGAGATCGCTTTTTGTACATAGGATACTAGATATTTATGTGGGCGACTAAAGCAACCTTCCCCTACGTATGTGCGAAAACGCTCCACCAAGAACCAGTACAGTAACCTTTGTGTATTAATGGGGTTGGAGATGAAATCCATAACTCTCTCCATACTGTATAGATGTACGAGCTTCAAAAAACTATTAAGCTCGAAAGACCAAAAAACTGTACCGTTCACTACGTAGTAGGAACTAAGATAACAGTTTTGGGGGAAAAGGTAGCGTAATAAAACCAATCCCGATGAGTTTCGGTTTTACACAAATTTATTTAAGTAGAAAATGTAAAAATTATGACTGTGAAATTATGGGAGTGTGCATGAAATGTCTATATGTGTGCACTTACATACGAAAAATTGCCAATACGCATTATTGGCATCACGTGTACGTGCAGTAGCTCGTACAATAATTACCACACCTGTATATATTTATAATGTCATATGAATGGTTCTAACTTAGTGTTTATTATTAAATTAGAACTTCCATCAATATTTGTGCGGTTCATTATGTGCTGCTTACAAAGTAACAAAAAGTATAAATTGAATGTGAAAAGGAATGCCCCTAACTTAGAGGAAAATTCCATTGGAGGAAAATTCACATGGAAACCAATGTGAAATGTACTTCCTGGGTGATTATATGTAGAAATATCTAAATAATTAAAAAATATTTATTGCTAATTAACATATTTTTATTGATAACATAGATAAAACAACTTAAGGTTGATTATAAGAACTATTACAAAAAATAGTTACTAACTCCTTTTTTATCATGAGTATTATTATAATTTGATTATGATTAAACGTAAGCCACGCGTTGATAAATATGATTATAATTATCATATACGTATCTGGTAACAGTTATCTTCGATCTTTATAAATATACCTCTAATATATTATCTACAATCATAAATATTTCGGATAAGTTTTATCATACACCTACCATCTGTACCTAAACCGACTTACATTTTTAGATATTTTTAACATATGTTTCATTTATTTTCACCCCACAGCGGATTGTAATGTTTTACCTGACATGTCTCATTCTTTGGCATGTTCTCCATTCCAAACGGCTTAACGGATTTTAACATATGAAATGTCGTATATATTGTGGAAGTAACAGTCTCTAATTTTAGGCAGTCGGATTTTTTCTATATTAATTGCTAGTACAGTGATTGAGACTCATTCAAAGTTAACGTTAGACTTTTACCATTGATCTTTAACAATTGTGTCTATAAATTTAGTCCAGCGTATATCGAATTCATGAATAACTTTATCTTTATTGGGAACTGTACTGTAGTACAACGAATTCAATGCTAACTTCTTCAACATCTTCAAATCAGCGTGACGGCTTGCAACACCCATAAATGTAACGTAAAAGTCATGTGACAAAGGTTCCGCTTCCCATAGACCTGGATCATCACTTGATATCACAACAGGCATGTTTTGCGCCAAGAAAAAAGCTAAAGGATGGTTCCTTACATCCTCAACTAGTTTTAAAACTACATTCGACACTACATTAACTTCCAAAGCAATGTTCCTCTTTTTCACTTCCTCCATCAATACAGGATGCTTTATGATCGCAAAAGCATGGCCTATTCGACGTGTACCAAGTGCTATAGCATCTGCTAAGTTTTCATCCGAACTTGTTCCGTACCAATTTGTTTCGCCTGCATGGAAAAAGTAATCAATTTCATTCGAAGCTTCTATCAATTCAGGCAAGAAGTCTTTTATAGGCTCTCCTAAGTCTTCTTGACCGACTAAATCAAACCCAGCAAGGAAGTCTGGCAGCTTACGCTTAATTTCTCTCGCGACTCTAATTGAATCTTTAATAACCTTAGCGTCTACACGCCTTAAAGGTGCATAAATAAGTTTCGCTCCAATAAAATCTGGATAATCATTCATGAATTTGTCTAATGCTCTCTTATAAGCTACTGCTGTTTCGACAGAGTTATATACATTTCCGTCTAAATCATACAGCTCTGGTAAGACACTTCTCACTTCGAAATACATTACGTTGTCATCTCTCAAAGCTTTTAACGAATCATAGAAATATTGTTCCCAAACTGGCATGTACGTCAACATTGTACCAGCAGTCATGAAAATCTTTTGGAACTTGGTCCAAATGATATTGATATCGCTGTATACCTCTTGCGGGTTGTCGATTACGATGGTAAAATATTGACGTAGTTCTCTGTCAAATTTCTCAACATTTCCTGAAGAGTATCTCGCATCTCTCATTAATTGCCATTTTGTTTTACAAGCTCTGTCCGGGGTTTCAGCCGCAAATAATAGATGGACGTCCTCCTCTTCAAAACACACATATAAGTCATCCCAATAAGTCAGATTTAATAAATAATCTGGACCCAAAATTGCTGTGTCATGTGCATGGAGGACCGCTCCTTTTGGCATCTGCTTAATTAACTTGTACAACTTGGATTTCTTGACTTCGTCTTTGTATTCGAAAAAGTGTTTCGAGTAATTGAAATACTGTGGATGTTCGAAGCCAAAGTCCATCTCGTTTATTTTTAGCTTCATTATCATTTCATTGACCTTTTGCTCGCTATCACTTAGTACGATATCACTCCCGACCATCATGTCAAGTTCCCGCTTCAATAAACGGTTTCTTTCATCGACGATTGTTTTGACATCTTTAGCCAAAACTGAAACAACGCCCAAAAGGAAATAAACTGTCACTGACCACATATTTGCTTAGTTTGACTCCGTTGCATTTGCTTCACTCTTTATAAATAACTTATTTAGAACAAGGTCAGTCAATTGGACGGTATGTTAGAATCAATTATGCACGACGTGATAAACGTCAAAGGGACATTACAAAACTAAAGTTATTCAATGAATTGTTCTAATATTTGAATTCGGTACGATCGAATGTAATGATAACTTTATCACGAGATAAGATGAATTTTCAAGTGACGAAGTAGGGACAGGGTTTCGCGAGATATATCATTTTCAACAGTAGGTAGGTACTAGAAATTGAAATCTTGACGTTCTCACAGATAAAATCAAAGAGCGCTGACGAACAAATCAGTTGAACGTGATGATTACGATAAATAATAACATGAATTAATTATAATCGCTGATCAAAGATTTCACGATCTATGGAATGTGGCGATGATCGTGGCTGCTATTTTATATTTTAATCATTAGGTTTAAAGTAGGTACTTAAAAATGTTAATTTTACCCGGATTCAAAAGACTTTCTTCAAAATACGAAGTTAGGTACAAAAGTTTCTATACAGTATATGTTACAAATTAAAATAGATTTATTAAATTCTAGCACACTTTATTGTACACCACAACGTCATTAAATTCCTTATTATTTATTTCTATAATACAATAGGCACACTAATTACAAAAGCCATGTCTTATAACTTCAGAGATTGAACTAAAGTGACAGTAAAAAAGTACAGACCACCCATTTGGGTAGCATGGTGGATTAACCTACACATTCTGAAAGGAGACCCATTCCCAGCTGTGGGACAGTAAAGGATTTACCTGGACACAATAAAGAAATAGTAGAGGAAATAATAGAGGAAAATTAGCTGATATATCTCTGCTTAGGACTTTTAAATAAGATAATGACTCATTAAACCTAAACCTATATAATCAAATCAAATCAAATCATTTTTTTTATTCAAAATAGGTTTTTTGCAGAGCACTTTTTGAAAGTCAATACAACTACCACCACTTCACAAGGTGTTTCGTTATGGAAAAGTAATGTAAGTAATGTAATCGTAATGTTAGGCTAATTTACGTATAAAGCAACCATCTCAGAAATCAAGACAGGCAATTCGTCTATGATCGGTTTCAAGGAGAACCGTTCCTTTTATAGTTGGTTACAAATATCGATAGGTGGTAGTGACTTTCAAACAGGTACATACGTACCATTTGCTATGTTAAGCAATGTGTCAGTCATTTGTTATTTTTATCAAAAAAGATCTACAATTCCTAAATGCGGGGAACTACCTACTGATATATAAGTATCTAATCATAATAAGTGTTATGTCACTGTTTGTATTATTATTATTATTCATTTAGGGAAGTAGCCAAAAAATATGCAGTATGGAATTACCTACCTATTTTATGTTAGGTGATGACTGTAGCCCATGGATATGTATAAAGTATGCGTTCTTAATTCTTACGTTAAGTAAGTGTATGTAAGTAAGTAGGTATATAGGTATAGGTAGGTACACTTATCTTCAATTTTGTTATCGGACGACAGATATTTTTTGTAGACATCAAAATATCAGTATAATTCAGATTATAATCAAGTGTAGTATTGTGTCTATACTTTCTATCCAATTACAGTTTGGAGTTATGAAATAGGTAGGTACTTCAATACAACCGTCGTTTCAATTTAGGAGTAAGTACTACCAACTTTGGAGTGTAAAAATGCTCTGTCTTATAACAATAGAAATTTGAGTGCCTATCTACCTATTGAGGCACTAGTTACATGACGGCACATGATCCGAGGGAGCAGTAATTTGGAGATTAAAGGTGCCAACGCCCTTGCATCTGCATCTCAAAATCATACGTCGACGCCATTTTTTTCTTTCCTTATTTTTCAACGAATGCACCGCGGGGCGGTACTGTGCTAAGTGCCACTTAATCCATCCCCCAGCCCTTTCGTTGCATAAAATCATCATGGCGGATGAGTCGCCTTTATTTCTTTTCAGGTTTATTTTTTAGTTTCTTTAAAGCAATGCTTTGAAAACGAAACCCCCTTTAGTAGACGCCCGGCTGTAATTTACACCACGGAGTGAGTTTTAGTAAATTTATCGTTTAAATAACGCCGACCATAGAATTGCGAGTAATGCGAAACCGTTTTGGCCTCGGTTTTGCGATCGCGACCAAAAAAGGAACGCGCTGGTAGCAAATTTGTCGTTTTTCAAAAATTTGCGGCAACACGCCGGTTTACGTTTGGTACCGGTTGAATAAAAGTAAACGGTATTAGATGTTATGGTAAGTGTAAGTTTGTAGAACGAATTTTAAAATGAAAGCGCATATTGCTAGAGACATCTAGTTACGTGTAGAATTAAAATCTAATTTGCACATAATACTACTATTGAGTGCAATTATTTGCTAATCACCGTTTAATACCAGTTTCACCGTAAATTAGAACATATTAATCGTATACCGAATAAGAATAGAAAATCTCTTTAATTCTCCTTAATTAGATTTCAAAAAATCTCACCAATTTTTTGTCCAATATTCCTTTCCTGTTGCTTTTTTAATAAAAGTTACGTACCTACCTACGGACGTAATAAAGAAACTCCTTTAGTGTAATTAACGAGAAATATTATCTAGGTAAACTCATTATTCCTGAAAGACAATTATATAAAAGATTCAATAACAACTCCTTATTTATTTACTTTGACAATTCATTGTATGACTTACTATAATCTAAGAAACATATACCTACTATCCTTCTTTCTTTTATATAGTTTCCCGCTACATTGCTATTCACCAGCAATTAAATAGACTCTCATTAACATAAATTAACTAAAAAGTATTGTAATAAAAATATATCCTTAAACCTGTTTTAACGGCGCGCGCAACTTTGTCCTATCTAAAATACACTCTGACTTGTATCTAATTACTTATTATTTGAAACAATTTTATATGGTGGTATAAGGAAATCAATACCTAAACAATGTAATTAACTGACAATAAGTTCTTGCAATATACCGGAGATAATTTCAAATCGGTACACGCTTACAGACACAGATTTAAGTTTAAAGGAAATTCATGATTTGTAAACAAGAATTTCGCAGAAATAAAAGGTTATTTATCAATTATGTAGGATGTTTAAGTTCAACTTTTAATAGATACTTAGAAAATAACAAAACCATTTAGTTAGATTTCTTAGAAATTCCTATGTAGGTACCTAGGTCTATTTAATTTGTCCCCGTAGTTCCTGGAATAGAATAGGGCTACGGTATCCCCTGCCTGTCGTAAGAGGCGACTAAAAGAGGACTTCCGGAGTTGCGGGCGGCAAGAGTGGAAGCTCGAACCGTCCAGTAAGCTACCCCGGGAAGGACGGCGGTATGTGTGGCCGCATACCGTCATAACCATCAGGAGGAGCGAACGCTCCCCCAGGGCAGAGCCCGATCCGGGCATCGCGCTTGGAAGACTCCGGTTGTGTTCAGTCGGAGTTCCCCAACAAGCGCCGAGGACGGCAACTGAGGGGGTTTTAGTGCCCACACATGTGCCCCACATAACCCGGCGTCGCTCCCACGTTGTCGGGTACCTTTTAAAAGTTTCTCCCTCGAAAAGAAAAAAAAAAGAAAAAACAAAGGGTATGTTTACTTACAATAATTTTTTGAAGAGATGCACAAACAACATACTAAATTCATAACATTATATTGATAAAAATTCTTATCTTGCTTTTAGGCCATATGATATATTATTACAATGTGTTTTATTATGTTAGGTACTTACGTACCGACAATTTGTAACATATCTAACCACAGTGCCTAACACAAAAAACACTTGAAAGACACTTGTGCAAAATGTAATCGGCATAACCTGCATAGTGGGTGAAGGACTGTGCGAAATTCGTATACCTATACTACGTAGGTAGGTACGTGATCATAGTTTGGTGTGTCAATATTTTGTTATAAAGCTTATGTGTACCTTTTAATTAGAGCCTGTGCATGAATGCAGCCGTGAACTTGACAATAAACACACACAGCAATATAGTAACATCATGAATATAGCGGCTAACAATTCAATGTCGATAGTAAGCGATTATGACGGGTCAGGTCATTGCGCTCGCTCTGTGATTGTCAGTCGGGAGCGGCCCTCGTGATACGCGGTACGTCGCCCGTAATATTACGTAATACGCAGTCGACATGCGTTTGTTAATCTTTTGCCTCTTCGTCATCTGTGACGCATCAGACGAATACGACAAACTAAGAGCCAAGATTCTCAGAGATGAATCCCTGTTATCGGTCGGCGGAAAAAACACCCTATCAGATAAAGAATCGGTCGTAAACAACTGCCTCATGCGACACAAGTTCAACGAAGTCGATTACGGTTTCGATAACCCCCAGTACTTCAACTTCTCGCACCATTACTTCACCTACAAAAACAATATCCAGAACTCCAAAGTATACAAGATTATCCGGGACATGCCCAAAGGCGCGGCGCTACATAACCACGACATGGCACTCCTAGGACCAGATTATGTAGTGAATATCACATACAAGGATAACCTATACGTATGTTTTGAGGAAGACGACTTGCAGTTAAAATTCGCGAATAAAATACCGACAACACTTTGCAAGAACCAATGGCAGTTAATGAGTGATGCTCGAAACTCATCAAAAAATGTTAATTACTTCGATGCTGAATTAAGAAAACATTTTACCATGGTTGTCGGTGATCCGGACAAAGTATATCCAACTATAAAAGAAACGTGGTCGGTTTTTATGAAATATTTCATGAGAATCGCTCCCCTGCTTTCCTACAGGCCGGTTTGGGAGCAGTACTTCTACGACGCTTTGAAAAGGTTCAGAGAGGACAATGTCATGTATCTAGAAGTGAGGAGTGTGTTACCTCCCCTTTATGAATTAGATGGAACTATTTACGATCCGCTAATCACAGCGAAAACTTATAAGAAAACTATAAAGAAGTTTACAAAGGATTATCCAGATTTTATTGGCGCTAAACTCATTTATGCCCCAAACAGAAGAGTGGATAGAGAAAAATTGGATGAATATTTGCAATTGGCTAGGAGAATAAAGGCTGATATCCCTGAAATATTTGCTGGATTTGATTTAGTTGGTCAAGAAGACTTAGGGAATCCTTTAATAGAATTCGCCCATCAGCTGTTAGCGGCTAAAGATCTCACTTACTTCTTTCATGCAGGTGAAACAAATTGGTATGGAACGATGACGGACGACAATTTAGTCGATGCAATATTGTTAGGCGCGAAACGATTGGGTCATGCCTATGCGTTAGTAAAGCACCCGTTGTTACTCAAAGAAGTATTGGAGAAAGACATAGCGTTGGAAGTAAATGTTTTGTCAAACACGGTGCTATCTTTAGTACGTGACATAAGGAATCATCCATTGAACATTCTTCTAGCACATGGCTTACCTGTGGTTCTGGCAAGTGATGATCCAGGCACTTGGGAAGCTGATCCTTTATCTGAAGACTTTTATGTGGCCTTTGTAGGTGTGGCCAGTCGTCTAGAAGACTTACGGCTTTTGAAACAACTTGCCATCAATTCTCTGAAGTATAGTGCCTTAGACACGAGGCGGAAATCGAATGCAATAAGTAGATTTATGTCTCGTTGGAATGATTTTATTGACAAGTTTGATTGTAAGTCGTATTAACCAAGTGAGTAATGACAATTATGTTATTTTTTTAATAGTTTAATTGTAAATACGCAATAGGTAGACAATAAAGTGGATTTGTTGATAAATAAGCATTTTCTTTGATACGTAAACAGCATTTTATTACTAAATTCTCGATATGGAATTATGGTATGTTCATAATAAATTTTTGGTATTTACGTTATTGCTGAATTCTGACGCAGCTTTCGCTATAAAATTAACGGTGAATATTTTAATAACATTGCAAATAAAAATAAGTGAAGTTACATAAGCTGTGTTATGAATTTAGTACTCGGATCCAGGATTTGAAACCCAGGGATGGACGTCTCGTTCTTAGAAATATGAATGGTTTCATAGTGAAGAAAAACTTGAGAAAAGCTACATGCGTTCTATATTAAGCAAAATAAGCAAAAAAAACATTCTTAATTATGTTTAAAGTCTACAAATCCGCGCTTGGACATTGGACAAGGAGTTACTCTCGCCGCTACTTCCGTGGACTAAGCTTGGAAATGCCTCGAAAAATTATGTCTCCCATTCCACACCCTTCAAATCAGAACACAGCAGCGCTTAACGCTGATATTAAAGGCAGGTATAGGTAGGAATTTCAAGTAAGTAATATTTGTCATTATAGCTTGCATTTGGTGTTCTTTAGGTGGACGATTCATTTAAAACTTAGTGGACTATTCCTATTGCCGCTGTGGTCCGTGGACCATTGGCTCAGAAACACTGCCAGTTACATTAAATAAATACATACATATACAAATATGTACATGTACAAACCCTATATATGCCCTCTACGTACAGGAGCAAAATAGTCGCTTTATGCAGGTAAATAATAACAATTTTCTTTTGTTTATTCAATATGCAATTATTGACTCATGTTTTGCGAATTATTATGTAAATAAATCCACATTGTACCTAAATAACACAATAACATTGCACGTAATAATAACAAACACATATGATAATAATGAAAAATATGCGGTAGGTATATTGCGCACCTACTTATAACTGTCATGCATCTTTACGTCAGAACATCTGCAAGACATAAATAATAAAGGTGAATGCACATTGCACATACGACTACCAGGCTACTAGCTACATAATAATATGTACACATGTTTTGAAACTTGTCAGTACTTGTTACTTTTACTTACATACTCGTCTTTCTAGGGACACTTGTCTTCTTCAAAGTAGGAAACGAATAGTACTTACCATTTTGAGTTTTATGGTCTGCGAATAGAGTTGTTTCGAAGCGACGATGGTCTGAGAGGCAAATAAGGCCTAAGTGGAGTAACGCCCTTCAGAGAAGAGTTCGCTTCGCTAACGAACCCATTGTCTGCTGCATAATGTAGGCATTTTAGGGTACCGTGGTAGCACCGCGGTGATTTTCGAGTAGGCATGTAGCTTAACACTCCACTGCGCCGTGATGTGGCGTATATTTTAACTGCATGCATTCTTTTCATATTGTTTAGTCTATTTGTGACACTATTGATCTGAAGAATTTTTTGTTAGTTCGACTACATCATAAGCATTTTTGTATTAATTTATGCAACTTGATTTTGAAAATAATAAAATAAGAACTAGGTTTTAATAAACCTCAAATGAGAGATTTTTTTCGCTTTCCAAATTGTCATAACAAACTAGCTAGCAGTGCACATTATGGTCAGTAGTCACTGTTGCCTATAAACAAACATAGGATAGTTGTAATCATCCCAAATGGATACATTTATTGACATCTTACTAGAGGTTGGCCAAGGATGAGTTGTAAGGATAAAGACCTCACTTGAAATCTTGGGGACCTCACTTAAAGCTTTTTAGGTAACGTACCCAATTTATTTCCTTCTTCCCTTGCAATCGAGCATACAATTCATAGTATCGCTTAACACTTGTATTCTAAAACAGAAATGTGTGTGATGCACCTACTTATCTCCGGTCAGTTCACGAATCTACATTGCCCTTCATGACAAAATATACACAAAATTAAATAAGAGTAATCCACATAATCAAAGACTACCACTTGACAAATACCTACCTGTAAATCACATCACTTTAATACCCAGAATGAAGTACTGAATGTGGTTCTTAAAATTAGTAAGTAAATTTTCTAATACATTTTCATAAGTGTACTATTACAACCACGCTACCCGTGCTGTCAGACCTACTGTGTGATAATATAAAAAATGTAATGTATGGGACTGAAAAAACACCGATATTTCGATAGCAATCCCATCAAAACTCCGCTAATGAAAGTAGAAATCGATTTAATAATTGTCATCCCAGTAGGTACTGTTACAATGTCCCTATTGTTCCTAAGCACTTATTGTAGTGGGTTATTGTTCCAGCAATTGAATGGGTATCGATAGTGCAACGCATAATGAAGGCACGTAATAGATACTTGACAGTTGGTTCTACAGTTCATAATTGGACGTGATTATGCAAAATACATCCACAAAAACTAGCTTATGAGAATATAAGTCCTTTAGTAAAAGTTAAATTGCTTAATTTATGGTTGGTATCATTGATATCTGTATATTTCAAAAGAAAAATGTACCATGCAGTATGAATGCAAAAAATTGCATATACGAAAGTTGATGTGGAGATGCCATTTGTGATAGTAACTAAAAAAGCCGTTTTTTTGGATTGGATCCATTTTGCATAACTATGTCCAATAATGGTATTGGATATCATGTGTCAAGTATAGGTATCTTGTCTTTATTTAAATAGGTTCATGAATCATGATATTGGTTTAATTTGTTTCTTTTTTACTTTACAGCCTAATATGTTTTATATAGGAGTAGCAGACGAGCATGCAGTCCATCTGATGATAAGTGGCTACTGCTGCCCATCGACATCTGTAATCAACCCCAGATAGGATTAGATATCCCTACCCGAGGTAAGCCACAGATGCGCCGCTACTTCTAAGGAGCTGGAACGCCTCGGAGAAGTATGTCTCCCTTACCACACCCTTCAAACCAGAACACAGCAGCGCTTAACACTGCTGTTATGAGGCAAAAAAAGGTGTGGCGGTGGTGCCGCCGGAGTCTAACCACAAAGGGTTCCACCACCTTCCAAATGTTCATGATATTGGATAATTGGTTTCTATTTTACTTTACAGCCTAATGTGAACCCTCCGGCCCTTATTAAAGGAGTTCCGCTGCTCCTCGGTAAACAAGAGTTTGGGGCCATTTAGTTATAATTTAAGGAAATAGGTACATATAAGCTGAAAATCGATCACGTCATCTTATACAGTCCGCTTATTATTCTAATACTTATTTTTACTAAATGGGAGGAATTTAGACTATGTAGAAAGATAACAACAATATTTTTCTAATGACCCACATTTCTAAATTGAAATCGTAACGTGTCATGTAAGCGAATATATTTGCCTTTACTGATTTTAACGCTAACCAATGTCAACAATATACCTACTGTTAATGCAAGTGGATAAACAGATGGAGGCTCAAAATGAAATAATGCATTTGTATCCTACTTTATATTATAATTTCGAATAATAATATTTACATCATTATTATAGAAGAAAAATTATATGTTATATAAGTTCATTATACTACTGCCATTTATTAAAACTTTATAAGAACAGAGCAAATTACCGCGAAAATATCTTAGTTGACTTCTGAATTATGTGTTTGAGTAATACAATAAATATATATTGTTTCTTAACGTGCTTTTTCGTGACGTCATTGTTTATTTCCTTGAATTCTTATTAGAAAACCCTTTAAAGATTAGGTAATGACTAACAAAAGATATTCTATGCTCAACTCTTTCTTAGAAACCGAACAAAAAATACATAAACATAATGAATCTTAATTAAAATTTCTTAGAAATACATATCTATGATGAAAAGTATAAAAAATAAAATTTAATTACATTACCAACACTCTTAACTGACATATATAGCAATTTACAATAAGTTACATGCACATAACACCTTACTATTGCAGTTATACTTGTTTTTGGGGCGGTTTGGAAAAATTATTACTGTTTTTTGCAAAAACGGTAACGAAAATCGACACCACAATGATATTTTTTATGTATATGATGTTAGATGTGTAACTGAAAAGGCTTACAAAGTAATATAACCAATAATTTCGTATTTATTGGGTTTGCAACTGTTCTTGTTGTGTGCATACACGCACTCTTTTATTTTTTTTTAATAAATACGCCAAAGAAGTATTACTTTTTGTTTATATCCTCTCAAAAATAACATATGCATATTGTAAATCAATCTAATGGAAGGTAGGTCTGTACCTTTAGTATGAGTCTTTACATTTGTTCGAAAACGGTCACCGTTTACGTTTTCGGACATACAGCGCCCCCGTGGACCGTATCAGAACTAAAATTTCGCATTATGAGTTTTAATAAACTAAATAATAGTCTTCTGTAAGACATTTAATTTTACAAATATAAATATGCATTTATTTTTACATTTTTAATTAAATTTTGATAACGTTATTGTTCCGTTTTTGAAACTTACACTGCGGAATCTTATATATAGTTCCGAAACTGTCCACGGGGCGCTGTGTAAGCAAAAACGTAAACGGTGACCGTTTTGGAGCAAACTTAAAAACTCATACTAAGGGTAGGGCTTAATAACATTTAGCCTAAGTAAGTAGTAAGGCCTTCACATTAACACATTAAAGTAGGCTATTATTTCCAAAAATAAGATTATAAATTAAGTTTAAAAGCAAATTATTTAGCACGAAAACGCTCGCAGATGTCTTGGCAGTCTGGTGACGCACGCCTTCTCATTGTGTGTAGACGCATGGGTATATATAAATAAGCAGACAATACGTCTTCAAGATTGCACAAATGTACATAATGGTTTAAGCATATTTCACTACAGTAGTGCCATTAACGTGCAACCCGAGTCATAAAAGATGACGTCAAAGGAATGTGACAAAGCCACACAACTTGATATCGATAAAGGGATGCTAGGTAGCTATAATTAAAGGACTCTTTCTTTGATGATTATGCATAAATATAGATGTTCTTAAAGGACACGGTATTTGATTAATAATATAGTTATACAAATATATAAATATGGATGTTATTAAAAGACGTTTTAAAATACATCCTAAAAATATTTTGCGTTATTTCCTTAACCCGTTCCTTGATAACTTGATATTGACTATCGACAAAGTCGTTTGTTGTTACGCACAACACTATAAGTGCGAGCGAGAGTTCCGATATGCCCATAAGTGTGAACGAGAGATCTGATAAAAATGATTTATGACTCACTTCGCACGTTCGTAATGGCCCGAATATAGTAATAAAATTATAGTCGCCCTTTTGAAATTTTCATTTGTATAATATCATAAATCAATTTAAAAAGTTATTATTTGCTGGTGTTGTGCTTGCCGGAAATTGCAATCGTGGCACTCAGTTTTACTCAGCGCAAGCTTTATCAGCCCAGAAATGGTCTGCCATACTATGAGTAATATCATATTACACTGATAACAATGCAATATAACACTATCGGTACCACATGGACATATCTATTATCATTATAGTATTATATATATTTTCATCAATGCATTTATAACGCCTATATGAGGCTCTTAGAACCAGAGAAGCCTAATTACAAAAAAACGATTTACAATATGGAGAAAAGTAAGTGATGCTAGTAGTAGTAGTCCGCTCTGAAGTTGTTGCGAGGAGGTGTAGTCATACAATTTACTATGGCGACGCGATTCATTTCTATATTCAGAGTGGACTAGCAGTTTTACGCGGACTATACAACACTTTTAAATTACGAAAATACAGATAGGTCAAAAATCATTAAAATGCAGTTTGGCCACTCTGGTTCTGGCAGCCTCATATTATCAAAATAATAATGTTACATTCATAAGTAAATAAGATATACAGTCTCTTAGGGCGTCCGCTAAAACTGGCGGGTACAAAGCGGGCAACCGCTCGGGACGGTCTGGGAAACGCCGCGGGCGACCGCCGCGTTTAAAACGCAGTACGTAATGGCGATGCGCAAGTTATTGTTAAAGTAGTAGAACCCTCTGTGGATCGACTCCGTCGGCACCACCGCCACTCCTATTTCTGTCTAATAACAGCAGTGTTAAGCGCTGCTGCGTTTAGATTTGAAGGGTGGTGGGTGGTAATGGAGACATACTTTTCCGAGGCGTTCCAGCTGTCCTCAGGAGTAGCGCATCTGTGGCCGAAATCAGGTAGAAAACTAATCTTATCTGGGGTTGATTACAGATGTACGTGGGCGGCAGTAGCCACTTACCATCAGCATGCATGCTCGTCTGCAACTCCTATATTATATAAAAAAAAGTAGTCTGAGCGGCAATATTGTATTAAAAAGCAGGAGAAGCCTAGTGGTTGAAACATGGCTCCTCGATCAGGTTCAAACTCCGGCACGCACATCTGTTTTTCAAAGGGTAATCAACCCCAGATAAGATTAGATTCCGACCTAAGATCGGCCCAGATGCGTCACTCCTAAGCTGGAATACCTCGGAAAAGTATGTCAACTTCTCAATACAAACACGCTAGCACGCACCCGCGTCATATTTAGCGATCGCTCCTATATATAATATTGAGATATTTAACTTAATTTTAAACATATTTTAATCTTCTCCGGCTGGTACGGCATCTTCCAATCTCTTAATATACTTCACTCTTAGCTCAGTCACTGCATCTCCTTTAAGTTGATCCTGAAATTAGAAAAAATATAAAATCAGAAAAAAATATTTATTATCTTTTTAATATTAAAGCAAAAAACCTAAGTAAGAACCTGGTGAGTAACTACTGCTGCCCATGAACATTGTAATCAACCCCAGATAAGATTAGTTCCCTACCTGAGGTCGGCCACAGATGCGCCGCTACCCCTGAGGACTAAGTTGGGATACCTTGGAAAAGTATGTCTCCCTTACCAACCCTCAAACCAAAACACAACAACCCTTAACACTGCTGTTATTAGGCGGAAATAGATGTTGCGGTGGAGACACCGGAGTCGAACCACAGAGGGCTCTGCCACCTTGAAGGTTTTAGCGGCAGTTCAAAGTAAGTTCAAAGTGTTCAAAGAAATATATATTTTTAATACGCTTTTACTAGCCTCACCTTTGAAGGTGTTAGAACCCTTTGTGGTTCGACTCCGGCGGCACCACCGCCACATCTATTTCTGCCTAATAACAGCAGTGTTAGGCGCTGCTGTGTTCCGTTTTGAAGGGTGTGGTAAGGGAGACATACTTTTCTGAGGCGTTCCAGCTTAGTCCTCAGGAGTAGCGGCGCATCTGTGGCCGACCTCAGGTAAGAATATCGAATGTTCTCTGGGGTTGATTACAGATATCCATGGGCGGCAGTTGCCACTTACCATCAGGTGGACTGCATGCTCGTCTGCAACTCCTATATTATAAAAAAATGTATGTTTGTGTGTTTGTTCGTTAGCTGAGCGGGCTAAGGTCGGGTCTTTGCTGACGTCAACCCGGCGATTCATCGGTCGTGGGTCAAAAAAGCGTGGGGTGCTCCATCTATTAGTTTTTGAAAAGCGCCCCACACATTTTTCACAATTATACTAATTAATTACTGTTCCTTAATTCATTCCTAGATTGAAAATTATTTTCTACTTTTTAGTTGATTTTATCATAAAAGCGTGCATTTTTTTTTTGTTTTTTTTTAATAATAATAATAATAATCGTTAATTTCGGATACGTGTACATAGTCCAATTTCACTTATATAATTAAGGTTAGTAACAACTACACGAACCAGTCAGACATAAGACATACTACTTTGCGCAAAAGTGCGACGATGCCATGTGTAAGGACATCCAATATTTCTGTATGGGCCCATCCCACCTGTTCGGCACAGTTTGCAGCAAGCTATTGGAGCTTTTACGAATCCTTGAGCACAGGGATGCCACTCTTTTGCGTATTATAGCGTAGAAATTATCTATATTCTCTTCTGTGAACATCCTTCAAGTACTGCAATATTTAGGCAAACCCATAAGTGACCTAAACGCGTTATTATATTGGACACGTAGGACGCTGTAAGCCTTTTTCGTATGATTAATCCACAGTCTGCAGATATAAAATGTTAGCAATATGCCCTGAACAGTGTGACCTTATGTTTTTATGACACATGGAAAACCTGCGGATCAACATGTTACTTCTGACTGCCAGCTCCCTCCATGTCTACACATTTAAACTATATTTATTTCGACATACCTGAACAAACCAACACTGCACATCGAGTTGCACCATCTGCAACGCGCCGCGTATAGCGCCCGGGATGAGCGCGCAATACTTCAGCCCAGTGTTGGGCATCTCGACCCACTCGCTCAGCGGACACTGGTCCCAGACCAGCGAGAACTCATCCCCAGAACTACTCCAGCTGGTCACGGTCGGCTGCATGTTGAGGTAAAGCCTAGAATTATAATATCGTCTGCTTAATAAAACTCTAACAACTTTGATTGTTGACTGTACTGGTAAATTTTAGGAAGTAATGATAAATGAAAAACTAGGGGCTTATTTTCATAGATAAGTAAAGATTACTCATTCCTAACAAGAAAATGTACCCAGTTTTGAGAATTGAAATAGTTGCGTAAAAAAGTTTTGCCACGTCTCCGTGCTAAAATGTCCCTAAAATATTAGAAATAATTATTTATTTATTATGTAAATTACGCAATATTAGTTATTTATTCGTAAATTTTCTCTAAAAATGTTTTTATTTGTCAAGAATTAAAAAAAAGAACTTACTAATAAGCCGTTTGTGGCTTCATTCAATTTCTAGGCGGCGAAGTATCTTTACTAATTTATGCTTATTTGAAAGAAAATACATATTATTTCATATTAATATTTTTTAATGGCGGGAACTTAGCCGCCAACGAGTGTGAGGGCTTTATAGGATAAAGTATAAGTGTTTTAGTACAGGTATTCAGCCATAAATAATAGATATAATATCGAAGAATTAGTGAGTATTAGTACGAGAATGTATGAAACTAATATGTACTTTCTTAAAAAATTGCCTAAAGTTTGTCATTATCATTATTACACTGAACATGATCTTATAAGCGACACTTAATACAGATTGTCTTGTTTTCCAAAATGCACCTGTTTTATTTCCGGGTAAGGAAAAATATATTTTTTAAATCGGTCCCGTAACTCCTTTCAGAATTTTCCGCAAATCCTTATAGTTTCGGATAATCAACGCCACCCATGGACATTTGCAACACCAGAGGAGTCGCCAATGCATCGCCGGTTTTAGAGAGCTCTTTTCTCGCATCTTTTTTTTTAATCCCGTGTCATAGCGCTCCGCGAAAACCTCAGACGGAAATGCTCAAAGGATTTATGATACAGCTGATTTGACAACAACTGGACTTAATATTTAGAATTAAAGTTAAATTTTGTGACTTTATACCTCACCCACTACTCAAGTTATTAAGCCTTAACTAACCAATTCTTACATATAACATCCATTGGTTTTAATGCTTTAGAAATAAATAATACTTAGCTAAAAGTATTTATTTTCTGATTACGTAAATGTTCTAAAAATACATTTGCCCCTACATCTCCCATTACAATTATTTCTTGGTTGCATTTATACAGGTGTCTTATATTCATTATATAGTAGATTTGCAAGAAATACAATTTTGAAACCTTGTACATACATTAATTAATACTTGTTCATTTCGCATCGTAATACTTATAATTACAAAAGGCACAGTCATACCGTATATTTATTTCCGTCTCTGCAATATAATATATTTTTGGGCAATTTTGATATTTGTGAATTCCGCTTTGGCAAAGGGAGATCTCACTCCTGGCTAGATGATCTGACCCCGGGAGCGGCCGACCTTTGACAGATCCACTTCCAGAGCTTGTATATATGTTAAGATTTTGAGAAAACTTCAATAGCGTGATTCAGAAACGTGTGGCGCCATTGCCGCCACAATACATTTGATTTAAAATAAGAAATATTTAAATTGTCAGATTTTATTTCTTTATTTTTACAAAATCCAATCATTTATGTGTTATGGAATTTCATAAAGTACATACAATAAGTACCAAGTATTAAAAGTGTGAACTTCGATGTCCTTATATTTTTTACACCACAAGTATACATGATGGAATTTTATTTCGTGAAAATAATTAAAAACTACGTTATGTTCCCGATTTATTAATGTATTTGATTTAAAACATTTCACAACAAGTATTAACGGAGATTGTGCATTTCTATAGTTTGACAAAAATTTAAATAACCTAAAAACCTCTAATGAGTTATTATAGTAGACTATAGATATAAATGTAAAACACGTCTATATCTTCAAACAACATAGAAATTTAAACATTTCAGATTACCGTTCGCTGTGCTTCGCCTTTTCATCGCCTTCAAATTAAATTTATGAAACAATAACTTAAATTCAGTAATGATGCCTTATTCTTTCCGAAAAGCGAAAATATAAAGATGCCACCTGAATCAACGCAAAGAAACTATAATATAACATATTTAACAAATATAAATCGTGGTAACAATAAAACAATAAAAGTTCAAGGATTACATTGGGTATAAAAGTCGTATGAATTAGTGTTGTCCGTAGAAATCCGTAACTTGTGCTGGAAGATGAAGCTGTTGTTATCTGCTGTGCTGGCGGGGCTATTGTGTTGTACACATGCCGTGAACCAGAGCGATGGATTTACCGACGATCAATATTCTGAATGTTTTAATGGTCAACCGTCAAAAACTATAAGGGTAAGTGTTCACGAAATTTTGAGACATTATATATGTAAATTTCAGCAAATGGTCACATTTGGTTGTGTGCGATTGCGAATCTGACTGAAAGGGGCTTCCGGGGTTGCTGGTGGCAAAGGTGGGAACTCGAACAGCCCGGACAGCGACCTCTGGAAGGAAAACGGTATGTGTGGTCGCACACCGTCGTGCACACCAGACGGTGTGGCGAGCGTCACGCTCACCTGGGCGGAGCCCGACGGGGCAATGCGTTAAACGGACTCCGGTTGCGTTCCTTTGAAGATCCCGGAGTTCTCTACGCCCGCGTTTCCCAACCTGTGGTCCGCGGACCCGTGGGGGTCCGCGAGTATATGTATGGGGGTCCGCAGTGTCATCTCTGGACCATACATTAATCGCACATTAAGTGCAAAAGGGCCCCAAAACGAAAAATCTCAATTACACATATAGCTACTGCGTCAGATTTTTTGGTAGTAGTCGATTAAAATGAATGGGAAAAGGGCAGTCAGGAAAGGCGAAAATTAATATTTCAAATTCTAAATCAAGTACCTTAATTAGCATTTTTAAATTTAAATAACGAATTCCCAAGAAGAGCATTTAAGTTTATATTCTTACACTACGTTCCTGCAATTCAGCCAAGAAACCTTAACAATATCGGCTTTTAGCAACATATCTTGTAGTGAATAGTGATTAAGGACTCTATAACATTTCCAGGGAAAATTCGTCGACGGTACAATAATTGATGATTCGAACAAAGGTCAAACTCTTTCCGGGGCAGCAACAGCCAGTGAGCCCACCTTGGAATTCTTCCGCCGATATGACCGTCTATACACAGCTCTCATGTTTTGTAAGTTCAACCAATCCAATATGTTATACACTATACCTTTATTGTAGTCTCTGGACCAGAATAGAACTACGGTATCCCCTGCGTGTCGTAAGAGCTGACTAAAAACGAGTGTACCACGATGTTTTGTCCCAAGACATCGCGTGGTACCGTTTGAAGGATTTCCATCCGTCACCACCAAAAAAAAAAGGAACCCTACCCGGCTTCGTAAGTAGGTAGGTGAATGAAGCTTTAAATCCGCCAAGACTCGCGGCAGAACTATCATAACATTTTTTTATAGTTTTCCATCACCACAGAGGTTTCCACCGCCCTTAATTCGGTGTGTGTGTGCGGGGGTGAAGAGACTGCAATGAGGTAATTCACACGTACTGGTGGAACAGGAAAAGGGTCCTTGAAGCAACAATTTATTAAGTGTGTTAATGAAGAAAGTTTCTATTTTCGTATATTGGAACAACTTATTTATCTTATACTCTAAATTTAATGCGACGGGCACAACGTTGCTAATATACCTAATGCAGATAAAAGTTTAGCTGTTAATGAACAAGGGAGCATCATAATACTTATTGTGCAATATGCAGGTGTTGATCAGGAAGGTTGCGCTAAAAGTGTGCCTATCTTGTGGCTGACCATCAACATCTCGAATGGCGATGCGAAGCAAGGAGAATTACAAAAAAGATACACACCACCTACTCCTTCACTCACCCAATCATTACGCTGCGTCATTGCGGTTCTAGAACAATCTAGAAAAATAACAGGAACAGCTTCTGCACTGGACACGTCGATTATGTGAGTATTCATATATATCCTTCATTTTTAGGTTTCCGTATTCAAAGATTGAAAAGTACCCTATTCTCAGTTGTCGGTTCGTCTGTCACAGGGCTTTATCTCTGGGCCTTTGATAGTTAGGCATTTGGAATTTTTACCGTTATGTGTTAGTCAGTGGCGGACTAAGGTCGTCGGAGGCCCGGCGCGGAAAGTTGAATGGAGGCCCCCCAGTGTAAAAAGTTGATTAGATTTAACAAAATGACAAATGTGTCATACAATTATTCGGTGGACTTTCTTTTTGGTGACTGATACACATTTCATAGATTGTTTAGTTCTGACGACCTTTGGAGACTCGTCAGAATCGGAGGCCCGGGGTGGACCGCCCCTTCCGCCCCTTAAGCCGCTAGATGTTACAGTTAAAACACTCTTTTAGTTAAAACGTTTTTTCTCTAGTTACAACTAGTTATGACTAAATGCCTCTAGTTCTCACTAGGGAAAACGCGCTTTTCCTTAGCGAGTCAGTTAAAGATTTGTCACATGTTTAGCAGGTCTATTATCCGTTAATTATGAGGCGCGCGCACGTGGACTTTTAAAGTTCTACGATACACGGGGACAATTGTAAAGTCTGTGAAGTGGCGTATGGCCGTCAACGTAGGATTTCCAACCGCAAACGTGTCATGCTGCCGCCGCTGTTTGTGTATTTGTCTATGTGCTACGTTTCCCTAAAGCTGGCCGCATACATTCGTTTTCCTTGTTAGGTTTCCGTATTCGGGTTTCCGGATTCGGGAACCTGAAACGTTTATTTCCGTTCGGAAAACGAACGAATGTGTGCGGCAGTTAGAACATTTTATATGAAAAAATAGCATTAACTGATAGGTAATAGCATTAACAGATAACTAGCTTTAACTGATATTCAATTTTGAAAATTTGTTAATTCTAGATTTAACAAAGGCATTTAGTAGTATCTAGTTCTAATTAGGGTAAACGCGTTCTAACTAATAATGGGTTTTATCTGTAACAAATAGGTACATTGCTATGGTCGTCATAACCAAATTTATAAAAATAAATAAAAAGGTCTTATAAAAAGGGTCCTCATATTTTCGCAATGCATGTACCCACTTTTATATCTACCATAATAACAAAATAAAAGTTTGATAGAATTCTCCGTTCGTGAGTTTGAATCGTAATTAGGCAGTTATTATCGACGACCCGCGTGGCGGAGCGGTCATGGTGACCGGTCTGACGCGCAAAGGGTCCCGGGTTCGATCCCCGGCCAGACAGATATCTAAATGATGAATTTAGATTTGGGTGTTTGTGTATTTGTCTATGTGTGTGTCCATGGCACCCACGACAGGGAATCCTAGTGTGGGGCTGTGAGTGTAGAAAGCGTTTATTTATTTTATTTAAGCTTTTATATTATAAAACAATGTATGTAATATATTCTTACTGTTTCAGAGGTCAATTGTTGAACAAACCGCAAAACGTCAACGATCTGGTAAAGAAATTAGATCTGACAATATCTTCGGCTATTACCTTCCGTACTCAGAAAGTCTTATAGAGTATCGGCTCACAGTACCTAGATTTGGTATGGATAACTGTACCATGATTTCATTTAATTACTAAATACGTAAGTAAACAAATATAAATTACATTAAAGTAAATTATGGATTCAGAAACGTAATTAATAGTTTTACGTCATACTCACACCAAATGATGATGTGATTAAAATAAAAGTATATTATATCCATCTACACACAAAAAACAGTAATAAAGCTCACAATAGGATCTCTGGGATTTTTTTGGACTTCCACGTACGTAAGTGTCCAGATCAAAATTGTCACTAGGAATTGATATGGGTATAATTTAACCAAAGTGTCATTGCACCGTGTGCGTCATTGACATTGACTACATTACAATGTAAAAGTATTCTGTAATAAATGTAATTATGAAATTTATTGCCTTTCATATTTCATATCCCTAACACCCTATTAAAATGACATGCATTTGCTTAGTGTACAGTCACGAGCATAAATATATGACTATGGGCAGATCAGCAAAAATATGTGACCCAATAACGAGTTCAATAATACAGGGTGAATCTCCATAAAGTGCACATATTGAAACAGGTCAAATTAAACCGCATTTTGTCGACAAAAAAAATAAAAAAATAATTAAAAATTTTTTTTGGGTTTTACGACTTTTTGAAGTTTTTTTTTTGGAATTGTGCACCTAAAGTAAATAAATCGCTATAACTTTTGAACTAAAAGAGTTATCATGTTCAAACAAAAATTACAATGAATGCCAATTATAGGCCGTACTGATCCATGAAAAAAAAAACAAAAAAGTTTATCTTCCCAGAAAAAAATAGTCAGATTAGTGTGAAGAAATCAATTTTTTTAGGTTAAATTTCAGTAATCGTGAATTTCCTCAAAATAATCTAGGCTTTTTATTTTATTTTTATTATTTAATGTAATTCTACGTCGTATTAGCTTTCAAACACTAAAAAAAGCATGCCTCTAACTTAAGTATAAAGTTTCCTACGAGCGCTTAAACAAAGGCAGTTTTTAAGGGTGTTGGTAATAAATAACATTTTTAATACAAACTAGTGTTTTTTTTTAATTATTAAAGATTTATTTTATTACTGTTTTATTACTTTAATATCGTCAAAAATAAGAAACTACCATGAATTTTCCATTGAAACATATTTTTGATAGTTTCCTTTGTTTATATTTTGGACATCTAATTATGAGTCGGACTATACCAGTTTTATTAGGGCGCACGTGCGTCGCGTCATGAGTATCTTTTTTGAAACGTTCCTAGCAAACTTTATACTTGAGTTAGAGGCGTGTTTTTTTTTAGTGTTTGAAAGCTAATACGACGTAGAATTGCATTAAATAATAATAAAAAAATAAAATGCCTAGATTATTTTGAGGAAATTGATGATTACTGAAAATTTTACCTAAAAAAAGTGCTTTTTTGCACTAATCTGACATTTTTTTCCTGGGAAGATGATTTTTTTTTTGTTTATTTTTTTCATGGATCAGTACGGCCTATCATTGGCAATCATTGTTATTTTTGTTTGAACCTGATAACCTTCTTAGTTTAAAAGTTATAGCGATTTATTTACTTCAGGTGCACAATTCCCAAAAAAAAAATTCAAAAGGTCGTAAAACCCAAAAAAAATTTTTTATTTTTTTTAATATTTTTTTTGACAAAATGCGGTTTAATTTTACCTGTTTCAATATGTGCACTTTATGTAGATTCACCCTGTATAGGTATGCCTGCACGAACGCAGCAAAAATATCTGACATTTATAGGCAGCAAAAATATGTGATGATAACGTTGATCAAATAATTGTGACATGTGTTATGACATGTGACGTCAACTAAGGTGCAATAATATCTGACATAATTTATAAATATCTTTGATGTAAATATATCAACCTACCGGTCAAAGGGGCCAATGTATTTTTCCGGAGAATATGAGTAAAAAACACGTTATAAACATTTTCTCATATTTTTTTATTTTAGTAAGAAAAAACAGGGTTAAGGACAAGACAGGATAATTATGTATTTTAACAGGGTGAATGTTTCAAATCCGAATCTATGAGGATTAGCGAAAAATGCTAAAAGGAGTTACGAGGCAAATTTTCACAAAAACTAATACTGCATCATTAGTTTTTAGGGTATACTTATTTTTATAAAATAGTAAACATCTGGTGGCTAATTATTTAAAATATCCCTATATACGGGAATCGAACGAGTTCATTTTGAAAAAAAATACACACCTTATATATCGGATAGTGTCCCTTATACGGATTAAATTCTGGGATATAATGACAAATTATGGAAAAAGCTTCAATTTCGCCCTGTATACAACAAAAATAATATGTCCTAACAACTTTTATAATACTATATCCTTACTAATATTATAAATCCGAAAGTAACTCTGTCTGTCTGTCTGGTTGTCTCTTCTTCACGCCTAAACCACTGAACCGATTTTAATGAAATTTTGTACAAAGATAGTCTGAGACCCGAGAAACCACATAGGATAGTTTTTGTCCCACGGGAACTAGGGATGGCGATCTAAGATCGATTAATCGGAGAATCGAACTTTTGGACCCAAAACATCGATCATTTTAATCAATATTAGTAAGGATTGAATCGTAAACTATGCATTTGATCAAGTGATTATCTTTAGAAAAGTTGAAGGTACGAATTTTCAGTTTATGTATGTTGTTAGTATGTTATATTTGTTAACGCGGGCGAAGCCGCGGGCGAAAACTGGTAGATTATATATTATTAAACTAAAATGGTTACGAATATTCTGATAAGACAAAAATATAAAAATTAAGTTACCGCAACAGTTAATTGATACATGTAACTTTAATTATTTATATTATCGGAGAAATAGGATCTGTCTTTTTGATATCGCTTTGATATATTTTTATCGTTAAAAAGTGGGTAGTAGATCTTTTTATCCAACGCTGCCGTGTAACGTTTCGGAATTGTTTGATAGTGTATTATTAGAAACCAATTCAATTTCTTTTATTATAGTATATTTTAATTAATTATTTTGTATTATTTTCATGATGTGTTATTTTTATAATAATAAGATCTTATTTATAAAGTCACTGGCTGACACGATTTTATGACTTAGCATTAAAAAGAAAAAGAACGCGGCTTGACGTTCGAGTTGTATTTTGAGCCGGAATAACAAAAGTGAATAGATTAATATTGTCAGATATTTTTGCTTCGTAAGGTGGTCACAATTATTTGATCAACGTTATCATCACATATTTTTGCTGCCTATTAATGTCAGATATTTTTGCTGCGTTCTTGCAGGCAGATATTACTGAACTCGTTCTTGGGTGAGATATTTTTGCTAATCTACCCATAGTCATATATTTATGCTCGTGACTGTACGTGGGAGATATGTACCTTGTTTTAGTTGACGCGGGGAAAACCTTCAAAAGGTACCCGACGCCGGGTTATGTGGGATTTTTACCTCGGCGTTTGGTGGAGAACTCCGGGATCTCCAACGGAACACAACCGGAGTCCTCCTAACGCGATGCCCTTGTATCGGGCTGTGCTCTGGGGGGAGCAATTTACGCTCCTCTCACATCCCCTGGTGTTTACAGCGATATGCGACCACACAAACCGCTGCCCTACCCGGGGTCGCTCGCTGGACGGTACAAGCCCCCACTCCTACCGCCCGCATCCCCGGAAGGCTCATTTTAATGCCTCTCACCAGGGGCAACATGCAGGGGATACCGTAGCCCTATTCTAGTCCCGGAAATACATGAACTGATGAATGATGGAATTGATGAATTGATTTTTGGGATTTGTTGAAGCGGAAACAAATACTTTTTGTGGAGTTTTCAGCGATGTATTTGAACATTACGGTGCTACACACCATTTCTTGCAAACTCCAAACTATTTCTTGCAATAAATTTGATCACATGAACAGATCATATTATGAAGCAGCGTAGCCGCCTGTAGCACACTTGTAGTCGACAGACGTGTGACGTCACTCGTATCATAATGCCGTCCGCCATTACAATGACAGCGAATTAAGCGCGCATCTTAGAATATAAACTTTGACATTGCTTTTTATCGAACTGCATATTTCCCCGAAATATTAATATGGTGTGTTTATTAAGTCATAAGGAATGGTATAAAGAAAAATTCAGTAAAATAGCCTATTGTTTTCAGGAATTTCACTGAATCGTGGAATTCTATTGTATTGTGGTCTACGCGTAATAAGTCGCATATTGAATGTAATATTTATTTACAAAATAATACAGGCACAATTGAAGACCTTATTATTTTCATAAGAACAACAAGATAAAAGATACACTTTTCACAGGTGTATCTTACACAGGTGTAACTTTTATATTGTTTATTTTATTGTTTACTTTATTAGTTTATTGTTGCTTTTGTATCTAATGAAAACATGAAAAACAATGAAAAATAATAACAATAACAAAAATATGGGGTATAAAAGTGATATAAAATATCACGACTCCATAATCCCACTAGTGCTACGAGATGGAGCTGTTGTTGACTGTTGTGTTGGCCTGGCTAGTGTGTTTCACACATGGCAGATATACAATGTGTTTATAAAGATGAACTAGAAGAATGCTTTGGTACTGTTCCAAATAGAATCGCAGAGGTAAGTGTCCACGAGTATAGCATCATATCACTTATGATGTCATCTTTGCACACTTGGTCTTCTCATCAAAATCTTCTCAGTAATGGAAATTATGCATTATTGCAAATAAGTCACATATGTACAATAGTTTTTAACCTATAGCGAGCCAATCTTAATTATTTTTACATTTAACATGCCTTCCAAATGTTATACGTTGAGTAAAATTACTCCATCGTGGATAATCGAGTAGGAAATCTGTAAGGATAAGGAATTCTAAAACTATTTGTAATTTATTATAGTGACAAACCGTAAAAATAAATTTACATTCAATAAGTTACTTAAGACCGCGTTTCCCAACCTGTGGTCAGCGGACCCCTGGGGGGGCGGCTGGAAATTTTCAATTGATTTAGTTGCAAAAAAGCAACACCAACCTTCACATTTTTTTTTCATATTTTTCATAATAAACAGTTATAATTCCTTCCTACCTTTACCTTCTGCATTTGTTTTTTTTAAATCTGTAATAACTAAAAGAAATAATAATCTGTTTTTTTGCTGTTTATTTTATAAAGGGGGTCCGTGTAAACTGTTCTTGATTTCCTAAGGGTCCGTGGACTGAAAAAGGCTGGGAGACGCTGACTTAAGACAATCTTACATACGACCTAACAAGGCAAGTTAAATAAGAGCTTGTAATAATGAATGTCTACTTTCAGTGAAATACACCGATACATCAACAAGACGCACAGTAACAATCAATGATAGAAATCAAGGGGTCAAGCTCCCTGCAACAACAACAGCCTTCGCGCCAATGTCACATACGCCCACACACCAAACCGAGATTACGCAATTATATTTATTTGTAAGTGCAACTACATCCAAACTACAGATTTATAACGTTTATTACAATAGCTGGTCGATGAACTACCTGCTTCACTTAATATTCGAACATAGTGTATCTTATATTAAGTATGCATTATTAAGTTATTGTAAATAGGGAAACGTCGTGAAGAGACCTCCACGCCTCAGAGCTCGAAAAACACGTTTTTAAGGGTTGTGATGTCCACCGATTTACCACCTTGGCCACCGCGGTGGACTACTCAATCCTCACTGAGTGGAGATTGGTGTCCACCAGTGTGACACTAATGGTTGACGACAACGATATATAAAAACTATAGATACGTTACCTGCCCACTAAACAACACAAAAAAGTAAGAGAAACGCGAGCGCATTGAAACACACATGCATATTTTTTATTTTACTTACATATTACTACATACACAAATATTCTATAATAGTGGGATAAAGCCATATGATAAAAAATACAACTAGTGTTGGACATTGGGTTTAATTCATACGTAAATATCGACGTAAATTTTGCGTCACTTGTCACTTTACTTATGGAAATAACACGTTGTCTCTTTCCTGTCAATAATATGTGATATGTGACCATTAAGCTTGTTTATATTGGCGCATAATTTTTACATTTATGTAATTCACAAGAACGCATTTTTATAGAAAACTAATGACGTTTAACGTGTACAGCCACCGAGAGCGATTGAGTTAAGAAAGTACAATTATGTGGATTTGTATGTTTCAAGTTTTGCCCGCTAGTAACTATCTTTATTTTTTATATCATTGGTTGACGACGAAATAAAGATAATCAAAATAATATAATTTCATAATACTAAATGAAAATCAAATTAAAACTAATTTTACACGAAATATAAAGTACTAAAACAGATTGTTGTTAATATTACTATTGGGTATTAAATATGTAACTTAACATCTTTCATAACAAATCTGTGGTCTCCTCTGCATATCTGACAACAGGGTCGTACTAATCATATAAGGGTGTAAATGAATTAATGGAACCGTATACCTAATCTCTTGTTGGTCATGCTAAGACGTATCAGAATATCTACTTTTGTGTTATAGAAATTGTCATGGATTTCGAGTTACATATTTGCAATTTTGTAAAAAAAAATATCAAAATTTTCACCCTCACTCAGGTACCCCATAAATCATTACTATCGCAAATTGTGAGATTTTTTCAGTTTTGTTTTCGTGAATAAAATTTGCTAATTCCTAAGGAAGGAAAATATCCTTCCTCTCGCCCCAATAAGAATACCTTTTTTCAAGTATCGAGTATGGGGGAATACTCATACGTATAGTTTAATATGCAGGTGTAGATGACGACGGTTGCGCCGAGAAAACGGTTGTCCGATGGTATGTTATTAACATCCCGGAAGGCAACGTGGACCAAGGAGAAACACAACGTCCATACACCGCACCCGAAGCTTCCCCGACTGAATCGTACAACTGCGTAATTATAGTTGCAAGGCAATCTAGAAAAATACAAGGACATGCTTCTGGAATTTCAACTTTGCCCCTTGTGTAAGTGTTAATTTATATAATAAAAAACATTTTAATAGTCTATAGTATAGTACTAACACTGAGGCTTAGCCTCTCAAATAAAGCAATACGATAGCTAAACGCTTGGAAATACCACCATCCGCACCTACGCATATATAATGTCTTCCCATAATTGGAGAACGCATGAAAAATACTGCTTATCAACTCTGCTCGTAAGCGAGTGGTCGATAAAAGTACAAGTTTTAGCTAACCCGTGACTATATTTTCAAGTGATATAGCAGAGACCGACAGCATTACGTGCCAGAAATATATTTACAACTTGTTGCTAATATGTTTGTATTTTTTCAGAGGCCCGGCTGCTAACTACTTGGAACGTGAACATTTCCCGGACTTTATAACAGATAATGGCTTGACAGTGACTTCGTTTTCTGCCTTCAAAACTCAGAAAGTTCTGCCTATTTAGTGCATCGGCGCACTATCAATAGTACAGTCTATACTGATTTCATTTCATTTAATTATTGTATGTTATATAATATATAGGGTGAATTTTTCAAATAGGCCTTCATGGCCAAATCCGAAGCTATAAGGATTAGCGAAAGAGGGATTAGAAATTGAGGTGTATTTTTTTTCAAAATGAACTCGTTCGATTCCCGGCTAGGGAAAAAGTTATTTTAAAAAAGTAATGATGCAGTTTTAGTTTTTATCAAAATCGGCCTCGTAGCTCCTTTCAGCATTTTTCGGTAATCCTTATAGTTTCGGATTTGGCCCTGAAGGCCCGTTTGAAAAATTCACCTTGTATATATATCATAGATATAAAATAATAGAATTCGTAGTACCACACATGCTCACGCACACGCACACACCTACACTAAAAGCTCCACTATGTGAAATATCCTATTGAGTATCACAAAAATAAACATCCAGTATCCGGTTCAGAACTATGATCTGCAATTAATCTGGGACCCTACATAAAACACCGATACTATCAGTGCGCTACGTGCCCTCATGTATCAATGGCATTAACTACATAAAATGTATATTTATTTGTAATAAAATTTGTGAAATTTTGGCCCTAATATTTTATTTCTCTTACTTAACAATACACCTTTTTCCATTGAAATGGAAGGACTTTGTTTTTTTTTTATAATATAGGAGTAGCAGAGGAACATACAGTCCGCCTGATCGTAAGTGGCTGCTGCCGCCCATGGACATCTGTAACCAACTCCAGATTATTAGATTCGATTCTTACCTGGGGACGACCACAAATGCTCCGCTACCCCTGAGGGGTATGCTGGAATGCCTCGGAAAAGTATGTCTTCCTTGCCACACCCTTCAAACCAGAACATAGCAGCGCTTAACATCCTTTATTATTTATCTATATTCAACCATTACATTGAATAATCGTTGTATATGTGTACTTTGGATCTAGTTGGACTTACAGAAATATAAAAGCACATTTTGTACATTTGTCTGACTTGTTAGCAATGTCACCTTTGGCGCCCTGGCTAACGTGGTTGCAGAGAGCGTAACCCCCTGTACCCTTACCATCAGTTTTTACGTTTTACGTACTGTTTTGGTATTTGTTTACGTATTGGCCCATACAATTTCCAAGTTCTGATACAATCCGCTAGGGGCGCTGAATGGAAATTGTATGGGCCAATACGTAAACAAATACCAAAACAGTACGTAAAACGTAAAAACTGATGGTAAGGGTTCTGTTTTGTTTCATCGACTGTTCTAATGTAAATAACTGAATGTTTGTTATTTTGTTTATATACTTTGTTGTCTGTTAATCATACATACTTTGAAATCAATCTCATGAGAATATTATAATATTGACGTAGTGTAGTTTTTTCTAAGCCAAGAAATATAATGCAAAGGTCGTCTTTACAAATTATAAATATGACTCAGGGTCCTTGTCATCTGACACACCGACAATTAAGGTATTGTTTTATCCATAAATACTTATAGTATTCAATATTTTTTACGAAAATACCTCGTCGAATTCAAAGTAGTGTCGTATTCAAAGTCATTCGAGATTGGACGGGGATAGCAAGCGCAGCTGAACTATTTCGCCTCTCAAAAAACCGTGAGGGATTTAGACAGTTGATAGCTGACCTTCACTAGTTGGAGAGGCACCGCAAGAAGAAGAAGGTTCAATGTAGAAAAACATACTTTATTTACACTGAATAATTTGGACAAATACTGTAAAAATTACCACGATAAGAGCTTGAACATAACGTTATCACAATATTCACAATACGCCAGTAAAATGTCCACTTCTACAGAGTAATAGCACCTATTCCTAGGCCATCCTTTACATTTCGGCTACTCCTTCCAAGTAAAAACGAACGTATTTATTCGTTTTTGTGAATTTCACTAAATAGTGGTAATAATACTATTATAATATAGGTATACGTATTAAGTCGCAGACTGTAACGAATATTATTTAAACAATACATACATACACGAAGACCTTGTTGTTTATAGAAAAGCGACAATATTAAAGATATACTTGCATGAATAAATAAAGGATACACCTGTGTCAATGGGAAATGCAATGAAAAATAAGAAAAAAGTGTGTGTGTGCCAGCTACGACGCACGATTGGAGTTTACTGCTTACGAACGATAATTATGATATATATCGAATAGAAAATACCAATTAACCGCATCCATGTGTTTTTTGGATTCTTCTTCATTTTCATCTAAATCAATTTCTTGCATATTTTCAAATATTTTTTCAACTTTAATCACTTGATGATTTGTTCAATAGTACATAAAAATACACGTATCAATGCATAGAAGTATAAGAAAACTTTAAAATCAAAACATTAAAACTTGATGGTTAGGTTGCTGTTTATGTACGTTGTATATAGATGTATATATGGGCGCATGGGTATAATAGCGCCATCTAGTGGCAAGTTTTATAAATTGTAAGTTTGCAAGTTTATCAATCTATGTATTTTGGTTCCAAATATTATAATGGTAACTTAATATAATTGTTATATTAAAGTAAATTTTAATATAATATAATTATTTATATTTAAAACAATGTTAAACGTTTTATAACTTAAAACTTAATAATTATAATTTCTTTGCCATCTATAAAATATCCTTGTTGCAATTTACGGATGCAATTTATATGAGACTCAATAAACATGTTATTATATGTAATTTGGATTGTTTCTGAATGTTTTATAATTCTAGAATTCATTTAAAACGTATTGCTAATTTTATATAACTTATTATGAACATAATTCATTAGCAATACTTCTGTAATAAATATTAAATAATACTGTTTTGATTTTGCCCGTTTATCGTTGATAGATGGTGCTGATCAATAATGCATCCATTTTTATAAGTTAAATTAATATATCAGTAACTTACAAAAGCCTCTTTATGTTAAAAACTTATTTTGCTAATATTATATCTTATTCAATTGCTTACTGATTTTATATGTTACTCTTTTTTAAAAACGTTCTTAAAAGATTGTTAATCATATTATGGCGCCAATGTTCATATTTTTCACAGTGTTTATAAATGATCAAAACTATAACTTAATTTATGCAAAAATGTAAACAAATTAGTTAATGACGTTTTAATGTTTTATATATTGCTAATTATTTTTATTGTAATAATTACTTTCATATGGGATTTGAACTTACTGTATTTTAAATTAATAAAAGCACTCTTGATTCATATTTTGGTTAAAAACGCTACTTCCTTTTTGAGAGGATATGATGATTGTAATAAAAAGGAGGGATTGTAATGGATCATTAATATATTCGTATTTGGCTTATTTAAATTATCTATGTTTTATTTGTGGCTAAAAATACTTTTAATATGTAGTCTGTGAACCTATTTTACCGATACAACGCATTCCTTCACGTCACTAGTACAAAAAAATAAAATTATGACATTTCTATTCAGTGACTTCACTGGTGTTGCGCGTAAAGTGTGTGTTCAATATTTAAATTTGTGTTCAATATTCAAATAATTTGTATATGATAGTTCCGTAATATTAAACTAGATGGCGCTGCTAAAACAGCCGTTGAATCACGCTGTTGAGAACCTTTCGTAGATACTATAAGAGGCGCCTTGTAAATTTATTAATATACAGGGTGAATTTTTAAAACGGGCCTTCAGGGCCAAATCCGAAACTATAAGGGTTAGCGAAAATTGCTGAAAGGAGTTACGAGCCCGATTTTGATAAAAACTAAAACTGCATCATTACCTTTTTTAAAATAACTTTTTCCCTAGCCGGGAATCGAACGAGTTCATTTTGAAAAAAAATACACCCTCTATATTATTCCACTATCTGATAGTGTTGCTTTTAAGGATCAAAATCTGGGAAGTAATGATAAATGACAAACTAAAGGAAAAGCCTCAATTTTAAGAAAATACATATTTTTTTATATCCCGCCATTCATCTATTTAAACATTTCGCGTATTAACAATTTTTTGGCTCAGTGTCTCAAATCACTCGAAATGGACGTTTTGTTCTTCAAGAATTTATATTTTTTATGTCCGACTTAGTTAAGGTTACTGTTAGGACCATTATAATAGATCTAACTTGCTATGGGCGGAGTTTAGTTTAATACAGATGTAAAATTGTCAATTTGCGAGAATGTCTTTTTCGAGTCAAATCCGAGTGATAACTAAACAAAGAGATATAGAAAATTATATTTACTGTTGAAACGTAGTTATAAAAAACAAACAATAACAATTTACTATTTAATCACTTATCTATCTTTATTAAAAAATAAATCCTAAAAACGGCGGTAACTTATTTGCCAAACTGTTACTTTCTCATACTAAGCCGTATGTCATGGTCATAACATGGAATAATTAGTTGATTAACCAACAAATTATTCAATGGTATGACTTAAGTATGTTTCTAAAGAATTATACATAAATCATTTGTTATGTATAATCCTTAAGGATTAGTATGGCAATGTATGGAAAAATATGTATTTTCTTCAAAATTTTCCTTTTCCTTTAATTTGTCACATAACATTACTTCCCAGAATTTGATCCTTATAAGCGACACTATCAGATGGTGGAATAATATAGAGGGTGTAATTTTTTTAAAAATGAACTCGTTCGATTCCCGGCTAAGGAAAAAGATATTTTAAAAAACTAATGATGCAGTTTTAGTTTTTATCAAAATCGGCCTCGTAACTCCTTTCAGCATTTTTCGCTAATCCTTATAGTTTCGGATTTGGCCCTGAAGGCCCGTTTTAAAAATTCACCCTGTATATTCAGTGGAACATATAAGTGTGTTTTTTATTCAAGTGTGGTTAGTAAGAACCCCTCAGCCCCCTCACCTCTCTCCGAATTCGAACAGTGTGGATATATATGTTTGTCTCTTTCTACGTTACGCTTCAACTTTTCGTGTTACACTTGATTTTACTCCTCATAAAATTTCCGTACCGGGCCTTATAACTCAAATCGTTTCTTAAGGAGTAAACACCAAAAAATAAGAAAAATAGCAGGTATAAAAGTCAAATGAAATGTCACCGCTCCATATTATCCCACAACTAGTGCTACGAGATGAAGCTGTTGTTAACTTTTGTGTTGGCGGGGCTAGTGTGTTGCACACATGGTCAGAGCACGATTCAGTTTTCTAATGATGAACTAGCGGCATGTTTTAATACTGTTCCGAAACAAATGGCACGGGTATGTATCCACGAGATATTAAGCAATTATAGTACAGTTCATACCAATTTGAATGATAGTTAATTGTATCAGCAGTATAGCCAAGCGATTAAGAAACTCGGCCTCTCGATCGAGAGGTCCGAGGTTCAAATCCCAAGCACGCACCGCTGATTTTTCAAAATTATGTGCATATTAAAAATTAATTATCACTTGCTAAACGGTGAAGAAAAACATCTTTAGGAACCTGAGAGATTTATAAAAAATAAAATCTCAAAGATATGTGAAGTCTACCAATACGCACTTGGCCAGCGCGATGGACTTTTTTACATATTATGTATAAGAGAGACCGCTATAACAACAAATACTAAGAATAAAGAAATTTGAAAATAAATTGGGATCGGCATAATAACCGTAATAAGTAGACCGTTCATTTTCTCAATGCATTTACTTCAATAGCTGCTATAATAATAAATATCAAAAATAAAATGTTGGTGGTACGGAGTTCTCCGTTAGCGAGTTTGACTTACACTTGGCCAAAGGTTTTATCAAAAAAAAACATGAGCGATTGGGGGGAACTGGTTTATTTTTTATCGTCAGGAAAGCTATGCACGAGTGCCTTCCGCCACAGGGGCCGACGCAAGGTTATGTCGGGCCTGTCGTGCACCAACCGACTAAAAACCTGACGGTGTCCCTCCTTATTACTGCGGGAGTGGAGCCGCGAGAACACTTGCGCGGGAGCAGTCCGCGACTCCGCCAGGGTGGGAACTGGGTTAGCACTCAGATTCATAATTTATCCCACACATACGTATATCGAATACGAACTAAGTAATAATGTATTTCTATCACTTTTTAGCTGACATTCCAGAACAATAAAACAGTCGATGAAAAAAAATCAGGGAGCCAGTCTCCCTGCAACCACGTTAGCCAAGCAGCCAAAGGTGGAATTCTCCAACGAGCGAGATAACCTGTACACGCTTTTAGGTTTCCGTAAGTTCAACTAGATCCAAAGTATACATTATGGATAAAGACAAGTTGTTAAGCGCTGCTGTATTCTGGTTTAAAGGGTGTGGTAAGGAAGACATACTTTTCCGAGGCATTCCGGCTTAGCCCTCAGGGACAGCGGCGTATTTTTGGCCGTCCCCAGGTAAGAATCTAATTTAATAATCTGGAGTTGGTTAAAGATGTTCCATGGGCGGCAGTAGCCACTTACCATCAGGTGGATGGTATGTTCGTCTGCTACTCCTATATTATAAAAAAAATACAAAAAACTATTTGGACCAATCCAACGAAACCTCATATGTTAAAATCCACCAAGGCCTAGGGCGTGCACGAGGTTATAAGGTTATCCAGGATTTATGCGTCACCTTATGTACACAATAAAATAAATGAATGATTTACAAGTGGTTATTCAGACTTTATTGCAAAGGAGACTTCTCAATTTAAAAGGGGTGGTAACGCAAGTACACATATTGTCACTGGAAAGGCAAAACTACTAAAGCGCTAAAATACCTAATGTGCGTTTTTTATACCGTTGAATTGTGTTTTTTCCTCTACAGAATGGTCTAAGTCTCATTGCAATCTGAAGATTATTTAATATTTCGCCAAGTACGAGTCGAACTCGCACATGGAGGCTTCCGTACCACCAAATGTTCATTATTTTCATTAATTTTATTATTTTCAATAATACTTAGTTATACAAAACAACAATAGATGGTATTGGGGTGATAATGAATGATACGTTTTTCCATTCCTAAATTTTCATGGATGTAAGTGATTAGTATTTATGCTTTACTGTACCTGAATATGTTTATACAGTAAGTCCTTTTGCTTTGCCTAAATATAACAATATTAGGCAATATGTCTATTTTATAACGTAGATAAAAATACAACATTGTTTTTGCCTTAGGCATATTTCAATTGGAATACAAGAAACAGAGATATGCCAGTTTAAACAAAAATAAAAACTTTAAATCGCTCTCCTGTAAAATGCACTTTTGGCGCTTTAGTCATTTTTACTTTCCAGTGACGATATATATACAAGCAGAACCCGCGGCTTCGCCCGCGTAAAAAATATGATATGACATACAAATAAATAATTGTAAATTTTAACGATAAAGATAAAACCTTTAACAATTTTAACGATAAAGTAGCATTAATAATAGTTTTTTTTTCATATTTTTTTTCGTCACTGTGTACCTAAATTGGTCAAACTTTCTTCAGAAACATACACTAAAACACTAGTTAGTGGCCTGTTATGAAACTTCTTTAAAATATAAGTTTCATGTAGGATAGAATAATTATTATTTATACTATTCCATAGAAACCGTCCATGTTATTCTCTGACCCATAAAGTATCACCCAGTAACCACTATGCAAAAATCATAACGATCCCTTGGTATGTGAAAAATAAAACACAAACGTATACATGGGAACTGTATAGCAACTATTTGATGGCAACCGTATGGCAAATTATTAACGCATTAAAACCTCTCTCTCACAACTTTTGGTGTTTAGCTTAAGGTATGCAGCGTCACATACAGTGGTTCTTTCCAGGGTCGCCGGCTGGGATGTTAGAGCTCCCATTCTTGCCGCCCGCAACCCCAGAAGTTTCCCTCTAGTCTCTTACGACAGGCAGGAGATACTGTATCCCTGTTCTAGCCCAAAATTTTCCAAGGTATATGTGTCTACCACAACACCATCAACGTAAACTACAACTATACCCCACGGCAGGGACAAAATGTTGGCAAGCAGTGTATCCAAAGTGGTTGCAATGTAGTGAATGTGGTCCATGTGAATAAAATTGCGCATTATCTATATATATATGAAATTTGTACCCGTCCATGTTGTCGTAGTTGTGCTTTCGTGTGAATAGACGCTATCTGAAATTTCACGTTTCTAACTTTGAACCACTTCTTGTACCTCCTTAGTGGTATTTCAAAACATTCCTTTGTACAGATGTATTAATAAATATTTTATCAGCAAATTTCTGAAAGCTAATGTTCAACACCAGCGGTCGGCAACCACACCCACGGGTGGCTTGTGGCCCACGATTCTCCCTTGTGGCCCGCGGGTCTGCGCGTCACTAAAAAACCGCTGTTCTGCACTTCAGCACGCCCAATACATTCCCATGTAAAAAATTATATTACGACGGCCCATGGAAAAACTTAACCTCTCTGCACTCTGTTCTCTTTCCAGACACGCCAAAGAAAGTATAACTTCAATAATGGTTTTTAAAGAAACTTTTTTTACTTATGGGGGTTGATTATTGAGTACCTAAAATGCTGAAACTGGTGTGTAAACAGAAAGGCATACTGCATACACCCTTTTATAGCCGTCTTAAGGGTTGATCTAAAAAAAAACAGTGATTCAGATGCTTCATTGAGTCTAATGATAAGTTTTCATAGTGGTTGCTTCCAAATTAACGGATTATAAAATAAAGTTCCAACCCCTATTTAACGACCTTAAGGGTTGATTTTCCGAAAACGGGAAAATAAACGATATATTATTTACAACCAGAAAACAAAATACCAATTTTCATAGACTTTGCTTCATAATCGGCTTACTTCTAAACAAACTTTAAACTTTTCTTCAAAAGCTGCGGACTTCTAAACGAAGATTCAACCACTATTTTACCTTCTTAAGGGTAGATTTTCCAAAAACGGTGTTAAAGAAGCTCTATTATTTCGAATCAGAAGCTAAATGCTATTTTTACAGTCCTTATTTCCAAATTAACGGATTTTAAAATAAAGTTTCATTCCCTATTAAACGACCTTAAGGGATGATTTTGCAAATACAACGAAATAGGTGTTTAATTATTTTCTATCGAAAACCCAAATACCAATTTTCATAGAGTTTACATCAAAACTGGGGGACTTTCATACAAACTTACAACCCTTATTTAACCCACATAAGGATTGATTTTCGATAAACGTTAGAATTAAAGTTCCACTATATCTAACCAGTAAGGCAATGGCTACCTTTTATAGTGCTGGCTTTCAAATTGGCAAGTTTTAAAATAAACTGTCAACCCCTTTTTACCAACTTTAGGGTTGATTTTCCAAAAATGGTGAAATAGGTATTTAATTATTTTCTATCGAAAACCCAAATACCGATTTTCATAGAGTTTACATCAAAACTGGGGGACTTTCATACAAACTTACAACCCTTATTTAACCCACATAGGGGTTGATTTTCCATAAACGGTAGAATAATAGTTCCACTATATCTTACCAGTAAGGCAATGGCTAACTTTCATAGCGCTGGCTTCCAAATTGGCAAATATTAAAATAAGCTGTCAACCCCTATTTAACCATCTTAAGGGTTGATTTTGGAAAAAACTTTTAAATTAGATTTTTATTATTTTAAATCAGAAAACTAAATATCAATTTTGATCGAGTGCCTTAAAACTGACGGACTTTCATACAAACTTCCAACCCCTATTTAACCCCCTTAACGGGGGAATATCAAAAAATCCGTTCTTAGTGCGCATCTACATTATAAAATGAAGTTATAGTCCAAATTTCATGATTACATTTTCAGCAGTTTAGGCAAAACCTTGATTAATACGTTTTGAACGTGAGTATCTTTTATAGAACGTGGGTGAGTATTTTTTATAGAACGTATACGTTTATACAGGGTGTCCCTTAAGTACCACGACAAACTTGGGGAGAACATAGGTGAGGGTCTGACCTCTATGGGGAAAAAAATACCCTAATAAAAGTGTACTTGATAAGATGAAGAGGGCTGAATTTCTCAAAAAATCTAAAACAATTGATAGTGCAAAAACGGTGACACTTTTACTAGGGTATTTTTTTTTTCCCAGAGAGGTCAGACCCTCACCTATGTTCTCCCCAAGTTTGTCGTGGTACTTACGGGACACCCTGTATATATATATATATATATATATATATATATATATATATATATATATATATATATATATATGTGAAAATATATATACATATGTGAAAATATAAACGAGGCATGAAAAAAATGTTCGTAAAGTACTCTCTAATCGTATTCGAGTCGTGCGTGCATATTATAGATGGCGTTATGCGCATAACTATTTTCCACTGAATTACCTATATTACTTTATTGATTTTCCTTGTTGAGTGATATTTAATTTAATTTGTTTTGTTCGATACGATTAAAATTGCAACTTTATATTAAATAGTATTATTACAAACTTTAATTTAAATTTCAAATTTCATAAATTTGGGATTGTTCTGTGTTAAATAATAACATTGAAATGACGGTTATAAGTTATTATTTTATTATATTTAATAGTTAACTATGTAATTGATAACAAAAGGAGTGATAGCCTAGTAGTTAGAAGCTCGGCCTCTCGACCGAGAAGTCCGAGGTTCAAATCCCAGGTATGCACCTCTGATTTTTTTAATTTATGTGCGTATTAGAAATTAATTTCTTGCTTGCACTTGCTTTAACGGCAAAGGAAAGCCTGCACACCTGAGAAATATATAAAAAAATCTCAAAGGTATGTGAATTATGAACTCTACCAATACGCACTTGGCCAGCGCGGTATAGACTACAGCCTAATCCTTCTCACTCTGAGAGGAGACCTGTACCCAGCGGTGGACTAATTATGGGTTGATGATGCTGATGATGTAATTGTTGTATATTTGGAGAGAGCAGGAAAATGGATCTAATATTGGCGAAATTTAGTTAATATTCGCCACTTTATATTTTAAAAATGCATATACCTACTAATGAAGCTACTTTCGACTATGACAAAAAATACTAAAAATAAAAATAAATACCTGGTACGGAACCCTCCGTGTGCGAGTTCGACTCGCACTTGGCCAATTTTTTTTATATAATATAGGAGTAGCAGACGAGCATGCAGCCCACCTGGGAAGCGGCTATTGGCGCCCATGGACATTTGTAATCAACTCCAGGTAGGATAAGATATTCCTACCTGAGGTTGGCCACAGATGCGCCGCTACCCCTGAGGACTAAGCTGGAACTTCTCAGAAACGTATGTCTCCCCTACCACATCCTTCAAACCAGAACACAGCACCACTTAAGACTGCTGTTATGAGCCAGAAATATGTGTGGTAGTGGTACCTCCAGAATCAAATCGCTATCGACTCTAACACCTTCAAAAATTTATTTATTATTTAAAAAAATATATACAAATTAAAGATTACATATTTATACTTTTGCAGGGGTTCACTGACAAACCTTTTACAAACAGTAGACATCCAGGATCTAGTAAGGAAACAGGGCTTGACAGTGACTTCCATCTCTGTCTTCCGAACTCAAAAAATTTTACCACTTTAGACACAATCTTTAGTACGTTCAGTACATGTACACCTACTATGATTTCGTTATAATAATAAATAAATAAATAAACAAATGTTATTATAATGTATGTACTGAAATAACATAAATTATATTAGTAAAACCTTTTTAATTTACAAATAGTCACCACCAACCCCTCTGATAACCCTTATGGCAGAGCAGGCACCAAACTGGTCAGACATGCATTGAGTTCTAGGTTCAATCCCCAGCCAAAAAGGTATATCATGAATCTAGACTTCTGTTCTTTGTCTGCTTATACATACTTGGACGTTTTCTTAATTAACTAATAATCTTGTTATTGATCAGTCCCAAGCTGCTTTATTATCAATATAATAAGAAAGTTTATAATCAGCTTTACGACTAAGTTTGATTTTGATTATGACTTTAAATTTATTAATTGACAAATTTCTGATTTCGGTAGGAAGTTTATTATAAAAACGTAGACATTGACCCATATAAGAATTACTTATTTTGTGGAGACGAGTAACATGTGTAGAAAGTATTCCAGTAATGAAAAATGGGTGAAAAAAGTATACCGATAACCCCAAACTAAGTCTCTGGGAGTGTTTTGTGTATAGTCCGTTCTCACCCATGGGTACATGTTTGTGTTAGTATGCCCTTACATTGTAACTGACTAAAACTATGACCAGGAATATACCTGTGATCCTCTGCCTCTGCCGATTATTACCAGTGTAATGCACCATGCGTTACACCATACATTAATTTGAAATAAAATAAAGCATGAAATTATAGCTCTTTTTTATTTCCTGTACTTTAAAGGTCATTGACCTTTTGATGGATATAATAAGGCAGACATACTTAACCCAAGTGTTCCAACTTAATGCTCAGGGATAAAAACCCATACAATCAGACAGGCCAGTCTCAGGTAGGACGTTCATATCTCGGTTTGATTACAGATATCCTTGGACGGTAGTTGCCACTTCAAGTGAGTTGCATGCTCATTTGTTACCTCATTATTATTAAAAAAAATGTGACATTACATCAATGAACAAATGGTTCTTCTCAGTTGATTTATTGTCACATATCCAATTTACCAGTGTTTGATAACGAGCCACAGTCCGACGAGACAACAGTGTAACGTAATGCACCAATTCGATCTTGAATTTGCATATTACAAGCGAATAAAAGAAACATATAAATACCTGAAAGCCTGTTGAATTTTGTCAGCGGTCTCCCTCATCTCCAAACACCGGTTCGACGTCGTCCTCGCTAGGAAATCTTCTATCAGCCTGACCCCCATATTGTAGCCAATTCTCTCCAATTGCTTATTAACGTCGTCTGTATTCTCTATCTCTTTAAGCATTTGAGACACCAAGGCGCCATACGTTAGCGTCAAGAGCTCAGAATTCTGGAAAATAAAATAATTGCAAATATTTTTACATATAACGTAACGGATACGTTATGAAGCGATAATTTTCACTTACAACTTTTTTAGCGTCGAGCCTAGATGCCTGCCGAGACATTTTGTTTTTCAAATTTTATTTTACCGAATTATTTAATTACTGGATCAAGTAGATCTGTAATTATTTACACTGTATATTTATTACACAAAGTTAAAAACGTCGGAGTCAATCCAGGTTAAGAATTAATTATTTACAAATTACAATGTCAAATGTCAATTCACTTTTCACAGATTATACTGGACAGTACTATGCATACCACAGATTAACTATAGCAAAATATCGGATGCAACAGTTTTGTCGTATATGTAATTTTCTTATACAAATAATATTTCCTCAGAGTCATTAGTAATATTTACTTTGAGGATATTTCCTTTTACCCAACTGTATTAATATCTTATTAAAATGTGTCCCTTGAAATCTTTGTCAACATCGAATATCGATTTAACCCTTGTCACACGCAAAAACAGTTTAACTATAAATAAGACGTTATTAATATAAATGTAACATAACGTTACGTAATTATTTAATATTATAATTGTAAGGTTATTTCAGTTTAATGATTTATGTATTTTAGTAACAGTTTCAAAGGAAATATTTTTCCGGCAACAAAAATAATTTTAAGGCGTAAATATGTTAAAATATGTTTATCTTTTTATAAACGAATAAAATTTTCACACATTTGTAATGTAAATTCCTTTTAGTTTATGTAAATCAATGAAAAACAATGGTTTCATTCGCCCTTGCTGCCTATTGCCTAGGTAGCATTCTTATACCGTTATATTAACACAGGTGTCTTATTTGTGTGTTTATTATAATAGGCTACTTAATTCTTAATAAATTAGTCATACTGCAATACTGCTTATTACTTAAATATCTTAGCCTAAACTTTAAATGATTAGAATACATAGATTGATCACTCCTAACAAAAAAGTGTAACTAGAAATTGTAGCGTAAATAAAGTGTTGCCACGTATCCGTTCTAAAATGTACCTAAAATGGTTGAAATACTAATTTATTTATTATGTAAATCGTAGTATTACTCATTTATACGTCAATTTTCTCTAAAAATGATTTTTTATTTTTATTTGTCAAGAATTGAAAAATTAATGATAAAGTCATCCTTTTGTGGGTTCATTCAATTTCAAGACTATGAAGTATCTTTCTCTTTTACTTATAAAAGGCCTAAACAATATAATTTATAAAGGTGAAAAATGTTCACAGAAGGAGGTTAGAGTATAGATCAAAAAGTATAGTAAGCTGTAGGTATATATATCCATAGGCGGCAGTGGCCACTTACCACCAGGTGGTCTGCATTCTCATTTGCTCCTTTTTACTTAGTGTCCAAAAATACCAAAAATGTTTTATCTTATAGTAATTTCTTTAGGTGATGTAAATAAACAACCATGCCTCATACGGCTATTTAGGAGGTTTATTTTGAAGTAATTACTGTTTCGAATATTATTATTATTGTATATGTGGTTATATATGAGGTACATAATTATAGTTATAAATAATATAATGTAAATGTTATTTATTTTTTCTCTCAGGATATACCTATGTATCTGGATGGGAGTAAAATGCCAAAATAGGTACTTAAAATTCTTGGTGTGCTTAATAACTTTAATATAAAATTGTGAATAATACCAAGTAGGCAGGCCGTCGTATAAGGCTAAAAAAATAGAAATATGTAATAACACTACTATTATAAAGTGTTACATTTAATTAATCGAAAATATTGATATATTTCATGACACATGTCCTGAACTCAAAAATAAATTTAAGACAAAATTTATTTCATTGTAAAATGTAAATTCATAGATAGTATTTCTACATTTGTATACAAATATTTCGCTATATTTTGCTTATATTATATACTATTATAATATCTTAATTGTAAATGCTTTAACAGTAATACTAGATTTAAGAGATTGCCTATTACATGCCGATTACATGCCTATAATTGGCTTACATATAAGTATTATCTGCTGATGTTTAATGTAAAGGTGTTTATATGTTTTGCTGTTGGTATGTCTAAATAAATAAAAAAATAATACACTTAGCCTCGCATTGGTGACGCCTTCATTGCGCGTAGATATAACTTGCATTTCGTGCGTTTGTATGAAGATAAAATACTGTACCGTGACTATAGTTAACCGATGTGTAATATGTGAAACTATGGGATTCAACTATAAGACTTGTAGTGTCGACGTTCTGTATTTGGTACATTCGTTTCCAAATGTTTCAAATATTTTACTTGAAATGCAAATTAAAAGGCGTAAAGGCGTTTTTTTGTATCTCTCTGTTATTTCATGTCTATTGCAATTATCCGAATAAAATGTTTCTTTCTTTCTTTTAATTAGAAAAAACAGATAAATAACCAAAAATATAAATTAAATCTTGAATTATGATCCAAAACAAACACATTTTTTAAATATTAACATATAAAGTTGTATTTGGGATTCGGTCAAAATATGCGAGTTTAGTTGCAAATTTTAATAAATAAATCATCGGCGGCCGGGATGACCATAGATAGTACGTCGGTAGGATAATATATCTATGCGGTGGACAAACAGCTAAATTGTCATGTTACATTCGTGCATTGTGTTTTTGCATCAAATTACGATGATATATATAGTTACTTTACATCATATATATTAATTTAAAGTAATAAATAATAATGATTCATGACGGGTTTATTTTTTACGTAAAAATTACTAACATTAGTTTGCGGGTACCCTCGAACGTCAACGTTAGTCTGTCATTTTGAAGGTGGTAACTGACATGTACTTTGAAATAATATATTTTTTTATGTAGGCCATATCCTAAAATTTCGTTTCATGGCCGATTACTTTGAACAATATTGCCAAAGCACGTTGTGTATTTTTTTATTTTACGCGTACCATATATGACCCGCCAAGACTCAGGAGGTTAAATCGCTTATGCCTCATAGTTGCAATAGCCCCGGTGCACCTTAATAAAAGAAGACTTTATTTTTGGTTAATAGCTCAAACAAAATTGGAAGATATTTCAAAACAACAGCCTTAAAGCCTTAATTCCCGGAATTCTTACACTATTATTTTTAATTTTAATTTAACGTCAAATATAAGACTCCGCGCGCCATTTACGGCATGGACGCTCTACAAGTTTGCGTTTACTATGAAATTTAAATTAAAAATTAAAAATATATTCTGTTATCTTAACACTTGAAGGAATAAAATCCTTCTTCAAGAAGGATCTCTTCCTTTCTCATCGGTACGACTATACCTACTATATATTTTAGAAGATCACGTTATTAAACTGTGTTATTTTTTAAATAATAATACTTTGAATTCAACAACGTGAAAACAATGTGAAAATTACGTCATATTTTTTTTCAATAAATGTATTATAATGGTAATTTGCAAATATTGCTTGGAATTGTTAAGTGCCTTTGTTATTTGCGTTAAGTGCCTGTATAAACGTAACGCCATAATAATAGGCTTTATGTCATAGATGTATTATAAAAATAGTAAACAACAAGAAGTAGATAACAAAAGAGTTGATGATGACTCATAGTATAAAAGTCATATGAAATTGTATTATGCTCTGCAGAAAATCTTAACTAGTGCTACGAGATGGAGCTGTTGTTAATCATAATCTTGGCGAAGCTAGTCTGTTGTACACATGGTCAGATGTCGGAGAAGGACGGCTCTCATCGACATCATTGATAGAATCTATGGGTTTTGTGGGCGTTGTCATAGGGTAGATGCAGGCACAAATACAGTAATCACAGTATTTATTGTTCTTAACATTACAACTTCGGATTTACAAAATAACTATACTATACTACTACTATTACTTTACAAACAAAGGATTTGAGCAGCAGGTTCAAGGTCAAAGCACAACGAAATAATGATCCACCTCGATCACTCACACCAGTTCTTATCAATGTTTCCCCACCGCGCCGCCACATACCTCGACTCCACTAGAGACCTCTTAAAGTCTCTGCTCTGATTCTAATACATTGTATAAATGACTGATGATTATAATATAAAGCAATTAACCCTTCGATTGATCAAGTACCAATAACATTACTAAAATACTAAAGTAACGGTATAGCTAAGGCTATATTAAATAACTCTGACTCGTCCTCCGACATATTAAATATTGATAAATTATACTTGTTAAAATTTTCCACTTCTCAGGTAGGTTTGATAATCTAGCAACAGATTAATCGTCAGTATAGTGTAGACAGAAAGACCAAATAATTCCAGATCAAACGATAAAATTGTTGGGCCAACCTAAAGTGAGCCAATTGCTTTATATACATCTGCATATATGTATGTACTTTTTACTGCGTAATAAAATGTTTTCGTGCAATAAAAACCAGTGTTTTACTTGTTTTCCATCCAATATGACGAAGAAAGGAATGTTAATGTCACAGACTGCCACTCTGTTTTAGTATTAGATTACTAAATTAATAAATAATAAAATTAGCTTTTATCGCTTATAAATAATATAATCATCTTATATTTATTGTCCCTGTAATCCGAGCCCCCGCCGAGGTAATGTGAACTGGCCAGTTCATAAACTACTTTTAATAATGTGTCGATGTGTTGTTGGACTAAAATATAAGAATCTACAGCTATAGAAATCCTGATAATAAAATAAAATGCGTCAATGGTGTCAAACTGTCAAACTAACTGTCAATTATTTGAATCTTAAATTTTGAATTTACAATACCAACTTGTTTTGTTTTGTTTATACGAAACGATTATATAGTAGATTCTTATTATTTTTGAAAAAAGAAGATAAATCGTGATGTATTTGGTGACTATGAAGTAAAAAATATTTAATCAAATTAAAGTAATGGAAAATGTTGAGGATTCGCGGATTGATAATATTTCGGTTGACGCGTCTCATTCGGCTGTTAACAATTTGATTTTGGATTATTATAAAAAAGTTGGACGTAAAAGAGATTTGGAGCACTTCTTTTCGTTGTCAACGGCGCCAAGTGAGATCAGAGACCCCGCGGGGACCTTTTGGAGGAACATGAAGTCACAGAGCGATTCTTCAGATTCTGGTGAAAAGAAAAGTGAATCTTCTACTGAATTGTGTAGAATTTCTATCAAATGTTCCGTGCCAGAACCATCTAATTTACAGGTATAAAACTATTGAATAATTTTGCTTACCGCTGTCAACATTTACGTAATCGTTATAGTAAACAATAGTATTTTGACGACCCGTAACGCAGCCGTTACCATAACGGTCTTGAACAGAACCACATGATGGTGAATTGTAATTGTGGAAAGCTTTATTTATTGTGACTTTATGATTGTGCATTCTTTGTTACAATTTACTTAAGGATGAGGCAGTTATAAACTATAGTGTAATATATTCAGCACTTCCACTTTGAATTTTACTAAAACTATACTGTGTACCATGTGCAGATCTAAAAATATTATAATCATGCCTGCCAACTGGGCATAGTAGCTTTGAAACATCTACCCTCAATTGTCCATACCTTTTGTCATAAATCCTCATTGATACAGCATTGTGAATTATGCTCCAAGCTTCTTCTATTGTTGATAGATGTCAGACTGTCCAGCAGTGGATCAGTAAAACATTTAATAAATCCTGCATATCATATATTGTGAAATGTCAATTTTTGTTAGGCAAAGTTTGGATACATTAAGGCTTAGCAAGCACTGTGGTTAAACATAAGTAGAATAGAAATAGCTGAACATGTTGCTGAAAAATGTATACGAACATGCACTGTGGTTGGCATTTGGCTTCATTTCAGTACCATCATGGACTTCTGGCGAACAGAAGGTTAGTTGTTAGTTTTATCGCCCACCCATCGAGACCGCAAAAAAAGATGCAGTTAAACACAATGCGGGCGTTACAATACTATTGTAACGTATTGTATTGTACTATTGTATTGTATTGTATAGCGTAATAGAACCCTTTGTGGTTCGACTCTGGGGGCACCACCGCTACACCAATTTCTGTCTAATAACAGCAGTGTTAGGCGCTGCTGTGTTCTGGTTTGAAGGATGTGTAAGAGAGACATACTTTTCCCAGGCGTTCCAGCTTAGTTCTCAGGGGTAGAGGCGCATCTGTGGCTGCCCTCCGGTAGGAATACCTAACCCTAACTGGGGTTGATCAGAGGTGTCCATGGGCGGCAGTAGCCACTTACTATCAAGTGGACTGCATGCTCATCTGCTACTCCTATATTATAAAAAAAGAAAACTATGTACTTGAAAAAGAAAACTTACTATGGGACACAAAAAAACGCGCTTGACAAATCATAGTCGAATTGTAACAATTTACGTTTTTAAAATCAGTCACTGAAAAAAGTCACTAGTGCGTGCACTTGTATAGAAAACAATGTTATATTTTTTGCGGTTTCAGACTTGCTAGGTATTAGTAAGGGGCATTGAATAGTAATCTAATTTTATTCTTTACTATTATAGGTTATTCCACGCAGACATTTCAGGGAACATGAGAAATCTGATTCAGAATCACCACCGATAATCACGGATGAAGGTGCTCCTGGAAATTCTAGAGACAGTGAAGAGGAGTCAGTAAAGTCTTATGATATTCAGTCACAAAAATGTAAGTACTTTTAAATAATTGTTTTAAACAAACATAGCAGAGTTGTCCACATACCTTGTTTGATGTGCAAAGGGCTTTTTGGTTCAATTACTGGTCAGATATCTAAAATTGTTAATTTAGATTAGGTCTGGGTGTTCATGTATTTGTACATTGAAGGTGGTAGAACCCTTTGTGGTTCAACTCCGGCAGTACCACCGCCACACCTATTTCTGCCTCATAACAGCATTGTTAAGCACTGCTGTGTTTTGGTTTGAAGGGTGTGGTAAGGGAGACATACATTTCCGAGGCGTTCCAGCTTAATATCTAATCCTATCTGAGGTCGATTACAGATGTCCACGGGAGGCAGTAGCCATGAGGTGGACTTGATGCTTGTCTGCTACTCCCATATTATAAAAAAAAACACAAACATGGCATTGGAGTGTAGTCCTATCTATGGTTGGCCACAGATGTCTTGTTATTGAACAATACATAAGTAAAAGTTTAAACATTGTACAACAACGGTCTTTAGAACCATCATTGCATCACATTTCTACCTTATAACAGCAGTGATAAACTCTAGTGTTCTAGTTAAAAGGAAGTAGTAAGGGAGGAACACTTATACAAGATTTTCCAATTTACTTCTCATAAATAGTAGAAATACATATGTGGTTCTGTTTGTCTTTTAGTGTGTAGTTCAGAATAGCTAGTAAATATTTAAAGTCTATAGCAATAAATTATGTAAAAAATAAATTAAGAATGTTTATATGAAATTTTTTTTATGAAAAAATTATACCACTATAGTATGCGACTAATGCTATTAGACTTAGTTAAAACCACCACACAATGAAACCAATAATATTTGTAACTGAGAATGTGCTGAGGGTTTATTGAATTGAATATTGAGGATTTATTTATTGAATTGGTAATTAATTTCTCTTTTTTAGTTAATTAGAATATGCTTTTTATGTTATTAAAAATTGTTGTAAATATTTCTAGCCAATGACGCAACTCTAGACACTTCTATGAACAAGCCCCATTCACCGACAAGCAGCATTACATCACAAAGGAAATTAGAGTGGGATTCCTTAGCAGATGTGGGTTATGCTAATGAAAGTGACAGGAAGACTTCAGCTTCCAGTCTAAGTACATTAGAAAGGATGGCTTTGCAGCAACAGTATTCACATGATTCAAGGCAAAATCTAGAACTGGGACCCCCTACGTCGCATTCTACTCCACTCGAAGAAACTGAAACAAAGTCTAAAGGGAAAAAGGGGTTGATAAAGAAAACAACAAAGATTTATCAGAAGGATGTTGATCTTGTTGAATTAAATGTACCTCACAGTTCCCAAGCAAACCTCCCACAGTCTATAAGTGTTAATCTGAGCAAACATATATCTTTTAATGTTGAAAAGGATGGTGAAATAAATATTGATAACATAAAGAAGAATATATCCGTGTCACCAGAGAAAAGTTTTGAAACTGAAACACATGTACAAGAAAAACTTGACAAAGAAATTCAAACTACTCTGATACATAATAAAGATAAATCAACTGAATTGACAAACACACTGAATAATGTTTCATTGACTGCTCAGAAATTTCCTGTTTTAATAAGTCTTAATACATTAAAAAACAGGAATAGGAAGAAAAAGCTGAGAATCGCAAGGAAGAAGTTGAGAAACAAAAGCAAATTAAAAGTTGACAGGGAAAATATTTCACAAGAGAAGGGAACAGAACCGATTTCCGAGGCTGAGAGCTTTGAATATATGCCTGGCCACATATATAACCAAAACCATATGAAAATAAGCCAAAGCAAGGAGGCAAACATTGGTAATAAATCTAGTTTGGAATCAAGTGCAGGTCTTACTACAGATTCCAGTAAAGGTTCGAAACATTCTTTTACCAAAGATTTAGAAAAAAGCATAGACTTACTAAAAGCAGTCTTACAACAGCATGAAGGTGATTCTACTCTTAAAAAGAAGCTTATTAAAGAAGTAGTGCAAAGACTTATCAAGTCAAATTATAGGGATGATGGCAGTTCCTCTGACTTTCTCTCAGGCCTTAGTTTTAACAGTAAAATAACAGGCCTTAAAGAAGGAAATCATACCACAACAAGCAGCTCCGATGCCAACAATACTGAAGAAAAACCCAAATTAAATAAACCAAAAAAATCTATTTTACGAGCAGACAAATTTAATTCAAATGATGTAGCATCTACATCACAAAGTGCTCCAAATTTAAGAGCATTTTCATATTCTGAAAAAATAATTCCATCGAATTTAACTAAATCGGCTTTCAGTTCTAACACTGATTCTGATAAGTCTAGTAAAGAAAAGAATTCTTCAGACATAGGAATGACGAGAACATCTTCTGAAGAACTATATAGGAAGTATTTGGAAGCCTTGAGAAGAGAAGAAGCATACAAAAAACATCTAAAAAATAAAGATAATTTCTTAAAACAAAAACTGGTTAGTTCTGAAACAGCAATTTCCCAAATAGCTCAAGCTGATCTAAAAACAAGAAGTAAGCTTAAGAGTTTGCTAAAAGATTTGACAAGAAATAATTACAATGATGGATCTGGAGATGCAAGTAAATTAGAAGGCCATACTAACTCTAACATTTATACGGACCCTTATGTTTTTCCCAATAAACAGAGAAGTCATTCTGTATTCACACTCTCGTCCGGGAATTCTGATGGTCAAAATAAAAATGTAGGTATGAAAAGTAGAATTCAAAATGCTATTCAAACTTCAAAAGCAGGATGTAGCAAAACTGACCATCATTATTGCTGCTGTCCATTCCACACCGATCATGCTAAAGTTGGAGTTACTGATAGTTCTGTTCAAGTCAATTTTATGTGTGACAGTCCAGTAGAAAAGCGAAAAATCCAAAGCGACTTTCCTACATATACTCCATGTATACGGTGCGCAAAGGAATCACCTAGAAATGTAGCGGAAATTGTATCTAGTTCTGAAACAGGAGAACTAAAATATGTTTGTTTATGTACTGACGAGAATAAAATGTCAGGATGTGGACCCGAAAATTTTCTTCTATACAAATGTTCACGATTGGTTAATAAGAGTGTTCAACTGGGCAATTCTATAACTAAAAATTCAAATACCGACAGCAATAAATGTGGTAAAGATGATGTATGTAAATGTAAAGAAAAATCTTTAAATACTCAGGACGCTCAAACAAATATATTAAAAGAACAATTTACACCTGAGGCTTTGGGAGTAAACAAGAAAAGTAGTAGTAGTAGTAGTAGTAGTAGTTCAAATAATATACCTTTGGCTCAGAACTCGAAGTCATCACAGACTAATGTAAATTTAAATTTAATGTTACAACGTAAATCTAGCGTGAAAAGTGTTAGCTCTCAGTCCTCTGATCAAGATCAAAAGTCTAAGCGAGATACGAGATGTGGAAACAAGAGTCCTAAATCATTTATTCGTGAGGCTGTTAGAAGCGTTCAAACTGAAATCAGCATAAACCCAAAGCTTTCTGACCCTTCCATATCTGATATTAATATCATAGATGATAATGAGTGTGTCAAACTCATTAGTGAACAGTACAAAGAAATTTCATCAACTAATGCTGAAAATAATACTGATGAGCATACAAATGAGAAAGTATTCCAGTCGTCGAATGACAAAAGTATTAAAGATACATCTATACAAGCAGGTGAAATTGATATTAAAGAAAAACTGACTGTTGATAGTTCTTGCGTTGAACAGTTAGACAAAGAAGTACAATCGAACACTGAACCGGTGGATAATGATCAAAATGTGAACTTTTCAGACCAATTTACAATCCCGATAAGGGGTACTAATATGACGCTTAAAGTTAACTTGGGAACAAAGAAACCTGATTATATCGAATCAAAGCAGCCTGCAATGAATTCTCAGGGCGTTGGGACCGAATCAATGAATGTGGTTGAAGAATTTACCTCTTTAAGAGAAGACTGCACTAAAAGCGTTCAGTGTAATGATGACAATATTTTTCAACCAACAAATCAGTATGATATTGAAGATAATAAACGAAGCAAAATAAACGATAAACAAAAAACAGTGCCTCTAAATAAAAGTACGGTTAATACATGTTGTGGAATTATTCCGAAATATAATACTTATCCTAAAGAAGACCAGGTTAATACTCGCAAGCCTTTATTTCGTACTAACACAGATATAAGTAAATTTGAAAATCTTGATACACTTCACATTGATCTAATCAAGAATAAAACTATAAAACAGTGTCAATTTTCTAATTATAAAAATAAAAACGGTAATGATATTCCAAAAACTATATTTGAGCAACAACCAAAGTGTAAAAGTCAAATCCAAAGTCAACCTGACAGTTCCAGCGCTAGTTCTTCAACAAAATGTTGTAAAGGGGAAGTTACGAAAATGGAAGAATCGAAAAGCAGAACACAATCTCCTATTAGAGAAACTGATAATCTACCTGAAGTTGATGCAAATAAAGACCCTTTGTTAGATTTAATACAAGGCATAACAAAACGGTATTCGAAAAATGACGTAGAAGGAAGCAAAAGGAAGAAGTGTTTTAAGGAGATTATGACTCTTCTTAACTATCTATTAGATACTGACGATAGTACAGATGAGCAGAATAAAACATCGAGTAATGATGCCTGCAATTCTTCTTGTTTTAAAAAAGCCGATGTTCCAGAAAAGGACGGAGCTTGTATTGAAACATGTTCTACAAAGACGTTTGTCGATAAAGGAGTACAGTTAACTAAAAAACGATCTAAATCCAATAAATGTCCCACCGAATCATCTGAAATTCCAACTTCAACCGACTTTCCCACTACCTCAACCGATTCTGCCACATGTAAGGTGATAAATAAGATTAAAAAGGAATGCGAAAAATATCACCAAAAACGATGTAAATCACACAATGGCCTGAAAACTTGCGAGACTTCGAGTACTACGTCTGCAAATTGTGACAAGTGTAAGCAAGTCCACCATTGTTGCCTTCGACACAAATGTAGACCGCAAAAATCTAAAACTGACAAATCGAAAAAGAAGTGTATTGCCTACAACCTAATTTTACAAACATCGGATAGTGTTATGAGTGAGGATGTTGCTGAAGCTATACCTCGTCCACTTAAAAGCATAATTGTCAAAGTTCCTTCAAAGAGAAAACAAAATGAAAATATACCTTTTAAAGAAATGTCGGCTAAATTAGAACGAAATATTCCGAACTGTTGCCCGCGGTCTCCCATACGAGGTCAAAGGTCTAGGAGTTTGCCCAATGAATCGGAAATATCAAGTACTGAAGAGTTTTTTAAGAAAGCACACACTTATACTGTCAGAGAGTATTTGGAAAGGAACAGACCAGACTTTGTTGAAAAGAGTTCTAAGCGTCAGGATTGCTTGAAAGTTATCAATGAGACAAGGTAAGAAATCTTTTTCTTTTTAGCAATATTTTATATATTAAGTCTAATTTAGACAACTGGGGCAACGCATCTATGTTCTAAGATAATCTTATTTAAGGCTGATGGCAAATGTCTGTGGCGGTAGCGGCTATGTTTGAAAGGTATAATCAATACGGGGGCTATCACCATCACACCTACTACTTCCGGTAGAAAGGTGATTAAGCCGACTTACATATGAGGCAAGCATCGTAGCCTCCAGATGTAACAACGCATCTGTAATCGACTTCAGGTTTAAACCCTGTTCTATATAGAATTGACTACAGATATCTCTTAGCGGCAGTGGCCCTCTACCACCACAGTAGACTGCATGAAGTTGTATTACTTCAATCACTTCCAAAAACATTAGTTAATTCCACCGAGCTCACCAATTTTTCTTACTTCAGACCGAAGTCGTGCGTCCCACCGTACGTCAAAATGTTTGTAGTGCACACACCGAAATGTGTGACCAATACTTGCTTGGATCCTTGCAATGTGTACTGTGGAGGTACTGTTAGTAGAGAAACTCATTATTTTTGTATCGAATAGTTTAGTTACTGGAACTAAAGTTATTTGAGGCTATAGTTATTTTTAAGAAGCAATTTTTTGGAGGATATTTTGTTTGTCAGGATAGATTTTTACTCATAGGCTCTTGCCGGGACATCTTTCCCTGAGCCTTTTTCATCTCAATATTATGTACAAATTGTGGTCACTACAAATATTTTTTTTAAAATGAGTTGAAAATAAATCAAATAGCCTATTATAAACAGTTAAAGGACAGCCTACACAGACTCTGTACTACTGCAATTTTCTCAATTGTAGACTATCAAAAACATTTGAAATCGCTATATAATAAGACATTTTAATTGGAAGGTGGTAGAACCATTTGTGGTTCGACTCCGGCGGCACCACCGCCACACCTATTTCTACCTAAAAACAGCAGTGTTAGACGCTGCTGTGTTCCGGTTTGAAGGGTGTGGTAAGGGAGACAGACTTTTCTGAGGCGTTCCAGCTTAGTCCTCAGGGGTAGCGGCGCATCTGTGGCCGACCTCAGATAGGAATATCTAATCCTATCTGGGGTTGATTACAGATGTCCATGGGCGGCAGTAGCCACTTACCATCAGATGGACTGCGTGCTCGTCTGCTACTCCTATAATTTAAAAAAATACCCATATATATGGCTAAAATAAAAGTCATAACATCTACATTTTTCTTTTAGATAGATTCATAAGAAATTAGTTAAACCGATGCTTAAAATCTTTTAAGCAGTTGATAAAAAACTTTATAAAAATATAATTCTAGGTATGCCCATGACTTGTAGCCACTGTGTTGATCCTTTTATGGATGCCCAGAGTGAAGTAACAAGGATTGGTGAGATCATTGGATTTTTGAATTGATGTGATTTCATTATTTTTACACGCTTTTTATTAGCTTCACCTGTATGTTTGTATGTTTGTAACCGACTTCTTTGGGCGCGATTTTGGCCCACTTTAAACGGCCAGATTTCGTTCAAACTTTGTAGATTTATTTTACAATTATACTATTTACTGTTCCTTAATTGATTCCTAGATTCATTTAGATTTTCTACTTTTTAGTTAATTTTATCATAAAAGCGTGTTTTTTAGTTTTTTGAACTATATTTATTATGTGTATTAGTGTAAATGTAAAAAGTAAATGTATTAATGCTTATACTTTAACTGTTAATTATATTTTATATTATTGAATAGTGGATGTTTGGTTTAAATTAACGAAAAACGCCCGTAAAAATATGCGTAAAATAAAATAAAAATTATACGCCGTACCTTGGTATTCTTAAATTCCAGTTGCGTTAAAAAGATTGCGTTCGATTTCCCTTGCAATATTTATCAGTAACTTATAATTCAATTTAAATAAATTTCCCTTACGGTATAGATGTTATAATGTTTATATGTAATAAAAAATAGTAATGTTTCTAACTTTTATTACGTAATAATACATAGTTGACCTCCAATAGATAGTATATGACAAGGAGCACATCATTGATAGACGTTGTTTACTTTGTAGCTCTATTTCCTAGGACATTTCTGTACTGTATGTCAGATAATGTAGGCAAGATTTCCATTTTTGCTATTTGCCAATGCATACTAGGCCTTATTTTGTTAGTGTTTTCGTTTAGTATGTAGTTTTTACTATTACGTGTTAAACCTTCCCGTTTTGTCATATTAACACAGTCTTACCTTTTCTTTTTTAGAGCAAGTGAAAGGGATGCCAAGCGCAAACTGTTGTCACTGCAGCTGGACAGACAACAGACATTGAGCGCGTTGACCGATAAGGAGCTTCACCAGTTTGCTAAGCAATTGTGCGAAGAACTTCGCCGTAAGAAAGGTAATTATGAAAAGTGGTAGAACCCTTGTACGTTGATTTTGAGAAGCCTACCGCCATACAGTAGACCCGCGGTGTTCCGGCCCCTGTCTAATCCGTCATCCCTTGTAATCCGACATGGTCTATTATTTATTACATATGTATTGAATAATTTTGACAATATTTTTTGTAAGTTCTATAGCATTAATGACGTTAATTTTGTGTTGTTTAATTTACTAATTTTGACATGAAAAATGAGGTATGATTTGTACTTCAGAGTACATATACATATGTATATAAAATGTGCAATCTTTTCATTGGATCTGTAATTTATCGGATTGCAAGGTACGCTTTCGTAAAAAAAAGGACTATAGGGGGTCTTATTAGGCAGTACTCTATAATCCGACAATTTCGATAGTCCGACAATTTCGATAGTCCGACACTGCCCTACAAAATGGTTTTCGGATTTCCGCGGGTCCACTGTACTTATTTCTTTCTAATAACAGCAGTGTAGCGTAATTTTGTTTTTATGTGAAGAGTAAAGGAGTTACAGATAGGCATTTCAACTTGGTTCTCAAGGGTAGCAACGGATCTGTGACCAACCAATCCAATTTGACGTTGGCTACAGAAATACAAATGTCCATGACTAGCAGTGATCACTTACCATACCATAAAGTCTATCATGATCGTTTGCAACAAACTTAATGTCCTGAAGATATGTTAATAGAATTTTTTACTGGTTTTTCTGAACGGCTACTATTATTATCCGACCGCTGGGCACAGGCCTCTCAAACTGAGAGGGTTTTAAGGTCTAGGCTACAGCTCTGTCTAAGAGCTTATCGGTAGACTAAACACACAACTTTGGGATTTTTTCTAAGAACTGTATGTCGTAGAGGTTTCCTCACAACTACGGATTGTTTTGCACACTTATCAAAATATATTCTTAAAAAACTAATTACTTACCACTTTTCATTACAGTTTCACCAAAATTTATCAGTGAACGTGAAATGAAGAGACATTCTGAGAAAATATACAAGTCGCTGCCAGAAGTTATTCGGAAGAAGGAGGAGTTGAAGAAAGAAAACATTAAAAAGACTAATTTATTAATGGCTAACATTTTCAAAAAGGTACTGCCATAGGTTGATTTTTACAAACTTTTATAAAATTTGCCTTTTTGGTGTATATGTATGTGACATATGGGGACAAATCTTGCAACTAAATTTAAAATTAATTAACTCCAACCAATTAGTCTAAAATTTTGCATATATATTTGGTGTGACATGACAATGAATTGAAGGTGGCAGAACTATTATATTATTGGTTTCACTCTGGAGGCACCAGCTTCACTCCTATTTCTGACTAATAACATCAGTGTTAAGCGCTGTTGTGTTTCGCTTTGAAGGGTGTGGTAAGGGAGACATACTTATCGGAGGCGTTGCAACTTAGTCTTCAGGATGTGCAAGATAAGTCCTATCTTATCTGGGATTGATAACAGATGTCCATTGGCGACATCCATCCATGGTCCATTTAGTATCAGATGATGCAGTCTACCGTATGCCACTTCTATGTTTCTAAAAACCTGCAAGCGTTTTTACTTTTCCATTTTCGTCTTAAAAATTCTTATTTTTTTTTTGTTACAGAATCTCCAAAAGAAAACTCTTCGTGGTTCCGTGAGTTTGTCAAATTACAGTCCCGTTATAAAAATTTGACTTAAAACCTACATTTTAATGACTATTTGACTGTTAAAACATTGTGTTCGTCGATTTATTGTTATGTACTTTGTAATTGACTCTATTTATTGATGATTTTTAAATAAAAATATATATTTTTGTATAATATTATATTTTATTCGTTGATTTATTATTATATATTATTGTAACATTAAAATTGTCTCTTTCACAAGTTAAAGCTAGGAGTTTGGAGTCCAAATAAGAGGCTAGGCATGTACATAATTATATTTGTGCTTATTACGTACTTGTTCAAAGTTACAAGAACGAACGTGCATAAAGATTGAGTCCCTACTCTTTGTGGACAGTGAAGTTCCCGCTACGATCCTACGTACATTGCACATAACAATAGGTACATAAACAATTCTCAAAAGGACAACTTCCCAACAAGATATTTTTTGAAAAATGTAAAGAAGTATTACAACCATTGAAAACTAATTAGGTGATTAGTGTTATAGTAAATATTTTTATAGTTATAGTTAGTTGATAGTAAATTTTTTTATAAAATAAATTAAATAAACCTATTACACAATAAATAACTAGTGCTTAATACCGTTAGGCTATGAAATGATAGTGATACCTAATCGTTCACCATATTATGATTTAAGACTAATATGAATATATTCACGTTCATAATTATGTTTATTTTGTGCGAATATTTCAAATCCAAGAAACTTGAATCTTTTTATAGGTGCCTAAACACCTCAGTTGAAGCCTTTGGCCCAAGGTTAGAGGCTTCATATAAGTGATGCAACGGATATCCGACCTATCCGGCGACCTAAACACTATCTGGCCGGATACCGAATAGTAGCACCTATTCCTCATCATGGAACGAACGAGTAATAAACGTATTATGAGTATCCGTAACGCTTAAAATGAGCTATCTACGTTGGTGCTAGGTATATAAAACTAAAACATCAGCCAGGCTATCGCTGGTTCCTCATAGCCTCTCCATATTGACCACCATTTCCTTCAGCTTCCGTCGATGGATCTTAGTAGACGCGGTCAGCGGTATTTCATTTACAAATATGACTCCACCGCGCAGCTGTTTTGAGTCTGATAGAGATTCTGAAAAAATAATAAGTAATGTAGCTTACTTACGGTTTTTGAAGCTGTGTCTTGTGTGTCTTGTGGCCGTCCTTAGTGCTTGGTGGAGAACTTCGGGATCTCCGATGGAACACAACCGGAGTCCTCCGAGCGCGATGCCCCTATCGGGTGCGTCTTCCCGCACACCTGGTGTATACGACGGTATGCGACCACACATACCGCCATCCTTCCCGGGGTTGCTTGCCAGACGGTTCGAGCTCCCACTCTTGCCGCTGACAACCCCGAAAGCCCCTTTAAGTCGCATCTTACGACAGGCAGGGGATACCGTAGCCCTATTCTAGTCCCGGAACTATAGGGACAATAACACAACTAACTATAGGGGAACTAAAGGGGAAACTAACATCACAAGAAACCTGCGTGTTCTTTATAATAAAAAAAAAAAAATTGTATACGTTTGAAATCTACTAATCCTCATTTTAATCCTTCACTTTTTGAGAGAAATCCCTTGTCCAAATTTAATGACAGAAATGAGTTGATGAAGGTTCAGAACCAGAAGTCTGTGCCTAGGATTCGAATCAGGGAATATTCAAGGCCGAATAGTTGCTAACAAATTATAATACCTTTCACTAAATCCTTGATCTCCTCAGCGGTGACTTGGGATCCGTCGCGCAGTACCACGCAGGCGACAGGCAGGTCACCACACTCGGGGTCCGGTATACCGGTCACTGCCACGTCAAATATCCCTGGGTGCTGGCGGATCACGTTCTCTAACTCTACAGGGGATATCTGGAAAATCCTTACTCCTTACTAATATTATAAATTCGAAAATAACTCTGTCTGTCTGTCTGTCTGGTTGTCTTTTCTTCACGCCTAAACCACTGAACCGATTTTAATGAGATTTTGTACAAAGATAGTCTGAGACCCGAGAAAGGACATAGGATAGTTTTTATCCCGGCAATCCCACGGGAAGTAGGGATGGCGATCTAAGATCGATTAATCGGAGAATCGATCTTTTGGACCAAAAAAATCGATTATTTTCATATCATAATCGTTTATATGTTATATTATTTTCTTTTAAACGCGGGCGAAGCCGTGGGCAAAAACTAGTAGTATAATATTTTTAAGTAAAGGTGGTAGATCTATTAAATTGACTTCACAGGCATACCGCTATGCCTATTTCAACCAAATGAGCTTCCTCCTGAGGTATTCCCGGAGTGCTATATCATGGTAATCTTCAAAAAAGGTGCAAAAGGAGCTCTTATCCAACCCTAACGATGCATTGCCGACTCCTTTGGTGTTGCAAATGTCCATAGGCGGCGTTGACTACTTTCCAGGAGGTAGTACGTCTGCTTAATCGTTAAGCTGAACAATAAGAAAAAGCTTTATAATAAGTCGTTATACTACGATGTCAGCACTTCGCTGATAGATGGCGCTGATAGCACTTAAATGAATCTTGGAGCAGATGGCGACACTGGACTGCTAATGGATTGTCAATTTGAATTCGGACAAGAAAATATTCTGTGAAAATTACTATAAAAAGCTGGATACGAAGTATCATTGTGATACAAAGTTTTAAACAACGGCTTTCTGTGTTCTACTTTGAAGGGCGTATTAAGAGAGGTACATAGGTACATACAAGCGTTCTAACTTAGTCATCAGGGGTAGCAACGCATCTGTGGCCGACCTTAGGTATGACTCCAATCCTATCTGAGATTGCTTACATATTTTTAATTCACTTATCATCAGATGGTCTGCATGCTCGTTTTCTACATATATTATAAAAAATAACTTACCTGATAACTTTTATATTTCAGTAATAACTTGATTCTTTCCAAAAAGAAAAAGTTCCAGTTTTCATCTCTATAAAATAGGTCACCAGTTTTAAACCATCGATCTTCGGCGAAAGTATCTTCTGTTGCTTGCGGGTTCTTATAATATTCCTGAAAATAATCCAATAGTTAATTTGACGATAAAAATAGTTTTTGTTATACTAGAATATAAAAGATAAGGCAGACGGGCTACCTGATGGTTATTCGTCTCCGGCGCCTATGGACATTTGCAACATCAGGGGATGCATCGCCGTCTTTCGAGAAGACCGTATTGGTTTATTGCACCATACAATTTTAACTCTAATTACGCAAATTAAGACCTTGCAGGTTATAATAGCAAACGTGCATCCTGAAGTAAATAACAGATGCATGGACGCACCTATGTCCTATAAAAGGATACCACCTATGTGCTATATACCGGAATTGGGCGAGAATACAAAAAGTCGTTCAACAGGAAAACCTTTCCCATTTATTTCTGACTCTCAGCGTAGGATGATAAAAAAATCAACTTGTTTTTGCTGACATCAACCACACCTCTCCTCTTGGATCCCTCCTAAGCTATAGCCATGCTTCATGTTATTGCTATCATAATACGGAAGGCAGAATCTTCGAAAATTAGCAAAATTAATACAGTGCCATCTTTTATTTTACCTTGAAAATTCCAGGCCCTTTCATCCAGAGCTCCCCTGGAACATTAGGCTCGTTTATATCTTCTTGGGTGTCCACGTTTATTAACTAAAACAAAAAAATATTGTAAGTAAATATGCCTCGGGCTCCCGGTCCTAATGGGGCCCCCAAACAGTTGCTATTAGCTAAAAAAAGGTTGTCAAAACCAGGCGAAGTATAAGTCTATGACACATTTAGACTGGGGGCCTCCATTCAACTTTCCGCCCCGGGCCCCCGACGAGTCCACCACTGAGTAAATATTCTATATAGAAATGAATCGCGTCGCCATAGCAAATTGTATGACTATACCTGCTCGCAACAACTTCAAAGCGGACTAGCAGTTTGGTGCGACTATAATAATAATATTATAAGTACCTTCTATGTATCCGAGTGAAGGACAATTCACCTCATGAGCAATAAATAGATACAATTAATAAATCACGAGTAATCAATATTGAACATTGATAAATTACAATATGCCTCCAATGAATGTAAATAAACAATTTAAAGTGATATGAACTTATGTAGTCGTTATGATACAATATATCTTAATTTAATTTCATTTATTATATCAGTCCTTTCAACTGCAGGAGCACGTTGAGTCTTATAATATAAGTATTACTAGCTTACCCGGCAAACGTGTTGCCATATAAATAAAAGATGTTAAGGCTGAACAACCCTTATCACTTAGGGGTATGAAAAATAGATAGTCGCCGATTCTCAAACCTACTGAATATGCATATAAAATTTGGTGAAAATCGGTAAAACCTTTTCGGAGGAGTACGGTAACTAACATTGTGACACGACGATTTTATATATAAGATATTATAAAGCCAGTAGAGAATTTCTGTAAATTGTCAAATGATGGCGCCACTAGCTATGCGGCTGGCTAGCTGGCTAGCTAGCTAGCTGGCGCACTCTGTTTTGCTTGCATCACCCTTGGTTGGTGACTATCAATCCGTGTGACCTTCCGTAAGAACCTATATGGAAAAAGAGGATAATGTTGCTACTTACACGGTATTGGAAGCAGCCCATGGGTTTCCCACAAGATCCTGGAGGGGCATAGTCCCCATGGAACGCGATGCTTGTCAATTCGCTCATCCCGAATGTATCTAATACTTCAGTTTCTGGTGATATTCTCTGAAATTATATTTCAACTTTAATTTTAAATATATACGTTTAAGTAGCCACTTTCACGGCTAGAAATAAAATAGAGTACTTTTGTTTTCTTTTTCTGGAACACGTATATTTTTGCTTGAAATTCGCAAAACATCGATTCTACATTTTCCTATTCCTATAAAGAATAATGAAGTGATATATATGAAGTGAAGTATATATATTTATATTGAAATGGAATACGAGCATGCAAGCTACCTTGATTTCCTCAACAAGTTCTTTCGGCACGGCGCTGCCTGCCAGCATCAGAAGTTCGAAGCAGGTAAAATCGCACTGGTCGGAACCAGCAATCAGGGTTGTCATTGAAGTCGGACTAAATATTGCATAGGTGGGCTGAAATGAATTAATATAATTAATTGTATTGATAATCATTTTTGTGAATTAAATAATATGTTGACACTAATATTGAGAAGTGAACTCGCCATATGCCGACCAGACTAGGATAGCGTTTATCTAAAGAGTATCTACGGAATTCGATTCCCAAACATCTGATTTTTTTTCGCAGCTTTATATGTAGGTACGCTTAGGACAGTGATAGGCCATCACTATCTTAACCCTATACTTGGCAGAGAATTTTACCCTAAAAAAATATACTTTTGCTACTTCCCTGCGTTAATTGGGTCATAAGGATATTAGGAAAAATAAAATAAAAAATCTCTGAATTTCACTTTTCAGGATATAGTATGTGTCTTTTAGTGCACACTGCAAGGTTCACAAGCAAAACAAAATGTGTCTTTAAATGCACACCGCCAAGTACTCACTAAACTAAGAAATAATTAAAAAACATAACAAATAACATATACTTTGAAAATACTAAAGATAAAAATGTCAAAAGGTATGACATATCAACAAGTTTGGAGATATTTTAGTTGAGTTGAGAGATTAGAAGACCTCCTCCCAAAAAAACGTAGTTTCCCATAAAGCGACTCGAAACTTTTTGAGTGGCATTAATTTTTGTTTACCACTGTTCTCATGACGAAACAGTAACCAGGAATTACAAACAAAGATGTCCAGAATCTGTGAAGACAATACTAACGATGGCCTATCACATCTGTACGGTATAAAGCGACTTGTCTGTTTATACCTTCATCCATATTTCCGTTATAATGCTGTATTAAATTTGAGCATATAACTGGACTTTATTCCATTTGTTTGAAGGGTGTGGTAAGAAGATATACTTTTCTGAGGCATTCTAGCTTTGTCTTCAGGGCTAGTGGCGCATCTATGGCCGACCTCAAGTGGGAATTTGGTCTTATCTGGGATTAATATTGCAGGTGTTCTCGAGTCATCATTATTGGATATGTTTACATATTTGACAGAAGACGCTATTGAATGGACAAGACTTGAGTTCAGAGACGTCTTGATGAGACCTGGACATCTGGAATTCATCTTTCTAAGATTTGCTGGATTCTACATCAGATTTAATTTCGCAATTTAAACACCAAAGCTAGAATTTTTCGGTCTCCAGTCATCTGAAAGAAAAATATTGCAAGCTAAGGACTAGAAATTTAGTGGAAGGGGGGAAATATAAATTGCAGTCATGAATTATAAAAAAACAACTCTGCCTCAACTTTGTTTACCCTAGCCTACCTTGTGTGCAGAACCTTAGTATAAACAGTAATAGTGTATGTCGTTGGCAGTGTGCATTTTAATGCACACATAACAAAAGTCATGAATTACTATATATTCAAAACATTATATCTCAAAAACAATTTTACCAAAAAACTGCATAAAGCTAGCAGAAAGTAAAATTATATAAATTCCATACATATAACTTGATTTCATTCAGATAAAATAAGATACTTTGAGAGCGTTGCGCAGGCGCTGACCGTCGGCTTGCTGTTTTGTTTACCATTGATAACGTGTGAACGGGATAGATATAGATTTCATTTTCTGACGTAAAGAAACTTTTGCTAAGTCGCTTTGAGTTATTTTAAAAAAGATTCGATTCGATGTTGCGTTTCTCAGAAAAAAAAAATCTCATTTAAATGTGCATTTAAGTGCACACCGTCAAATATAGGGTTAAGCTACAGTGGTTTGGTCCACGTCTAGCAATGTGACTGTTGAACTGTAGTAAGTTGACTAGTTTTGGAATAAAACAGTTTTATAAAAAAATATATTTTGTGTAAATTTTTTACGTCAATCTAATTACTATTTTGCGAACTTTTATTTGAATATTTTTTTAACCATAAAATATTGCATTAAATTCCCGCTATATTATGGTACAAAGTAAAATGCATTTTAGATCATTACCCGATAAGTATTAATCAGATGATACGCGTGTTCCGGAGTGAAGTTGCCCGAAGTTTGAACCCTGGTGTATCTGAGGATGGGTGACAGTGAGAAGTTGATGATCGCAGTCAGCCATTGTAGGGGCGAGCCGATCAAGGATACTCGAGTCGGTGTCGGGAAATCAGTGAATCTCGCCCTGGGAGACATGAATACTTTATCAAAACAAAATGCCAAAAAATTTCCTTCCCTTAGTTTTTAAGGTGAGAACGGAACCCTTATTAAGCCTCCGCTGTCTGTTTGTTCGTCACAGGGTTCGAATATTAATGAGGGTTGCCATAGAAGAAACTGCTATTTTTCGTCGTTTTTCGTCAAATTTTCACAATACATTTATTTATATGGCTGCTACTTATGATAAAAATATTAAAAGTAGAAAAATGGTACAAATTTCGTAAGTGGGTTTCGTACTTCTGTGTACGAGTTCTGTATACCCAAAAAAGTAGCTAAATGCTCTTTCCAAAATCAGTCCGACACAGACAAGCAAATATATTTCAAAAACATATTTTATGTATCATGCAACTAGGTACATAAGTAGTAAGTACCTACCGCGCATAAAATGGCAGTTATTTTAAAACTGATGGACAGCTTCATGTTATTTATGACTGAGTTGCCTTTGTATCTCTTTTTGCTGTTTATTGATAAGACCGTCCGTGCTTGTTACTGACCTATAGTATGAATTATTGTTGAGTTCAGCTGTAGGTTTGCGATGAAGTATTATATCTTTTTATGACAGTTTAACGTTAATTTTATATGGAAGTGGAAAATGAGGTAGCAGTCCATTTAATCGGTGCAGTGACGCCCATAGACATCTGAAGGTAGTAGAATCCATTGTGGTTCGACTCCGGCGGCACCGCTATATCTAATCCTATAGGGTTGATTACAGATGTCCCTAGGCGTCAGTAGCCATTTACCATCAGGTGGACTGCATGCTCGTCTGCTACTTCTATATTATATAAAAAAAATCTGCAACCATCTTCAGATATGTAGAACAAGGGTTCTGCCTGAAGGCGATCACAGGTCGCCACTCCTGAGGACTAAAATATTCGGCTCATATATAATTCAGCTGGTAATCCTCCACCCTTTCGTCGAAACGCAAAACTGCTAGAAATAGGTGTGACGGGGGTACCTCCCGATACTGGCTCTACTGCTTTGTGTATTATTATTAGAAATTTCTTACATAGTATACGGCAAAGTAATAGCCATGTTCTTGTGGGTGACCGCAGCACATTTAGGAAGGCCCGTGGTCCCGCTTGTTGATAAAAGAAACGCTATCGTATCTTCGGGATCGAAATCCGACGGCCTGGATAAGAAACAAACATAAGATAATCAGAAATCTTGGGGCAATGTAAGCCATGATAATGTGCGCACTAAAACATAGACAATAATTAATTAATTTCACAATACTTTAATCAATAAATTTCACAATTAATTAATTGAATAAAAATATCACGAAGGTAACTTAATAGTTTTTGAGTTAAAAAAAACCGACTGTTTATGTACCACCTTCTTAAGTGAGAACACATGTAAGTAGTTTCTTTAGGGTAATTATTAAAAAATAATTGCAAAAAAAAAATACTAAACAATAACCATATTTAAGTGGGACCAACTTCCAGCTCGTTTCTACACAATAAAAAAAAGAATTATTAAAATCGGTCCACTAACGGCGGAGTAATTCGTGTACATACATAAAAAAAAGATTGATAACCACCTCCTTTTTGAAGTCGGTTAAAAAAAACATTGGTAGTTAAATATCTTCTTAACTTATTATTATAAGTATTAAGCATTATTATGCTAAAATCTCAAGCGTAAACAATCGTTTCCGTTACAAAAAACGTTTCTCCATTTATTTTACAAAGTTTATCAATCTCTACTCTGCCAGTGGCAATCGCAATTCCTTTTAAATATTTCATAATATCCAGCAGAGGAACAGTAAACGGATGATTATGATGATGATGAATTATAGATTGCATACCTGAATTCGTCCATAACTGCATCATCCCCGTAACTTTCCAGAAACTCCGAGAAATTGCAGAGATAGTCTCCCTTGTCGAATGTCACTATCAAGGAGTTGAGATCTAGGTCATTTAAGGCTATTTGCACATCAGACGCTTTTTCACTTTGACAGAATATAACCTTCGGTTTGACGATGTTGAAAGTTCCTTGCAATTCCTCTGAAATAATATCATAACATGTTTCTGAATTGTTAACACAAAAAGTTTATATATTTTTTAGATATTTACCTTAACCGGTGTTGGGTACGACTATTTTTCTAAGATGCATGAGATGCAAAAATGTCGATAGACAGCTATTAAATATCGCGAGTATCGGGACTGTAACACCATGACTAAATTTTATTACAAGAATAATTTAATGATGATAATGTAATGACTATGGGATGTTTTTGGGTAGGACCTGTCCAACGGATGCAAATTGTCCCTGATCAGTCTACATTCTGATCTTGGAGGTACCTAATTTTACATTTTAATAAAAATAATAATGCGAAGACCCTCGAAAATTGGTGTATAAAAGGAGAAAAATATAGCTTTTTGTGTTCCCTTTCTAGATTATATTAGGGGATAGATCTATAAAATAGATACGTACTAACACCCAGAGTCCTGTCCACGGCGGCGATGGCAACACCCAAGTAAAGAGCAGCGTAGAACGGAGCAGCTATGTCTACATGGCTCGGAGCCATGAGCACTATGGTATCACCACACTGAAGACCGTACTTCTGCATGCTTACTGCGCAACGCACTGACTTTTGCAGAGCAACTTCATTTGTTTCTGAAATTCCAGTGGCACCGTCTATCTGTAAAGGGTAGGTAAATATATTCTGGTGATGATATATATATCTACATTCTACATACAATACCTTAATAATCGGAATTTTCATAAAAGGATAGCACTAATAGTATTAACTTTAAAAAAGTATAAGAAGATAGGTCTATCCCGTTTTCTTCCGTACCTTTAGACCCGCGGTCCGCAACGCGCGGCCACGGCGTCTTACCACGGGTCTTACTTACGGCCCGTGAATGTTTTGTAAATAAGTACTAATAATATCAAAATAAACGCATGAACGAACCGCAAACAACCTTATAGTCAATAGTGTGTAACGCTCTTCGCTCGGCTCGCGAATGAACAATAAATGACCGCGTGTAGTAGTCATTTTGTAATTTTAATTTCTATTTAAATTCCATATTTTTTTAGCTATCCATATTTTTCTGTATGTTTTAACAATTTGAACAGCACTTTCATTTTTTTCTATGGTTTTTGATAAATTATACAGGTATATTCGGCTTCTGGGGTTTATATTACAAGTGCGGCCCGCCTTTAGTTTATTTTGCCACTGAATGGCCCTTGCCTGCTAAAAGGTTGCCGACCGCTGCTTTAGACGATTAATATATTATTCATTCTTTCGTTTATTTATTTCTTTCCTCTATATTAAATTGTATAATAAAGTGTGTATGTTTGTTCTATTTTTCACACAAAAGATATTTCTTTCAACACATTGATTTTCTTGAAGTGTTTGCTTGAAACTTGAAAAGACCACCTCAGTCCACATCCACCTACAACTATAGAACGAGCCTGGAAAAATCAAGAGTTACCTGCATAACAGCATCTGGTGCATCCTTGAAGCTCTGGGAGATGATCTTGCCGAGGTGGAACCTGTCGCTCGGTATACCAGATTCGGCGATGATGCGGGAAGTCAGCTCGCCTACAAACCAGTGTACTGCGTCGTTTGAACGCCTGAATGGCATCTTGCTGAACCGTTAATATTGTTTTTTATCTATATTTAGAGCAGTAGTATTTGAACGTGTGTAAGTACAGTCAACGTGAAGTGACATGTGAATTGGTCTATACTGTATATAGATATCTATACTGTATAACGAATTTTATACCTCGAACAGAAGTCCTGATTACCTACGTCACAGTATAAGGATCTATTTTGTACTGTGCCTACGTCCAAGTCCTACGCTAAACTGCTGCTGCTGTATGCGTGTAGAAAAATTCTTAAGGGTCTCAAAGGTGTCTCAATTTGAGAGTGTGTGCACGTGCACTGGTGCACACACAAGGTCAAGAAGGCACGTGCACTGTGCACGTAAATTGACTGCACGTATCGGTGACGACATTAGGAAAATATTATTACCAGTATTATGATGAGCGCAAATTAGTATGACATACACGTTTAAGAAAATATTGAGAAAATCTTAGCTGAAGATTTCCATTAAATTTTAAAGCGAGAAAAAAAATAAGCAAGTGAAGCGTTAATGAGCAAGTGAAAAAGTGACCATATGTTAATGATGTAGGCATTTACTCTATATCATTTAATTATGTATGAATCCAGAAATTATTCATAATATGCCTAAGGGGGCTTATTGGAGTTTGAAAGTTTGTTTGAAAATCTGCTAATTTTCAAGGAAGTACAAAGAATATTAGTATATGACTTTAGATACAAACTTTTTGAGAAATCAACCTTTGGTAGTGAAATATGTATTGATTTTTTAATTATAATTTTATTTTAGGACGTATCTATACTAATAAATATATAAAATTGAAGTGTCTGCTTGTAATGTTTAAATATCTGCTTTTTACTAAATGTACTTACTTATAACACAAACAATGATTAATAATTGGGTCTGTCTGTCTGTATGTTTAGGCAAAACTGCTAAACTTCGAAACGGTTAGATCGATTTTGACGGGTCTTTCATTGGCATTTAAGAAAAATATTAGGGTTTCGCAAAACCAATGAAAACCCTTGAAACCTCCCGAGTGAAACTATTTTAAACGCGAGTTACACCACAAGGCATATTTCGTTATTTTATAATCTACACGTACGAAGTCGCGAGCAACAGCTAGTATAGCACTGCACTGCAGCGAATAACTTCAATTAATAAAGTACTAACAAAGAATGAACGTAAATACCTATATATGGACTCCAATGTGCATTAGATGTTATTTTAATGAACCGACAGTGTGTTCTGGTATCAAATCGACCGGCACACGTATTAAGTACACGTTGTAAGGGGACATCGTTTGAATCTGCTAAGGGAGCTTACACACTGGTTGACATTAACAAAACAAGTCGATAACGCGTTGTTGCTCTTCGAAAAGTTTTAGCCATTGATCTAAAGTAAATATATGTTACTAGTGGGCAAAACTTGAAACATACAGAATACACCAATTGGTGTACGTCGACTCTAGTCGCTCTCGTACGACGTAGTAATTGAGACGTCACGTGCGTAGTAATTAATACGTCAGGTCACTTTATACGTTAAACGTCGTTATTTTTATCCGGATTCTAGTCGGTGATTTTAGCGGGTAAGCATCTGGTCTATCCTTTGATTTTTGAAACTCCGAGATCTCCGTCGGAAGACATCCAGAGTCCTCGAAGCGTGATGCCCAGATAGGGACTTTGCCCTGTGGAAGCAGTTTTCGCTCCTCCCACCATCTGGTGTTTACGACGGTATGCGACCACATATACCGTTTCACTACTTCCCGGGGTTGCTTGCTGGACGGTTCGAGCTCCCACTCTTGCCGCACGCAACCCCGGAAGCCTCCTTTTAGTCACCTCTTACGACAGGCAGGGGATACCATAGACCTTTTCAAGTCCCGGGACTACAGGGACAAGGGGGTGATCTCTAACCTAGCCAGCCTAGTCTAGCAGTGTGAGCAGGCATAAGACGTGATAGTGATAATTGCAAACACAAGTGTATATAGCCTTTAACGTAGTGAGTATTATAGTAATTTAGCATGATTGCAGGCGAGCATTGATTTTCCGGCACATAATAATATACTATCATTAACAACTTCAATTCTGTCAACCAGAATCATATGACATGACTTCGCTATCATCATCATAATGAAATAATAAGGATTTCAAGGTCGATCTCAGTCTAGCAAATATAAAATAAAAACGGTAACTTTTTTTTGAGCGGTTACAGCCTAATACTTGAAACACGGTCTCCAAGGTTCCAATCCCAGGCCTCAGATTTTTTGTACTTGGTGAGAGAGTTATTTAAAATTCTTAAGAAAACTTCTTTAGCGGCGTTGTGCAGTTTTTGTGATGGGTAAAAAATGTTACACTCGCGTCAGGACACGTTGTCTGATCGAAAATTCGTAAGATAGCAAAGCAAACTGCAAAAGTCAAGGTGTCATCCGGTCTGAGCATAAAAAATAGGTCAATGGGTGTCAGTTTAATTTTTTATTTATAATATTTTATTAGTCAGGTTAGGTCTAGAAAGTTTTCATATAAGTTTACTAATTTAAACGTTAATATTATTTATTCTGTATCTGTTTTTATTTTAAGTGTATCTACTAATTTCCATTGGACAGTGCAAATGCTTCGTCAGCATAATATCGAATTGGCAACGCCATGAATCGGTCACATATTTATTATTTAACCTAAGTATGGGGCTCTTCAATGTCACAGCCTTATAGTTTCATGGCTACTTCAGCTTTAATACTAGGGTATCATTTATTCAATGAGCTACTATTTTACTAAGGGCTCCTACGCACTAGTGTTTTATAGCGTGGGTGTTCGATTGACGCAATCGCTACATCGTTTAGGAGAAATTGCCTTGTATTATTTACAACATTTTATAAATTATATGTTATGGCCATAAAAAATAAAACGCAATTATTTTGAATTATTTATAAAAATAATAGCACACACTAATCACTTACGATTGCAATTCCATGATTGATTTCATACTCTTGTCTTCATATTTTTAATTTGTTTTATTAGTAAATCCAATAGACCTGAAATCATTTTGTTAATGATAAAACCCAACCGATGACTGCATCTGCGTCTATCGCATGCCTACGCTGCAAAAACGCTAGTATTTAGGAAGCCTAAATGAATTTTACAGTAGGAGGAAATCGGTAATAGTTAGTTTAAGGCTACTTATAAGCTTTTGTTTGTTTTATAATTAACAAGAATTTGAATTTAATTTCATAGTAAATGGTTCCATAATTATGTCTGGTAGTAATATGCATTCATCGAAACTATTATATGCACAGTAGGTAAGTACAGCAATGTTTAAGTATTTCAATAATTTATGGTCATTTCGGAAGGTTATAGATAACAAGTGGCAAAAGAAACTTCTTGTCCATTATACAAAAATGGTAATGTAGGTACCAATTGGTGTCGTTAACACCAGGTATGCGGAAAGAGCGTAAACTGCTCCCTCCGGGAAAGAGCCCGATAGGAGTATCGCGCTCGGCATCGCGATCGGAGATCCCGTAGACACCAAGGAGTTCATCAAGCGCTAAGGACGGCCTCCGGGGGGGTTTTAGTGCGGTAAAAATCCCACATAACCCAGCGTCGCTCCCACGGAGTCGGGTACCTTTTAAAGGTTTCCCCTCGTAAATAAAAAATACATAAAAAGGTAGCAGTTAGTAATACGCTTTTCACAGAGCTTGTTTGACGTGTTATTTTTTTTTCGGCTCGTATCTTATTCTTAAATTTAATAATTATCTATAATCACAAGTAAATTGTGGAAAAACAAACATCACTACTATACTAACATTGTTAAACTTTTTGTTATGTATCATTAAATGTGTATTTCTTTAGAATGTCTATTTTATGGTAATCAGCCAACCTGATGGAAAGTAGTCATCGTTGCCTATGGACATTTGTAACACCAGCGGCGTCGCCAATGCGTGCCGGCTTTGGAGGAGAACTCTTTTTGCCCCTTTTGAAGAGAGAAGTTCATTTCACATCTTGTACGTCCTTGCAAACCGAATCATGGAGGACCGCCACTAGTCCAGTTATTATGGATGGAACTTCATCCTTCGGCGAGTGGTTTGGTGTAGGAAGTGTGACATAAGCCCCAGTTCAAATTTTCTTTGGAACTCTTACCACTGCAAAGCTGTTAGAATAGGTGAAAGGAACCTATGTCCGCAAGCGTTAAGCTTCACATACCTACAATACAAGGGCCTCCCCTGTTTCCAGGGCTTCAAGCCATCCTACTGCTTGGCGTCATCGTACACCGTTTGGCTCAAGAGTAGCAATTACAAATTACTGTGTAATTTAAGGTTGTATTAAAAGCATGGATTGTAGTTTTTTCAGATAATTTATTATTTTATAGGTATAAATAGGTTATGTACACTGAACCCAAATATGCTGTCAATGAGATATAAGCACATTATATTTTGTATTATTTTATTAGAGACACTTCAATATTTTGAACTTCTATAGTGTATTTTTTAATAAAGTGAATTATTATTTTTCTCAAGTTCTATACTCTTTGCATTTGACGTACAATAGCTGCTAGTTTCGGTCTATTGACCTTAGATGTCGTTGTCATCGGCAGTTCGTCAAGAAATACAACGCCACCTCTTAATTGTTTTGAATCTGCAAGTGTGTCTGAAAAGAGAAAAGTTATATTATAATTCTCTGTTATTGATTATGGATAATTTTGTGGCTCTTGTTACCAAATTTGTGAATTTCTAATAGGAATGTGATTTTTTCCGATAAAGATCGATTCTTGAATCGATTCGATTCGAAGTGTGATAAATCGAAGTGTGAAAGATCTTTCAACCCAGAAATATAATCGATTTTTTTGGTCGAATAGATCGATTCTCCGATTAATCGATCTCAGATCGCAATTTTTAAGTTGGTAGAACTCTCTATAGTATATACTCAAATGATATTACTGTCATTGATCTATTTTTGTACAGCAGTGCACCTGATGGTAAGTGATTACTGCTGCCCATAGACATATTTAACCAGCTTAATATTGAGTCTACTTGAAACCGATTACAGATGCGTCGCCGCTCTTGAGAACCAAGATAGTCACATGACCCATGACAGCCTGTTTATTCTGATTAAAGAAGGTAGAATTCTTTGTAGCTCAGGGTGGCTAGAACATCTTTGGTAATGATCCAAAATTGATTACCTTTAACCATATTCTTAATCTCTTCAGCTGTGGGGCTGCATCCATCATGTGGCACCACGCAAGCCACCACTAAGTCTCCTGCCTCCTTGTCAGGTACACTGGTGATAGCTGCTTCGAAGACCCCAGGGTGTTTCTTTATCACGTCCTCTATTTCCGTGGGTGAAATCTGGGAATTATTAAGGAGTAAGTGCTCATTCTTATCATTCATAATTCTATGATCACAATGATCATTCTAATGATTTTGTATTTAGTATGGATTTAGTTATCATATCACGATGATCATTAGAATGATAATCCCCAAATTCTCAGATTTCCCAAATTATTTACTGTTAGTAGTCATCAATATTAACTATTTAAAGCCTAAAATAGCTGGATAATGTTTATAGGTACCTAATAATTGTCAAATTTTTGAATTTGGTAGGCAATTGGTTAAGAATAATTACTACGTATTCCTTTGGCGATACCTGATATGTTTAAGCTAGCGTTCCTAGAAGGACCCTTCTTATCAAGAAATATGCACGAACCTGGTGGTTTTTGTATTTTAGCAGCATTTTGAGCCTTTCTACAAAGAAATAGTTCCAGTTCTCGTCCCTTAAAAACAAATCGCCTGTTTTCATCCACCCGTCTTCGGTCAATGTTTGAGCAGTAACTTCTGGATTGTTATAGTATCCCTGAAATTCCATAATTTTATATCCATAACATATGTATGTTTCTATGTCCATATCATTCCAATAAGGACATAAAAACATACATATATAAGTACTTAGCACAATAATTCTGTCTATCACTATCGTTTACCGAAATCGTACACGGATTTTTTGGGATATTAGTAACAGTGGCAGGAATTACCCAAAATCTTCTTTTCATTCGTCTGTCTAACATATTGGATTTCCCTAGTAACCCAGATCATAGTGATCTAGTAATTTGCAAAAAGGATCTAAGTATATATATCCTCCGCCGTGTCTTAAGGGTTTGTACATGCATGTCTATTGCCCGTGAACTCTTTATACAGACAATCCTTTTCTCATCATCATCATCATCATCATCATCATCATCATCATCATCAGCCCACGTTAGTCCACTGCTGGACATGGGCCTTTCCCAAGGTACGCCACTGAGCCCGGTCTTCGGCTCTCCTCATCCAACTAGTTCCCGCCGCCCAGCGCGATCGTCGCGCCACCTTGCAGGAGGGCGTCACACACTACGTTTGCCTAGACGCGGTCTCCACTCCAAGAGCCGTCTACTTCAGCGGTTGTCGGCTCTTCAACAGATGTAGCTAGCCCATTGCCACTTCAATTTGCTAGCCTTCAGAACTATGTCGGTATCCTTGTCTAGGACGTCAAATTGTTACGTCCTATGTATTATTGCGTGCTTCTACAAATTAAAGATAAAATCTTTTAATAATAGCTGTATTTACCTTGAATACTCCTGGACCTTTTACCCACAATTCTCCTGGTTTATTAGGTTCTTTAACATCTTGCATTGTTTCAGGATTCACCAGCTAAAAAAAAATATTTTTATATGCTATTCTTTTGTTTTTATAATATAGGGCTAGCAGACGAGCATACAATCCACCTGATGGTATGTGGCTACTAACGCCCATAGACGTCTGCAATCAACCCCAGATAGGATTAGTTATTCCTGCCTGAGGTCGGCCACAGATGCGCCGCTACCCCTGAGGACTAAGCTGGAACGCCTCGGAAAAGTATGTCTCCTTTACCTCATTCTTCAAACCAAAGCTCAGCAGCGCTTAACACTGTCTAATAAGGCAGAAATATGTAGGTGAGGCGGTGGTGTCGCCGGAGTCGAACCACAAATGGTTCTACCACCTTCATCATCACCGTCATATGATGTATTTGTAATCAAAAAGTCAATAAATTTAATAATTACTCTATGCTTGAAGTTTCCCATTCCCTTCCCGCAGGATCCGAGCTGCTCGCAGGCAAAGTTGAAAGCTATTCCTGATAACTCACTCATCCCGTATATTATGTACGTATCGGTATTTGGTGACACTGCCTGAAATATTTCCAAAAATGCATATCAAACTTTTTAAAAGATTGGCATAGAAATAGCCCCAAAGGTTGGGTAGAATGGAACAACAAAGGTACAAAGTAAAGTAACAGCATATCAGCAATCTCTCCATCAACTTCAAATGTGCTATCAAAGGCACGTTAAGCCAATCGTTCTTGTTGTCATCATCCGATACCAGTTAAACCTTGTCGAAGGCCTTATAGGCCCTTTGAAAAGATATGAAAGTAGTTAGATACCCAAGCAGTTATTAAGGAAAAAGACCGCTCCTTACATTCTATCGTACATGAGCACTGAATGTGATAAATTGAAAAATTGATTTAATTTGACATTTCGTTAAAAATGCTAAGTAAATAAGTGATGAAAGCATATTTTATATATAAAATTTAGGCTTTACCGATTTTCACCAAATTTTATATGCATATTCAGTAGGTCTGAGAATCGGCTACTATCTGTTGTTCATAACTTCATACCCCCAAATGATAAGGGCTGTTCACCCTTAACATTTTTTTTTATTTATATGTCAACACAACGTTTGCCGGGTCAGCTAGTATTTGTATAATAAACAATTTCTATCAGACTCAATATATCACCAACTCAGACCAAAGATGAATGTAAAACTAGGTTTACGTCATTTAAGGTCAAAGAAGTTCAAACAAATAACAGTTCTCTTTATTATGGTGTATAAGGTCTATCGCATGAGGATAATCGTTTCCTGTGTTCCATCAACTTTAACCTTAGATAGTGATATTATTATCTATTTTCAAAATTGTCGATAATTTGTGGGATTCATATCTATGTCTATTTGATATGGTTATAAGAATATTGACATGGATAGCCATATATGTCCATAAAATTTCAACGAAGATTTTCCAGGTGAAGGTGTTGATATTTTGGCACCTGTATACATAAAAGTAATTAATTATATCATTTAAAGTGAATAATATTTTAGAAAATCTACATGTTATGATTTTCCATAAATTGCCCATTTCATAATTTTGCATCGCGGTCTCTCAACATTTTTTACTTATTTTTTTTTTCTTCCATATCCATGAATCACTTATCCTATTCTGATATCATCAGGTAAAGCTTTTTTTCCTTATGATTGTGATTATTGCTGACTCTTCCTCTTTTTTTTTAAATTTTGAAATTATCCCGTTTAACGAAGTATAGATTTTGAAATTCTTTTGAAAAGTCTTTATTTTGATGACCTACCTTCATATCATCAATTAGGCTTTCATGAGGTGCGCTTCCACCACACAGGATAGTTTCAAAAGAAGTGAAATCACACTTTTCACGTTCACCACGCTTGAGCAGAGCCGTCAACATATTTGGACTCGTCATTAAAACGTTTGGCTGAAAGAATGACAATATTAAACTTTTTCATTCACGAAGAATGTTCAATAGAATAATTAGAGGCATTTAAGAACCAAAAACAAAATAATTAATTTTAACGAGGTTTTGCAGTTTAGTGGTAAAATTGACAAAGATAAATATACGTTTAATTTCATTAATTTGTGCCACGCTATTTATGAGACTAAGAAGGTATTTTAAATGAGCATTTTTATAGCCTCATGTTTTAATATAATGAACCTGTTTCTTAATTTTATCGCTACCTCATTCGACTCATGTCAGAATCGTTTCATTTGAGCAATATTTACTTATAATGACTTTTATGAATGAAATTTCCTACTTTAAGTATACCATAAGGAATAAAATGATGAACAAAATGATTAATAGTGTCCAAAAAGCCACTGGAACCGTAATTTTAAATCCAAGATCATATGCTATTGGATGTCTAAGATGGTGAAAGATTGTATTAACATAGAGATAGAATACATTTCTAGTTGAATTCATAGAACTACCGACTTAATACTCGCACTCACCCTATACTTGTTTATGAGGAAGTAGGCATGGTCCATGGTGATCGGCGCGGAAGACTGTATTCTCGTGATTCTGACTATAGGTGAAAACGCAAAATGGTACAGCGCTGAATACCACTGGATAGGCGATAGTACTATGGCCCTTTGAGTGGGAGTAGGAAACTTGTCGTAGGTTAACCTATAAGAAATATATTTAATAAGTACTTCAATAAAAATAGTCAAGTAATAATAACGAAAAGATCAAAACGAATGTCATAAGAAAGAAGAAAATGAAAAAAATAAAATAAAGAGACACATGCACATATATTGACGTAGGTCTGATAAAATTAATAGATCATTGATATACTACTATAGCATATCAATGCAATATATTATCTGATACTAGCTGACCCGGCAAACAGCACTTATCACTTACGGGTATGAAAAATACATAGTAGCCGATTCTCAGACATACTCAATATACATAATATAAAATTGGGTCCAAAACGGAGGAGAACGATAACTAACATTGTGACACGAGAATTTTATATATACTATTATTGTTTTTTTTTCTACAAGGTATCATGCGAGATAACAAATATGTTGCTACTCCTGAGGACTATATGAGGACTGGACCGATCTGAGCCGTATACATAATGTTTATATAAACTTTGACCTCAAAAACACTCCAACCGAACTACATAAGGCACAAAGAGACTATATTACAACCAAAATATCTTCGAATATACCCAGGATTTCTTAGAATACTTACCACATATAAGGTACGCTGACAACAAGATTTTTATGTGTAACCGCTGCGGACTTAGGAAGACCTGTTGTACCACTAGTTGATATTAATAATGCTATCATATCTTCTGGATCGAAATCAGATGCTCTGAAAGAAATATATTTTATAAAAGCCTTAACTAAAGATGTTTAGTGATTATTTCAAAATTAAAAAGGTTAATTATGGATGAGTATCTACTAAATTAAGAGATTTTTGATTCTTAAAAACTTTTTAGGTAAGTTGTGGGTTAATTTGGATTAATTTGTTGGGTAAGCTCAACTTAAGATCTAAGCAAGATTACAAGTCTAAGTTTCTCAGAAAGATTTAAATAAAGTCGTTATCATCGATACGTTAGTAGCAATTAGCTTTACTCTACGTAACAATATGACAATTGTATGTTATTACTTAAAATACTCACTTAAACTCTTCTACCGGTGTATCATCACCTTGCTTCTGTAATAATTCAGCCAAACTGCAGAAATTGTTTCCTTTATCAAAAGTCACAATGCCTGTCTTCATATTGATCTCATTCAATGCTCTTTGGACATCCAATGCTCTTTCGTGTTGACAGAATATCATCTTTGGTGCAATATATTTGAAAGTTTCTTTAAGTTCATCTAGAATAAAACACGAATATGTATATTTTTACTTAAGTTGAGTTTGGAGGTTAATGTTTTTCGAGTATGTAGGTACGTCTTATTTTTTTGGCACAACGTGTAGTCCAAACAGCTAAACGATTTTATCATATGAAGTGTTTTTGGATTCGATTAAATTGTGAAAGTGACACGTGCTATTCATAAACACTGTTGTGCACTGGTTTGAAGAGTGATAAGGAAGGCATGCGTACATGATGCTTTAGGACTTAGTACTAAGGAGTAACAAAGCATCTTTAGCTGAGCTCAAAGCTACCTTTACACGCCTATATGATAACAAAGATCCATGAGTAGCGGTGACCACGGGTCTTTAGGTGGATTGCATGCTTATCACTTTCAATTTCATTTCATTTTTAAAATAGTAAATATACTTACGAACGGTTAAAGTCATATCAATGCCAGCTACACTGACTCCTGTGTAGAAAGCAGCGTACATGGGCACTGTCAGATGTACATGGTTTGGGGCCATTATGATGATGACGTCTTTTGGTTTCAGGCCTATGTTTCTGAAGGCAGTGGCACATCGTACGGACCTTTGTAGATGCGATCGGAATGTTTCTGATTCGTTTGTTGATCCATCGATCTGTTGAATAACATTTGGTAGGTTACTGTTTAGAACTATAGAAATCAAATAAGAATGCTTGTTTGTCCATGGTCTGCATAGTCAATTTTCTATTATGTATCCTACAGCTCTTTAGTTACTTTACTATGATATCCTACCGAAACTGTTGGAATGAAAATATTAAATAAGTATACAGGCTTATCCGCAGCGTCCTATCTTTCATCTCATTTTGATAGTGGGAGGCTAATAAGCGTGAGATAATGGATCTCAAGTGGTAGCTACGCATCTGTGGACCATCTCAGGTAGGATTCTCATCTTATCTGGGGTTCATTACAGATGTCCACGGCGGCATACTCATTCGCTACTTCAATATAATTTATTTATGAAGCAATCTTACGTGGAGAATAAAATCAGGGGCGTCTTTAAGGCCTTGCAGGATCAGCTTGCCGAGGTGGTGCCTGTCATCAGGGTTCCCAGTTTGAGCCACCACACGGGATGTTAGCTCACTCATGTACCAGAAGACAGCGTCGCTGCATGGCGTGTTATACATGTTGAAGACCTGGTCAAATATAGCTGAGTTACTTCCTGGTTTAGTATCAAAGGCAGTCTTAGTAACCTTTTTTTTCTTTACGAGGGGGAAACCTTCAAAAGGTACCCGACGACAAGGGAGCGACGCCGGGTTATGTGGGATTTTTACCGCACTAAAACCCCCCCGGTGGCCGGCTTGTTGGAGAACGCCGGGATCTCGGATGGAACACAACCGGAGTCCTCCAAGCGTGATGTCCCGATTGGGCTCTGCCCTGGGGGAGCAGTTTTCGCTCCTCCCACACCATCTGGTGTGCACGACGGTATGCGACCACACATTCCGCCGTCCTAGCCAGGGTTGCTTGCTGGACGGTTCGAGCTCCCACTCTTGCCGCCCGCAATCCCGGAAGTCCCCTTTTAGTCGAAGGTCATAGCCTAGTGATAAGAAACTCAAACTTTAAGCTTGGTCCGATGTTCGAATCATGCACCTATAATTTTTCAAAGTTATGTGCGCATTAGAAGTTAATTGTCAGCTTAACGGCGAAGAAAAACATCGAGAGGAAATCTATAGATACGAGGAGAGTTCTTTAAAAAAGCCCTTAAAGGTGTGTGGAGTCTACCAATTCGCATTTGGTCAGTGCGATTTACTATAGCCTAAACCCATTTCACTCTGAGAGGAGACCCGTGCCCAGCAGTGGGACAGATCGGTTGACGACAACTTTCTGGTTTGATTGCGGTTCAGAATAAAATCAGAGAAATATACGAGACATTCCAACTTAGCCATAAATAAATATAAGTAGTATATAGCCACCTAAACATGATATAATGTTTTAATATATTTGCAATAAGTACATGTATTTCAAATAGCTTACCATAGTGTGCATACAAAAAAAATGTCAACGTCAAGGTTGACTAGTTCGATTCAAACAGGTTTTTTTTGGATTTTTAAGCAAAACAAGATACCTAAATGCTATCGACAGCATATTGTAATATGATTTTAGAAGTCAGGACGAAATCTCTATAAATCCTTCAATATTAAGATTTTTTTATATAGTATAGGAGTAGCAGACGAGCATGCAGTCCACCTGATGGTAAGTGGCTACTGCCGCCCATGGATATCTGTAACCATCTCACAGCAGCGCCACAGATGTAGCCATAGATGCGTCGCTACTCCTGAGGACTAAGCTGGAACGCCTCGGAAAAGTATGTCTCCCTTACCACACCCTTCAATCAAGAATACAGCAGCGATTGACGCTGCTGTTATGAGGCAGAAATAAGTTTGGCGGTGTTGCTACCGGAGTCAACCACAGAGGGTTCTACCGCCTTCAAATGATGGTAGATATAGTTCTTAGACCGAGTGCAGCGGCGTCATCACTCTACCTACTGCTACCAACCATATTTTTCGGTGTTATAATTGTTACTACAATTGGATTGGCATGACAACCTATTTTATACTCGAGCTATAATTTTGCACGCACGTTTAGTTTGAATAACAATGCACGCATGTATTATAGTAGTGTGTACATGACATACACATTAAAAAATGTTACCCACGAATACCGCACATAGCGGATATTCGTGCCTCAAGGTCATAACCATTATTTAAACTAGTCCTAAATATAGCCTAGCCTACACTAAATATAGAGTGATCAAATTTACATAAATAGCTTGGAGATGCCACTCCAAGCTATTTTTGGCGACATCAATATGTGACTTAAGCTTATGAAATTTATTTAGTTGGGCATTTTTTGTTGATATTAACAAAAACTTTAAGTAACTTAATTACATTTGTGATACAATGATAATGATAACCTTATTAAATTTCTAATTGAACCGAAAATAGCTCCTCACAATGACTAAGCGCAAATAGCATATAAGTAGGTAGGTAAGTAAATATATAATAGGTACCTACGTCACTTGATATTTTAAGATAAAATTATATACAAAGTATCATAAATTATGTCAACATTTCTCCGTGGTTGATATAACTCCATATCACTTATCTTGAGACAACACTGCGTAGTAGTATTATGCGAAATTCGAGAATGATGCTAAATCTTCTGTCGTTTCATCTACGTCATCTTAAGTAGGTATGAAGATACGTTACCGTAATCGAAACTTTCGGTAATCCGAAATAAAAATATAAATCGATAAAAGGTTCGGATAAGGGCGGAGTTTTAATGAGATTTTATTATGGAAAACTTTTCGCCTACAGTTACCTCCTTCATTATCTAGCATTTCGTATTCTACTTTTACAATTCTTTAAAACCTAATAGTGGTAACCGGAATTATCCAAAATTATCGAATAATTCAAAATAATTCCATATCCGCAACCGTATTGGAAGCCGAAATGATACTAAATGTATCATTTCTAAAGTATCATACTAAAGTATAAATCCATACCTATCTATACCCAGATCCGCACTTTCATATCCATATAACATCACTAAATAATAAGTACTACTCGACTTATTAGTAGAAATTGGGCGGTACTTGAACCCAAATAAAACTAAACCACTATTTATTGAAGTACTAGCTTCTACCTGCTAGTGCTAGTACTACCTGCGCATCAGAGTTCAATGACAACAGTTGTTTTTATTTTTCTCGCAGGAACAACACTTTTTTCTGGGTAAAAGGTACCCTATGTTCTTTTATGGACCCCTAACAACGTGTGTACAAAATATCATGACAATCAGTTTTGCATTTAAGGCAGGAAAGCATAACAAATAAACAAACTCATCATCATCATCATCATCAACCCATTACTGTCCCACTGCTGGGCACGGGTCTCCTCTCAGAATGAGAAGGATTAGGCCATAGTCCACCGCGCTGGCCAAGTGCGTATTGGTAGACTTCACATACCTTTAAGATTTTTTATAAATCTCTCAGGTATGCAGGTTTCCTCACGATGTTTTCCTTCACCGTTTAAGCAAGTGATAATTAATTTCTAATACACACATAAATTTGAAAATCAGAGGTGCGTGCCGGGGATTTGAACCTTGGACCCTTCGATCGAGAAGCGGCGTTTCTTAACCACTAGGCTATCACTGCTACTAACAACAAACTCACTTAAGCATTTATAATATTTGTTAGTTATATAAATTGTTCACATTTCACGTTTGATAAGATACATAATTCAAATACAGTTTTTATTATAACAAACATTACATCATTATGTATTCTTCGCATGAACCTGCATCTAGAATTCATAATTTAAATTTTAAAGGAAGAAAATAAGAAAATACTATATCTAGGAATTACAACACACAGTGCAATTGCAAGTAGACAAAATAAATAAACGAACTTTGTAAAGTGTTTATCGAATTTAACTTTTATTACCTGTTTGTCTATGACTAGGTATCTTATTTTACGATGGACTGGTTTTTGTCAAACATTTTTATTTCTACAGTCGATTCAATTAATAAGAACATAGGTACATATCTACTATCTATAGGATATTGGTGTTTGAAATTGATCCACTTAAATCCTCTGATGTGGGATATTTATTTCGAAGTCGTAGAGACTAAACGTCACTTTACAACAAGCAGGTACCTCTAGAAGGTAAAAACGCTTCGGTGGCTGATTTTTTATTGATTATAAATGTTTATGGGTAGCAATAACTGTTTTGCATTTGTAGCTTAGATCGATAAGATGTTTTTCAGCCATTCGTGGTCGTCTTCAACCCGTCATTGGCCCACTCCTGGGCATGAGCGTCCTCCCAAAGAGAGTGGGCTAGGCCATTTGTCTGGCAGACTATCTGACTATTATTAAAGTTATGACTATCGAGCATAATATATCCACGTATTGTCTTTAGAATATTTCTATACCTTTATCATAAAATATAAAGACATAATTAAAATAAATTGTTATCTGAGATGTAAAAAATTCGCGCGCAATAATCGAAATAAAAATACCGTAAATGGCTTAAAAACTGACCAATTATGTCGTCAAAAAGTAGTTATATAACGAACGTTGTGTAAAAAAAAATCAAGCCAATAGAATATTTTTAGATACAAACTTGCAGAAGCTAATTTCTTAACATAAGTAGTCGACATTGTTTATTATTTAGTTGCAATATTTGATTTTAGAGATACTGGTTCAGACATAGCAGTTAATAACCATCATGCAAAAATGTAGAAATATGTAAACAGTAAATCTAAAAGGCCAAAATCTAACAATTTTATTTAATTTAATTTACAGAAGATTTTAATGATTTCATTGATTGTGACGATTAATTTTTCTTGACGTTTATATTAATTTTAATGTATTTATTAAATTTTAAATTTATTATTGAGGTATATTAAAAAATCTATAAATATACTAATAGTTTTTAATTCACACACAATCTCTCAATATTTTTTCTCTCTATCTAATCTCTTATTAATTTTGAACATGACAAAACACCAGGTAAGGCTTACCTTACAATAATATGTTTAAACGTAACGGCTATCCACTAACACTGCTTCAAACTAACTGCTGTAAGTCGAACAGCGTTTGCAAATCTATCGCTGCTGTTTATCACTGCTCTGTTCTATGCAGATATTTGCACGGGATGCCTTGTCTTGTATGTAGATATAGGATACTCATTTAAGGTAGATTTACATTCGGTCGGACCGATTTCGACAGGATCCGATATTTGAAATTAATAATTTTGTGGCTTTAGTATGTGATTATGGCGGTTGTTTATATTTTAGAATTTAACTAACATTTTCTTTTAACGTTGAAGAAAAATATCGTGAGGAATCAGCCTGAGTACTCTTTAAAATAAAGTTCTCACACATAATTGTCAGTGTGTGAATTCTACCAATCCACACTAAGTCAGCGTTGTGGACCGTCTGAGGACCATGATGTATCTGAGATCATTTTTGGCACCGACGACAATTAACGACTTAAATCATTATAAATGTTAAAATCTATGAGTTATTTACGATTTTTTAAAGATTATTTTGGACCTTTGAAATTTCCCGAGTTCCCGGGATCCCGGCCCATATTTCCCGTCCCGACTCATCGTGGATTTCTCGGGAATTCCCGATCCGGGAATACCGTATGATAAAACGACGTAAATCGATTGATGAATCGACGGATCGATCAGTGGGCAACTTTAACAGTAGTTATTTAATGTTGCTTAAATGTGTCATTATTTACTAAAAAAAATACATCGTGTCGCGATGTACAATTACTGACAATTAGATATTGTACAATGACTGTACAATTAGATATTATTTTTGGTAGAAACCTAATCAGATTTAATCCGACAGCAGTACAACTACAATTGTGAACCTCATGTGAGCCCGCTCTTACTAAACGGAAAACCTCCGTTCATTTAAATTATTAATTTATTGCACAGGCAAACAATATGACTATCGCAGACCACCGTTTTAGATTGCATGTAAATATTTACTACAATAATTATGTTTTATAATTTTAACCGACTTCAACAAAACGTCTGTATGCGAGCACTATGTATGTATGTAAGTTTGGATGTCCGCGATTTTTTCAAAAAATACTAATCCAACCAGGATGGGCTTTGGTTATGCGAAAGCATACTAGACAAGGAAGTTTGTATGTTATAATACATTAGATTTTTTACAGTTTTCGTTGAAGATCAGAAAACATGTTTCATACATTTGCTCGAGTGTTTCTAGACCAATCTCAATTTTCTTTTTAACATTTGAAAGAGTATTTTATTGCGGTACTTTTATAAATAAATCACGCTAGAAAATTACTAACCTCTCAACATATTGGTAGCGTACCTAAATCACTGGATCATAGACAGAACCTGAGTCCAACATAAGTACCTTCAGAACTATGTACTCGTATCTAAACAACTTATTTTTAACTATATAATAATGATACTGTATGCGGCTCTATTTTATATATTTGAAATAATAAACTGACTATTTGATTTGATTATAAATAATTATATTTTAGAATTTAGTCATTATTGAATTAAGTTATCTGAATTTACTTATTTTAACATGATTCCAACACATCTGCATTTAACTAACGTAAAAAAGACAATGATGCTTTTTGATGGATATTTTATATCCTCCAAATTGTACGATTATATTCATTATACAATTAAATTAGGTATATTATTATTATTATTAAGTATAAAATTATAAATATTTTAATTAATTTCATCTTATGTTGTGGTTAAAGGTAGTTAGTACTAAAATGTACCCCTTGGCAGCATAAGCAAATTAAAAATATTGCATTTCCGTCAAGGTAGTCAATACTCACAAAAAATATATAACTACCTATATATTAAATGTATCTATACATAACATACATAACTTGTATAGGCATTTTTTTTTAATATGTGAGTATTAATAATTTCTTTTATGGTGACATCGATGGCCTATTTTACCACGATCAGCGATCGATCGAAGACTGAACCTTGATCGCTCGATGACTGAGTTTACCACGATTGACGATCGATCAATGATTGAACCATCATCAATCGCTAATTGAATTTTGGTAACTTCCCGCTACTCGCCAAGAGATGGCGCCACGAGTATTCTGAATCACGCTATCGAAGTTTTCTAATCATCTTGCATATATACAAGCTCCGAACTGGGGGGCTACCACCATCTTTTAAAAACCATCGTATTTTTTTTTAGTATTGCATCAACATTATTTTGTTTCCTACCACGACCTCCCCGAAACAGTTTTGTTTTATTCCTACCGAGTGATGTAAAAGAATGAGTAATTTATTTATTCCTTATCCAAGAGGAAACGAGACATGGAAACTAGTGTTATCTCTTTCGCACCACGCTCTTGATTGTGTTCCATCATACGCAATGGAACAAACTTAAACCCTTATTCCATCGATATACTTAAGTATAAAATGTCATTGCCTTATTCATTTTTTGATTATCAATTGTATAAAACCAACTGAAACTGTCATATTTTGCTTAAAAAGTTAAATTTCTTGCAAAGAACAAAAAAGAATGAATAATTGCGACCGACATAATACAAAACTGCTTATTGTAATATTATAAAAACAATGTTACTGTAACGAGCTCGTGGTACGAAATTTCAATGTATGATTGAAATAATATTGTTTTAAGAGATGGTAGTAACCCCCCTGATACTGCCCTAGCACGACCGCTCCCCGAGCATGACCACTTAGCCCGGCGGGAGAACTTTTAGCCTTACCTAACCTTAGCCAAAAAAAATTACTGCGATCGAATATCGATCGATCGTTGCGAGGGCATACTTAAACGCCGTCTACGATATTTACCAGATAATGTAATATTCGAGAAAGACGTATCGTATAGTATATATTAAGATTATCAGTAGGTATATTCATTTGAACGATTGCGGAAAAGATTTGAGAATACGCAAGACTGACTTTATCCCGACATAATCTGACGTGCACGTGGTTTTTGCAACATAATTTAGATATAAAATATAATATAATAAATCTACAATCTACATATTAATGTACCTACATTGTTAAGGGTAGGTAATTGCGACTTGAGCGTTATGACACAAAAATAATTTTGTTGTTATGAAGACATTTCGGTATCTTTGTATAATATAGATAGGATAAAAGAAAAACATATTTTTAAACAAGCTTTCATTTCAATGCTTGAAAAAGAAGAAAATAAACTTTAAAGGAGATGTTTCAAAATGTATGGGCTCCCGGCCACCTTTTGTACACTATACTAAAAACTAAGAAAACATGCAAAGAACAATTCGTAGGGGTTTATTTTCTTCAAATCATGTTCGTTTAATTGTTAAAAAACAATAATTTACACTTACTTGCAACACAACAGTGGAAAAACATCATGGCGGTAGTGATTACCGTAATAATGTCATCTGTCATTCTATTTTAACTTACTATATACATTATATACTTTTTAATATATTTTTACGCGAATGGGCGTAGATATATAAATATTGTATTGTATGTATTGAGAAACAATACCTATATTTGATAAACATTAATTATATTTACATACTTCCATAAATCTTGACTTAAAACAAACATACCAAAATATGTATTTCTATACCAATTTATTTTAGTTAAAACATTTAAGTGTGTAAGTAAAATAACTTTAAGTACATATTTAGATAATATCTTATTTATTCTTCACTTAGATACATTATTTATTCATTTTCAATATCTTCCCTTATTAATATTTTCATCCAATCATGTAGCAGGTTCTGTAATATCCTGTGACGAGCTCAGCCCAAACATCAAACAATGGTCATAATGTGAGCGCAACTACCTACGAGTAGGTACGGTTCGTTGCCCAGTGATGCAGTTGCAATAATAACGGATTATTTTGTCATCCCAAGAATGTCCTTGTCTTGCTATTGTAATTATCTAAAAAAAGAGAAATGTAAAAAGATTAGCTTCTCTAGTTTAAAATTATTAACGATTATTTCACGATTAATACAACTAACTGATGTATATTTTACCTGATGATACTGAGTCCTTGTCAACACAATCCACAGCGATCGCACGAAAATCACAGGAGTCCATAAAACATAAGCTGGGTAAACAAGTAAGGTAGAATCAGTCCAAAATCGTAAACAGCACAGAGCAGAAACATATTCAGGATTAAAATGGAATCTTCTCTACAGTACATATTTATTCAACGTTTACATTGGATTCCACTAAAATATAATATGTATATATCCACTTTTACACATATCAAATTGACAACTTCTTCTTTTTTTAATTTGTCATGTCACTTATATACATCTATAAAACCAGATACTATTTAAAAGGTGGTTTGTTATAATTATTATAAATAATTAATTGAATTCAGAAATAATGACGGGATACCCAAAACAAAAGTCAGGTTGTAAAGCACTAAGGTAACATGAACTTTACGACAAAAACAGTGAAATACAGAATTACCGACATCCAAAGAGTATAGTAACCTATGTGTGGGGTACACATAGGTTCCCTGACCGACATCGACAGTTTTGAAAACTTGACATTGACAGTATTCCGCCATATTTAATATTTCAATGAGGAATGCTTATTTTCAATATTTTTAAACATGAATACTTTAGGTTATCAAAATATATGTCTATATTTCTTCAATTATTCAAATTATTCGTGTTTTTTAGATACAGTGTACATGAGATGGCCGAAAATGAAACATCTCCTTTAATCAAACCCATAAATTGTTTACATTGCTTAATTTTACATTGCATACGTTTGCATGCGTTTTAATTACAAAACTACATTACAAAAAGACTAAGTAACTTTAAGATTTAGATCCGTAACAACTGCTGTGAATAAAGCGAAAATCCCCGAAAAATTACGGTTTCTTGTATGGCGACCTATATTAATTTTCATGATTTTTATTTTTAGTATTCATTAGGCAATAGTTATACCTAATCTGTTAAAAACTTTCAAGTGTATCTGTTACTACTGGTATCGTATCCAAATTATTTCAAACAAACAACGTGCGCATCAGATTATGCCTTGATAACGTCGACCTTGTCTCTTAAAATTCAAGAGACAAGGTCAAATACGTATTCGTAGTTTTACACAATTCTTGAGTGGTGGTAAAACAACAGATCCGCCTCCAAGGGTACCACTGCCACATCTTCTGCCTCATGACAACACTTAGGAACTACTATATTTTAACACAATTGCTATTTTCCTGACACATCGTCTCAAATAGTATATATTGCTATATTTTAGTTTGAGGAGTGATAGGTAAGGGAGAGTTTATATAAGACTCCAACTAAGTAGTCAGTGTAGCAGTATATAGGTAAGTGAACTTCAGGTAGGAATCCAGTTCCAAGTGGTGTTGATTACATGTCCATAAGCAATCCGCGTGGCGGATCGGTCAACCTCGGTCGACACACAGTGGGTTCTGGGTTTGATCTCCGGCCAAACAGATATTTAACTTTATATTTAGAGACCTGGGTCTAGAGATGTTGATGTTGTCTGATTGCGTAAAGAAAAACATACATAAAATCCTAAGGGGGTCAAAAATGGGCCGAATTGCTTCGAGAAAAGAATGCTACGGCCGTGCCGCTATTTTTGGCTTTGGCTCGACTTGGCGGAGGCACTGCCGTGCCTCCAGATGTGGAGTACGAGTGTAAAAAAGCATTATTTATAAGAGTGGCCATAATCGGCCACTTCCTTCCAGGTGCATTGTGACTCGTTTATTACTTTTACAAAACTATAAAAATAAATTTTAAGAACTTTAGACTATTTAGCTCTAACCAATTTAAGGTCACTATGCCGTCGGCGTCCTTAGAAGATAAAATGTATATACACACATAATCTAAATGTATACATAATATTTATCTAATATAACATATATGGAGGATTCACGTGTGCTGATTTGTGATAAAGCCAATCTTTTATTGATAATGGTGCTCGATTGACAAATTCTTATAACAATTGAAGTATCTATCAGTGTTTAATTCGGAAATCGTCGTCAACTATTACATCAACCCAGCGGACTAAGATCGTCGGAGCCCCGGGGCGGATGTGTAAGATGAGGGCCCCAATTTAAAAAGTTGATTGAGTTTGATTTTACAAAATTGTAAATGTGTCATAGACTTATTCCGATGATTTGATTACACCATCTTTTTTCACAGATTGTTTGGCTCGGACGATCTTTTATTTCTTCTCTGTGAACATTTCAACTACTGTTTTTTAGTTTGGTTAGCAACTGTGTTTGGAGACCCTCAAAACTGGTCTCCCGGGGAGGACCCCCCTTCCAAATTAGCCTTTTTTTCTCGAAGGGAAATCTTCAAAAGGTACTCGGTGCCGCGGGAGCGACACGGGGATATATGGGGGACTTTTATCGCACTAAAACCCCCCCCGGTGACCGTCCTCGGCGCTGCGTAGCGGACTCCGGAATCTCCGAAGGAACGCGACCGGAGTCCTCTCAGCGCACTGCCCCGTTGGGTGCTAGAGCATCAACCCACCACTGCTGGGGTTGGTTTTATTTCCAAACATAAATCAAATGGACACGTAGAATCAGATACATTATACATACGTGTTAATATTGTTAACATATGTAGTAGATCACCGTCAGTTTGGTGACTTTCTTATTATTTTAATACGTAAACGAAACTTCGAAAAAAGAAAGGTTTTGGATGCTAAAATTGATCATAGACCAGTAGAGCAAAAAGCCAAAATTAAAATTCATTGTGTATTGTTAAAATGTACTGTTAATTTAACAAAAATCAAATGTTAAAAATGTGAAATTTAAATACATAGGTAATCCAAAAAAGCATTATTAGCACGGAATAAACAAATGTACAATCCATGTAATGAAGCCTTTGCAATCTATATAGATTGTAGGTGCCCATGGGCATGAGCTCAAGTAGACCTACTACTTGAGCTCGGCGTCAGGCAATCGTACTTCCGAGGACTTAGTAAAAAACACAAGTAAATTACAATACTAATTTATTTAAAGAATATTATTATAATTGGTACATATCACATTAATATCATATTTAAAAATCGATAATACATAATTGATTCTCATTACTGTAAGGGAACGCCCTAGCGTAACCGTTTCAGTTTCACAAAACGTAGCATATATACTTCTCTTCTTCTCATGCCGCGCCTAATAAACTTTTATTTCAAAAATATTATTCGGCGTCTTTGTAAATCATTCTCTCGCCATCTCAATAACCATTGACGACAGTTTTGATCTGTTTACTTTGAAGGATGGTGTCATAGGCAACTTGTCCAGGAATAAAACGCCTCCTCGAAGTTGTTTCGAATCCGATAATGTATCTGTAAAGAAAGATAGATAAAGATATCAAGTAAGAAAATAAGAGTGTAGCAGACGAGCATGGAGTCCACTTAACGGTAAATGGCTACAGCCGCTTATGAACATCTATAATCAATCCCAGATAAAGATTCCTGCCTGATGTCGACCATAAATGCATCGCTACCCCCGAGGACTAAGCTGGAATCTCTGGAATCGCTGGAATCTCTGGAAAAGTATGTCTCCCTTACCACACCCTTCAAACCAGAGCACAGCAGCGCTTAACACTGCCGTTATGAGGCAAATATAGGTGTGGCGGTGGTGCCGCCGGAGTCCATAAATAAAGGGTTATACCACTTTCTAAAGGTAGCTACAGTCGTCTTTGATCGCCTCGTATTTTAACTAACGTACCTTTAACTAAGTCTTTGATCTCCTGCGCTGTTACATTAGAGCGTTCCTGACGTACGACGCAAGCCACCGGTAGATCGCCTCTTTCGGGATCCTTTATCCCCGTAACTGCCACATCGAATACACCTGGATGCTTGATTATGACCCGTTCTATTTCGACTGGGGATATCTGGAGAATATTAACTTTGATCAGAGCAAGTCAATGTCTCCTCAACACAAATTATAAAGAGTTTACTATCAGGCGTTATTATGAGGATGATCATAATATGAAAAACTTTTCTATGCGTGTTGCAGGATGATCTTGGTGGTGCTAGATTGTCAAATCTACTAGTAAGTATTTTTTTTTACCAACTATATTATGAATCTCTATTAATAATGTTAAAAATTATTCCTTATATTGCAAAGACGAGTAAGATAAATTGTACTTTTTAAGATAATAATTCCTCCCAGTTTTATCATATAAACGCTTTAAACGCTTTCTACACTCACATCCCCACATTAGGATTCCCTGTATCGTGGATGCCATGGACACACACAAAGACAATACACAAACACCCAGACCCAGAACAGGTATCTAAATTCATCATTCAAATATCTGACTGGCCGGGGATCGAACCCGAAACCCTTTGCGCATCAGACCGGTATGGTTGCCGCTCCGCCACGCGGGTCGTCCGGTATAAGACTACACTTTAGGAAATAATTAATTTAATAGATTAGCATTTTTACCACCTATCTTATTGAACTAACCTGATGATTCATGTACTTCATCAACATTTTCAAGCGTTCCACGAAGAAGAAATTCCATCTATCATCCCTGTAGACCACGTCACCAGTCTTTAGCCACCCGTCTTTGGTTTTCACCTCTTCTGTCATCTTAGGATTATTATAATAGCCCTAAAATCATAAAAAAACATACCAATCCTTAGTATTCTAATATATTTGTTGAACGGTAACAGTAATCAACAGTTTTATTGTTAAGCTTATGATAAGTCGGTTTGCTGATCCTCTATAACATGTTTGCGATGGAAAATACTATCTTTATTAGATTTATTATATGATAAATATTTGCCGAAGAATCATAGCAATGTGATTAGTACTTTCTTCTATCGGGAAAACCTGAGCGTAGCTGCTTATTTAACAAATACAACGTCGTAACTAGTTATTAGAGATATGATTATACCCTTACGCTTTTTGTCCACCAACCATCGATACCGAGCCGATACCGATAATTAATGACGGCGCCGAAGTAGCGTACATACATTTAATTTACTATAGCAGCTTGTCCACTGAACGTCCGTCACCCGAGCGCTACTTCGGCGCCGTGATTAATTATCGGTATCGGCTCGGTGACGGTGCAGTGGACAAACAGCCTTAGTCGGAAGTGGATGGTAAGGCTGAAATTCATAGTGCTATTACTGCTACGAGGCAAGAATGTGAGTTATGCAACATAAAATTATAACCGTGGCAGTCTGTCTCGGGTGGTACTTTTGACAAAAGCTAAAATATTAGGTACATTTTGATATTATTTATATTGCATTTCCGTTAAGAAGATTATTTACATTTAACTTGTGCCTACGGACAACACTTGTTAGAGACAGGAAAAATTATAAACAGTACGACATTTTTTTGTATTTGCCGCCCTTTTGTCTTAGACTATTTTTTATACATTTTTTTGCCGAGATTCGTATTGGGGCGGCAAATTTGGCATCCATTGTGGGTTACTAGATGCCACGATACGCCAATAATATAAAATATTTATAAATCAGAAAATATTACCATAAAAACACCACGACCTTTCACCCACAGTTCCCCGGGAACATTCGGTACGTTTATGTCTTCTTGAGTTTCGGGATTGACGATCTGAAATATAATTTATGGATTGGATTGCGGGAAAACTGTGTCTAAGGCCTCTGACGATGTTAAAACTGCAATGACAACGATCACTGAGGACTTAATGTGGGTGGATGGTGGAAGTAAGATACCGCGCAAGAAAAACCACTGGCTTTAGCTAACAAATTTAACGACATTAAGTTTTAAATCTTGTAGTCATAAAGAGCAAAGTTGTATATGCAGTCTTATGTATTATCACCAACCCATTATTGTCCCACTGCTGGGCATGGGTCTCCTTTCAGAATAAGAAGGATTATTCCAAAGTTTACCGTGTTGGCCTAGTGTAGTGGTAGACTTCACTTACCTTTGAGATTTTTTTATATCAATTTCTCAGGTGTGCAGGTTTCCACGCGATGTTTTCCTTCACCGTTTAAGCAAGTGATTTCTAATACGCATATAATTTTGACAAATCAGAGGTGCGTGCTTGGGGTTTGAACCTCGGTCCCCTCGATCGAGAGGCCGAGTTTCTTAACCACTAGGCTAGCACTACTTTTTTGTACTCTTACGTTACGGAGTATATGCTAACTAAACCAGCACGCAACAACTTCAAAGCGAACTAGAAGTGTGGCGCGGACTATACCTCGCAAGAAAAGCCACTGCTTTTACTTTAGTTAACAAATTTAACGACATTAATATTAAAGTCTTGTAGTCATAAAGATCATCGTAGTGTATGTAATCTTATTTATTTTATATAGTTAATTTGTTACCCTGTATTGTGTGGATCCGATTGGAGAGCCTATAGACCCAGGCACCATGTTGACACAATTCAGAATCATTCCTGTAGTTTCGCTTAAACCATAAGCTACATTTGGGTGTGTGTTCGGAGAAATTGCCTGAAAATTTGAAGGTATTGTTAAATGTTACAGAGACCCTTTGTGGTCCGACTTCGGTGGCACCATCGCTACACCTATTTCTGCCTAATAACAGGAGTAGCAAGTGCTGCTGTGTTCTGATTTGAAGAATGTGGAAAGGGAGACTACTTATTCTAGGCGTTCCAGCTTAGTCCTCAGAGGTAGCGGCGCATCTGTGGTAGGAGACTATCTTATCTGTGATTGATTATAGAAGTCCGAGCACGGCAGTTACCACTTACCATCAGGTGGACTGTACGCTCGTTTACTAAACCTACGAGTATCTATAAATATAAATATTATTTATTTATCAACATTTTCAATTTTGTTAATTTTTTGACATGTCTGCCAATTTCGTTAGATTCTAGGAGACCTACCTTTATGTCGTCCAGAAGACTTGGTGGTACAAAACTGCCGCCAATAATTAACCGCTCGAAGCAAGTAAGATCACATTTTTCAAGAGCATCTGGTTTGTAAAATTGCATGTAAAAATTTGGGCTCGACAAAGAATATGAAGGCTGAAACCAAATAACATGTGAGGTTATTATTTATCAATTAGTTATCAAATTGAACAATGCATGCAGTACTGTGTAGGTACGAGTACAACACGAAAGGTTTTAGCGTTATTTGAAAAATAGGTTAGGACAATATAAAAAGCAAAAAAAAATGTGTAATAAGTATAATAATAAACACTGGACAGTGTCCTCCTAAAAATATTTTTTTACAACTACGCACCCTATCATGTTGTAATTTCACAAATATCTTACTTTCTTTACATAAATAAAGAACAAAACCATTACATTAAAGTCTTACCTTATACTTATTGACCACTTCATAAAAATGTTCCCGTGTTATTGGTGCTGAAGTCTGTAGCCGTATGAACCTTAGTATAGGGCTGAAGATGTACATCGCCGTCGCAGAAAGCCATTGGATTGGTGACACCATGAAGTGCATTTTGAATGGCGAAGGGAAGTTGTTGTGGTTGGACCTGCATGATACAATAAAATAGAAATAAATACCAGCTACGAAATCAAAATCAAATTATTTTTGTCAAAGTAGATCCTTTAGCAGAATTATTTTTGAAACTTAATAAATCCTTTACTACTTCGCAAGGTGTTCCATTGTGCGGCGAGTGAAGAAACTCGAGCAGAACCAAGAGAAGAAGCTGGAGTGGAAATATAGGCGGAAGCCGATATAGGAGCGGTAGCAAAAGTTTGAGCAGGAGAGGAAGCCGAAGAAAGAGCGACAGTGGGAGCAGAATAGAATGTAGAAACAGGAGCCAAACCAAGTGAAGAAATAGTAGTTGGAATATAGGTGGAAGTGGATAGAGGAGCGGGAGCATAAGTTTGACTAGAAGGACGATGGGAGCAGAAAATAGTGCAGAAACAAGGTCAGAACAGAGTGAAGAAGAAGGAATGGGAACATAAGCAAAAGCGAGTATAAGAGCGGGAGCAGAAGTTTGAGCCGGAGAGAGAGGTACAGCGGGAGCAAAATAGACTGTAAAAACAAGAGAAGAACCGTATGAAAGAGCAGGAGTGAGAACAAAGGCGGAGGCGTGGAAAGATTCGGGAACTAAAATTATTTGAAAACTATTACCTACTAGTTACGTATACTCACCAAATATATGGCAAGTTTGCAAACCAGTTACAATGAGTTGTAACAGCTGATTTTGGTAAACCACTTGTGCCACTTGTTGCTATCAGTAGCGCAATCGTGGTCTCTGTATCGAAATCACTTGCCCTGAAAGAAAAACCGTGGGAAAATTGGGTAATTCGCACTTAATCAGAAACAAATCGCTTTTCTCTAAATTTGTTTGGCGAAATGAGAATGTTTAACCTATACGACTTTAAGCTATAGGTCATCTTGGTAGAAAGTACAAAATTTTGAGCATATGTTATTGATTTTTAACGGTACTCTTAACTTAACTCGGTAAGAAACTTAACAGAATTTTCTATACACCTCTAAATTAAGTCTAAAGTAGCTCTAGTAGTAAAGTAGTAATTAACCTCTAAAGTAGCAAAGGACCATAAGGTACACTTGATAGTACCGATGTGGTCACTGACACCTAAGGACATTTGTAACAAATTCTATAAAGATCAGTAGTTGAGAGGCTCCCTGAATCTGATCACAGAGGCATTGCCACTTGTGAAGACCGCATTTATTTTTATACACACTAATACGGTCGTCAACCTATTACTATCTCAAGGCGGGGCACGGCTCTCCTCTCTTTATTAGAGTTTAGTATAAAGTCCATTGTATTGGTTTAATTGAGTGATTCGGTAGACAATAAGCAGGTAGTTACTATGTTTCAGAATGACTCTTAAGTTCTTTACTACCAATATTTACTCCTTATGAAATACTCACTTGAAGTCTGCAACAGATACATCGTTTCCAATTTTTAAGAGATTAGAGAATGTCAGAAAATCATCGGATTGGTCATAAGTAATTATTAGAGCTTCGTGATTTATATTTCTTACCGCCTGTTGGACATCCTTTGCTTTTTCATTCTGACAAAATATAATTTTGGGCAAGATATTTTTGAAAGTGTCTGAGAGTTCAGCTGAAACAAAATCATTGAATAAATTAAGTAAAACAACTTTTTCTCGTAGCCTCTCGCTAGAATTTGTCCTGCGTTATGAATGCCATGGACACACATAAAGAAACACACAGACCCAACAGAACATAATCATCATTTAAATATGTCGGGATTGAAGGTGTCAGATAATTGTGACAATCGCTCGGGCACGTGAGTTATCATACGATTAATAAACACGTAATAACATACTATTAATATAATTATACGAATATATTTGAATAACATACAAGAAGCAAACGAGTATGCACTTAATGATAAGAGGCTACTTCCGCTTATGAACTCTGAACACCTATAGATAATCAAACCCAGACAGCATTAGAGTTCTACTTGAGATAATTAACAGATGCGTTACTACCTTGACGAAAGTCTGAAATGCCTCGTATGTTGCCTTACCTAACCATCAAACTAAAATATATTTAATTACACCCACTCATATAGACCGTGTCATATTCGCATTGTGGTCGATAAAAAGTTTTTTTTTATAATATAGGAGTAGCAGACGAGCATGCAGTCCACCAGATGGTAAGTGGCTACTGCCGCCCATGAACATCAGTAATCAACCTCGGATAGGATTAGATATTCCTACCTGAGGTTGGCCACAGATGCGCCGGTATCCCTGATGACTAAGCTGGAACGCCTCGGAAAAGTATGTCTCCCTTACCACACCCTTTAAAACGGAACACAGCAGCTAACAGTGCTGTTATTAGGCAGGAATAGGTGTGGCGGTGGTGCCGCCGCAGTCAAACCACAAAGGGTTCTACCACCTTCAAAAAGTATTCTCCTATAACCTTTATATCACATTCGTACGCTTGCCAAACCAAACCAAATTCAAAAGTGTGATAGAGCGTTTGATTGGTTAGTTTAGGTTTGCAAGCGTTTGTAATGTAGCCTTTGATCAAACCAAACATTTGTAGAGGTTTGGAGTTTGCGGCAAATGTCAACCATGCAGTCGCACTGACACTGGCCGCACCTGACACAATCTAATTTTGTCTGACACGTTCAATACGGGGTTTAACGCTTGACACAGTATTTTAACCATGTCAGGATTTGACTAGTTTTAGAATAATATTAGTCTAAACCTAAACCCTTACCAACTCCTAAAGTCATATCAACACCAGCGGTAATCGCTCCAATGAATAGTGTAGCGTATATTGGTACGCATTGGTGGATGTGGTTTGGAGCCATTATGACTATGACGTCACCGATATCAATACCAATCTTCCGGAATGCGTTGGCACATTGCACCGATCTCTTATGTCCCGATGCAAAAGTTTCTGTTTCTCCAGTCGCGCCATCTATCTGAAATATCAATGCAAGTGAAATGAAAGCTAAAACAAGTATGGTTCGACGAGGCGATACCATAAGTTATTGCTTTTCCATTTAATTACTTTTTTATGTGTACGTTTAATTTTCATTGCTTTATTCAAAAATATTTATATAAGTCACCGAGAAAATATTAGCAACCCACACATCATATCTGTTATCTTCAAGTACACAACCCTAAGTATCGATATTTGGAATACGGCTTCTTTTACCAGGTTTAGATCTCAAATTCCGAAAACAAGGAAGAAGGAAAATACGTAGGAAAATACATGTAGTACATTTATGTACTACATGCTATCCACGATACAGTACAAGACTGATTAGATATATACATATTTATTTATTGCGACGGCTATATGTTATCTGCAATACGTTACCTAAAATATGTAATATACGTATGTTTACCTAAAACAAATGATCATAAGTGTTTATATCTCGCGATATTATATAATTATATTACTTTATCCACCAAAAAGCATTATTACATCAAAAATATTAAGTTAAGCTATGTGATCTTCATTTATATATTTCGGTTGAATGTTTGCACCGATTACTGTATTTTTTTAATATTTTATATTTTTAATTTTTAGTAAACTTTAGATTCCGTAAAGTACCAGTTCACCTGGTGGTAGGTAGTCAATGCCAATGCAATGTCATTTGTTTATTAGGGATACCTTTTGAAGATTTCCTCCTGTTAACGAAAAAAAAAATTCAATGAAGATACTATCGCAGTAAGCGTTGTAGTTAGGGGCTGACACATTCTGAGAGGAGACCCGTGCCCAGCAGTGGAACAATAATGGGTTGATGATGATAATGATGATGATGAGAGGCAGCTACCAGGATGGCAACGTTCAGGGGGGCGTATTTTACTGACACATAAGAGCAATAACTTAAGTATGTTATTTATATTACAATGGTCTGGTATGCGAAAAAAATAGTCATCGCTCTAGTATGATGACCTTTTTATCATAGTATATGACCTTTTGAGTGTATATTGTTTGAAATAAGTCGCTAAATAAAATTTAAACATTGCCAGAGGAGTTTCGTACCCTTAGTTTAACAGTTTTACAAAAATGACTACTTTTGTATTTGATTATGTATTTGCCCATAAATTTCCAATCAGCGCCCCCAGCGGACTACAAAAGTTAAACTGAAATACAAAAAGTTAAAACTCATACTAAGGGTACAGGACAAAACTACGCTGATTACATTCGATCTTAAGATTACTTACCTGAAGAATAAAATCCGGTGCATCCTTAAAACTTTGCAGGATGATTTTGCCTAAGTGGAACCTGTCAGTTGGTCTGCCACTTTCAGCAACCACACGAGAAGCGATCTCATTCAAGTACCAATGTACTGCATCGCTGGCGTATTCTTGCATCGGCATATTGGTTCTGGAAGTAAGAAATTTATTAAGCGATTAAAGTTTTTTTATATTTACTTTACATTGAACTTGTGAGATCTGTAACGTGGTAGCCAAAACAAAAAAAATCTATACAATTTTTATGAACACTGCTTTAGGCAGAGGCACTGACGATCACATAGACACCGTCAGACAAATAATATAGGCCAACTGCTTATTTTGTCTGACACTTTGGAACACACAAAAGGAATAGGTTATACTTAAAATGAAAACCCGTAATAATTTACATTTTTAAACCAAATATAAATAACGAATACAAATATTAATTATTTATATAGCAGACTATTCCAAAAATACAAATTATCTCTATAAGGTAAGTGTATAAAACAGTAAACAATAGTTATTGTTTATGTAAGTACCTTTTACCTCTTCTTCTACGTTTTTTCTTTTTCGCAAATCCTCATTCGGTGCGTCACATCAAAGTTGTATCGAGCTCGTTTTACTATAATTATCTACAACTATTATCACGTATCATATACACCGAGGCCCGTATTATACTGATAGCAAAGAAACATGTGTAATCTAGGAATCTATAATACGAATAACGTATCTACAGGGCTGTTACACATTTGCTTTCTTATTGAGGACGTTAGGAAAGTAACTATTTATAATTAATGTGCATGTTTGCCGTGTGGTGGCGTTCAAGACCTATTCTAATAATTTAATACCAGCACCATCATAATTACAAGAGACGTATAATATGTTAAAGTTTACTTCAGACGAGCAACAGACTTTATTTCTACACTAATATTATAAAGAGGAAAATTTTGTTTGTTTGTTTGGTTGTAATGAATAGGCCAAAAACTACTGGATCGATTTTAAAAATTCTTTCACCATTCGAAAGCTACATTATCCACGAGTAACATAGGCTATATTTTATATGAAGTATATTTGATAAATAGATTTTGAGGCGGTACAAAGTTTGCCGGGTCAGCCAGTGTACTATAAAAATAACCCTAGAGTCCTTGTACGACGCGATTAAGATAGGCCGAGTATTGAACCCTCTGCGAGCCAGACTGACACATAAGATCAGTGTGTAGCGTGGATCACGTTATTTTAAGCCAGGTTTTAAAGTCGGTTGAGTGGTTATTTAAGCATGTAGATTCCGGCAGAGTAACATTGCATCTGTGATCACCTTCTGGTAGAAGTTGCTCTACAATTATATATGGATGGTCCATCGCGGCTTTGACGATAAAAATACTTAAATACGTTAATGCACATTGTATAAGAGAATACTATATTCACTGCCACAGGACGCGCCTATCAAGTTATACGTCTGTAGATATTAATAAACTTCAATGAGCACTAGAACGCACCATGAGCGGAGGTCATCTGCATCTGGACTGTAGACCGGCCGGTGTCTATATATATACGTTTTAAGTATATAGTAAAACCAGTAAAACATAGAGGGATTTTGCAATAAACGAATAAGTTCTTCATACTACTTATTTCCTGAATGGTTTTTTTTTAGTTTGCTAACGTGGTCCACAGGAAAACTGAGTTATTTATCTTTATTAAATTTTAGTGGATTAAACGTACCTCAACTCGGTCACAGATTTGCTATTTCTTAGTACTGAGTTGGACGATGTTATGTAGGTGTTTCTTCCTGTCCACACTTACATCACCGTTATCTGTGGTGGTACCCCTTGAATCAAACCTGACAGATTCTGACGCTTTAAATCCCAAGCATCAAAGACTTGGAATGTGATTTTATTATGACTTAAGAATGTACTCGTGCAAAATCAAATGAACATACCATCAAGCTTGCCACTTTTATAACAAAAGATTACGCGTAAAAATTATCTCTAGCACGAACGATTTGCAGTGAACTGTATCTTACCGAGGTGTCCACACAATAAATAATTATAGTTAATTATGTTGTATTTAATAGTACAAGCGTTGGGAGAAGTCAGTATGTATAATATGAGGACCGCACTTTTTTTAATAGGTATAAGTTCAAAATGGTAAAAGAAGATAATGTCAGTCCTTTTTAATCTTCCCGTCTCCCCGACTCTCCCCTCCCTTAGTTGAAAAGGAAAAATATTGAATATATAATATTATTAAAATAAAAACATTTAATAGATACAGATAAGAGACCCAGATTCTCCATTTTTAGGCTATGCTGAACTGATATCAGTTAATAAAGTGTGGTCCTCAGATTGTTCATAGTCACTTCTATCCTACCCTCGGTCTATAACATCATAATGACTTTATTTTTCTTCAACTTATCTACTTATACTTATATGCAAGTATCTGAAGTATGTATTAAAATAAATAACTATCACCATCGGAAAGTTTCCAGCCTCTTCATTTGATAAAATATATTTAATCTTTCGATAATACGAATATTATCAGTCATGATGACATTAGAAAAAATTCGTGAGCCATACAAGACCATATGGATATATAAAAATAAAAAATGAAAGAAAATAGAGCTTTTGGTATTTAAAATTATGTATTTAAAAAAATATCGTATTTAAAAAAATCTCTATTTTTTTATTTACGTAAGCAAATTGGGGGAAGTTGCGCTTACTTTGTTAATGGGGTTAATTCCATTACCCCCAAAGGGGTTACAAAAATACTGCTTATGTAATATTTTATTGACACCTTAAAATAAAAATCTTAATACGTACGCTTACCTTGCATTTTTATTGTTTATATAAAAGATAAGATTAATTATCTATACTAGAAATTTCCGAGTATCCTGAGATAAAATACTGAATAGTCATGAGAAACAATTTTAAGCATGTGCAAATTGTGAGTTGTGACGGTTTTTGAGGTATCTTCTCAGGTTTTCCCTGATATTCAATGCCCGCAGACAATAGGGATGGGATTGGATTGCCGGGGACGAAATTTGAATTTGCCGCTCTTTAGAAATAAGTCGGCAAAAAAGGTTCTCTAAAATAAATTCTCCGTTACTGATCTGTTGCCCCTTAAAGAGTGCCTTCCAATAGAAGTCGGCAAAAAAAAGTATATAATACGAAAAAGTGTTAGGAATGTACCATGTTCTATTTTACTTGTAGTTGAATACTTTCGCGGCTAGTGCAACTTTCCGACGCGATTTACTGACCGGGACCGGTCCGTGTCTGTATAAAAAATATTATTTTGTCTATCACGTGGTGCCTAACATGTTCAATATCGGTAGATAATTAGACGGAGTCTTATGACTCCTTCACGAAAAGTTATAATTTTATGCCATAGTTAGAAGTTATCATGATAAATCCGATTATTTGCTAGTGAATAAATGTTAGGAGCTTCGTTAAAAAAAACATGTAGAGAAATTCACATTGTATTAAAAATGGGGAATTTCCAATGCATAATTCTGATATTTCTCCTTGAGCCACTTGTGAATAATGAATAACACAAGCCTGACCTACTCCTGTAGAAATTAAGAACCCACACTACATGCGTATTTCAGATTTCAGAGAGGTTTTAAATCAAATCAAATCAAATCAAATTTTTTTATTCAAAGTAGGTTCTTTACAGATCGCTTTTTGAATGTCAAAACAACTACCACCACTTCACAAGGTGTTTCGTTATGCAGAAGAAGCGGCGAAAGAAACTCCATAACACACATCTTTTAAAAAAAAAATGTTTTTGACAATGTTAACTTAACGTAATGGTGCATGTGGAGCTGGAGCTAATTCAGACCACACCGTTTTGTCAGTCAAATAATCACTTACTTTATAGTACGCTTTTTTACATAGCGTTAGTTTAACGACATTTTTAAACTTTTTTTCTGTGAGATTCAAAATGTGGTCGGGTATTTTATTGTAGTAGCGAATACAGTTGCCCACGAAAGATCTAGCCACCTTACATAATCTATGTTTAGGAATTGCTAATTTATTTCTATTTCTGGTATTAAAGTTAACCCACAAAACATAATCTCTAACAACGGCTTGCTTCTTATCTTGGGGGTTTGAACTCCCCTCTCTTTGGCTACAATCATCACCACAACATTGCTTAATACTTTATATAATTAAACTCTCTATGTCAAAAAGCACGGAGTGCGTTGCCAAAGTTGTAATATATCGCTGTTTCGCAAGAATAATGGCACAACTCAAAATTCATTTTTCTGTAAAAGATACAATTTAATCCCAAATATTTCTGTGGTTACTGTGGTTATATAAACCGTACCGTTACTGTGGTTATATAAATAACTACTTATAATTGTATTTATCATTATTTTAATTATCATTTACATAAAAGATTTCGAAACAAAAACATTGTTTAATTTTAAACTGGCTCTCCTGGAAAATTACCTTTTTTATTCGTGCCATTATTCTTGCAAAGCAGCGATATGTATTTCGGGTAGATTCTACTATGTATTTAACCCTTATAAAATAATATGGTAAATTTGCCAATAACACGACGGAGCTAATGAGTAAGCGCCAGGCGTTTTGTAAAACGAAATAATGTACAGTAATTAAATTATTTACATAAATGTTGAGAGTTTTTAAGTTATTAAAAAATATGAGAATGGGATTTGATAGAATCGCTTAATTTAACTTTATGTTTTTTGGAAAAGCTTAATTGAATTGATATATCTTAGTACGTAGGTACCTATAACTCATCCTTAGTAATCATTGCACAAAATTACTTAAAATGAGTTATAAAACAAATAATACAAAACGATATTTAACTACTTACTACATATTTAAAAGATCATCAAGTATTGTTTTTTTAATCTGACGATACTTTTAAATATTCGCTTTTGATCTTGTTTATGTTTCCCTCCTACGTACCTTTAAACAAGTTAAGCCAATATTGTTGTTCTATCCTTTTCTTTCTCATACAGAATGAGGGTAACAGCTGACATTTTAAGGTATAAATAAAGAAATAATGTAGTGTATAATGAAATAATGTGTAGTGGAATACACACAACACACTAACAGCATTAAATGTTTACACGCCTTGACCTTCTGACGTGTTTACCGTTGACGAACAAGAGAAAAATAAAAACAAAACAATGGACTCATTTCTCGGTAAAAAATATAAATTAAAAGCGTCTGACAATTTCGAGGAATACCTGAAATTTATCGGTGAGTTTTTTTGAATTCTTTGCGTATTTATAAAAAAATTTAAAACTTTACTCTTGTTTTTATATTCAAAATACAATATTATGTAACTATGTCAAGAAAAAAAATATGTAATGAAAAATATTACTAGTTACCTATTAAAATTGCTTTACATTTAAGGTTTTGTGACAAAAATGTCAAATATTTACATGCCTTTACGACATACTAAAATTATAAATATTCAAACAAAAAACAAGCTACATAACTACATACTGATAACCTTAAAGAAAGTACTGGTACTTTCGTAATTTTAACTTAATTATTTCTAATTAAATATTTTATTTTACAAACTGCTTTTTTTAAACAAAGGCTATTATTTTTTTCTTTTCTAAATTTTAATCAAAATTGAGAAAGGTCTTCGATTCAAATATTTTCAATAATTGCATTCGAGCAGCGTGGTAGAGTATGGACGAAGCCTCTGCCAGTTTTGGAGACACACGTGCCCAAAAATAGGATTAAAAAGGGTTGCATCCATATAGAGTTCGTAGAGCTACCGTGGTTTGATCAAGGAGGTACTTCTACAACTTTTTCATGTGTGAAACAGTTCTCGCTTTTGGTGGAAGGGTGTGGATATCGTCTGACTGACGCTTAAGGTGACCATTACCCCCTAAAAGTGGCAACGCATCTGTGACCTCGGCTCTATAACCCGTTCTATACGAAGTCTATGAATGTCTATGAATAGCAATGACCACTTACTATCAGGTGGACTGCAAGCTTGTTTGCTAATCCAATCTTATAAAAAACCCGAAGGGAAAGTTGTTCGAGACTTAAGTACGGAAATTTTATTAACTGCGAACATAATAAGATGGTAATTAAATTCACATTATCTACTTAACTATTTTAAAACACTGGGTGTAAATTAAAGATTAGAAATAATCTTGATAGAAGGGCCTTTTTCTGTTTTCGCCGAAAAACTGTTTTTATTTATCCGAGACCCCCTTTGCATTGATGGGAACCTTTTTCTTCGCCAAATTTCAGAAAATAGACAACCCTTTTTTAAGCGTTCAACCCTACACTACACCTCTGTTTTATATACCCCTTAAGATACTTAGTTAGAAAGAAAGAAAGAAATAAAGAAAGTTTTATTTAAAGAACAATTTAATACACATAAATAAACTGGAGACAAAAAAATTAAAATGGCTAATATCAACATTTTTAATTCCAAACTTGGCGGCATATTTCAACATAAAAATGTGTATCTGACGATATTCTCGAGTTACAAGCGCTCAAACAGACATACAATCTCTGTTAATCATAGTAAAAACTAATGAAAACGATAACAGAAACAAGCAATTAAGTACGCCATTTATTCCGCCACATAAAATGACGTTTCTAGAGATCACAACAGGACCCAAGTTGAATTGCCACAAAAAGTTGGAATATAGCCGTTTACTGTTGTAAAATTAGGTTTTATGGTACCTAATTGAGGGTTTTAAAGATCTTTATTTTTTTACTAGCTTTCACCCGTGGCTTTGCTTGCATACAGAGATTTTTAACTACCTACTTTTTCGGGTAAAGGGCATCCTATGTCTTTTTCTGAACCCCTGACGTGTGTGCAAAATTACATGACAATCGGTTATATAATTAAGGCGAGAAATAGTAGCAAACAAACAAACTAACAAACTCACATTTGCATTTAAATATTAGTCAGGATTTAGGATTTAAGATGTATACAAAACAAAAATAATTAGCTATCTTGTGATATTAAACACTAGTCTTTGCCCGCGGCTTCGCCCGCGATAAAAGAAAATAATATGACATACTAACATACATAAAACTGAGAAAATTCGTAACTTCATTGGAATGGCAGTGGCGCCATCTGGCGAAAATTGATCCTTCGTGGACTCACAACAACTTTGCCAAACTTAACTTTGCTAAAGATCATCACTTGATCAAATGCATAGTTGACGATTTAATTCTTACTAATATCGATTAAAATAATCGATTCTTTTGGTCCAAAAGATCGATTCTCCAATTAATCGATCTTAGATCGCCATCCCTACTTCTCGTGGGATTTCCGGGATAAAAACTATCCTATGTCCTTTCTCGGGTCTCAGACTATCTTTGTACAAAATGTCATTAAAATCGGTTCAGTGGTTTAGGCGTGAGGAAGGGACAACCAGACAACCAAGTGTCTAGGTTTAGGCGTTAAGTGATTAACCTATATGAATATTTATATTGTAACAAAAACTTACATTGCTCTCTGTACCTTTTCCATAATAAGTAGATAGATTTATGTTATAAAAACACCTAGTTACAAAGTAAAACCAGTTACCTACGAAAAGAGTAGGTAATTAGTTTTTTATAACAATAGAACAAGTTAAGCGGTAACCGACCATGGATATTAGCAATAAGTAAATGAAGACTGACTTTTTGTACTTCTGTTATTCTGATTATATTATTTTTTATTGAATTCATATTACAGTGCAAAGTGCAAAGGGAATCAATAGCCCTGAATATATTTCATAGCTGTTAGTTCTTAAACTAAACTAAACTGAAATTCTCTAATTTATTAGTATTTATCTATGACTGAAACCAAGAATTAGGTCTAGGCATGGGTCTATCAACAGCTAGGTCTGACAGCAGTGTTGTACTCGAGGCTACGGATTAGCCGCCCTATGCTAAAGAGAGAGAGAATGCAAAAATCGTCCCCGATATTTTTCGACGTGATAAAAAAGTGTTTGTTGATATTATTTGGATTTCTCACTTATGCTAAAGATAGGACCCACTCAGAGTCTTACACTTTGTAATAGATCTTGTGGTTGTGGTTTGAAACTGTATCCTTTCGCGATCCCAGATACCGATCGACCCATTGGTAAATCAAATTATTCATTCAGAGGTAAATGTTTATAAATCAGTGAACATTTGTTATAAAGTGAAACAAATCGATTTAATAAAAAGCCATTTACCCTATGGGTGAAGGTAACAGTCTCTTTGCGAAGTTATTTATATAATGGAGTAAACAACACCCAATGAAAACACGGGAAAAAAAGTCTATGGGATGCATGATTGGATGAACAGATGGATGAGTGGATTGATAGATAGGTTGATGGATAAACGCATCGGATATATAGAGAGATAGATAGATGCATTGCATGCCTGTACCCTTACCATGGGTTTTTATGTTTTGACAAATATGACTGTTTTGGCATTTGTTTACGTATTTGCCCATACAATTTCCAATCAGCGCCCCTAGCGGATTGTACCAGAACTATAGTGTCAGTTATATTACAATAAATGTCTAAATTTTCAAAATGGCGCTTTATGTTTTGTCTCTCTTTTTTGCGAACATGTAAGGGAGACAAAAAGTTAATCGTTACTTGAGCACTTACTTATTGTTACGTTTACTCAGTCTACTGAAGCAAACGGAACAGAATAATGGATTGAGTAAACGTAACGTAAAATTTTGGGATGTTTTGAATACTCATAGTAAGGGTACTGTTTAATCCTCCATTCACCTTTTTGTAGTAGAGTATTTTCCTTATTTATCACGCGTACCTACTATGTATAATTATGTAGTACGTCGTTTAATCTTTAATCTTTAACAATATCAACTCGTGCACATATTGACGACAAAATACATTGCAGTAACCGCAAAATTATAACTTGTTATGAATAATAAATACTCAGTACCTAGAAATTTATATTTTATTACCGACAAGCAACAAGGCTTAACTAGTTTTATGTAGTAAACAATGAGTTAAAACCTTGATTCATGATTAATTTTAGATAAAAATACCTTTATACAGACAATTAGAGAATTATTATAAGAAAAAATTTACTGCTTAAAAATATAGCTTATCACTCTGTGCTGTTACTTCTATAATTAAGACATATCCAGTGAGATCTCATATGCTAAAATCAATCAAGCCGTTTCAAATGCAGGATATGCCAAATAATTCGCCAAGTACGAGTCGAACTAGCAAATGGAGGCTTCCGTACCACAATTCATTATTTTTTACTTGTTTTTATTCATTTTAATATATTCAACAATACTTAGTTATATGAAACAGCAATATATGGCGTTGGGGTGACGATGAATGATACGTAAACAACGTATAATAAAATTAAAATAAGTATATTAAAATATGTTTTATGGTTCTTATTTGTATTTATTATAATAGCAGTTACAATAGTAAATGGATTGTAAAAAATTCAACCGCCTTCATAGTACGGTTTAACAGTTAGATCGAAAAATGCCGAAAATATCCGGTTTGTTGTATGGAGACATTCTTTAATATTTAACTTTATTTTATTTTTAGTATTTGTTGTTATAGCGGCCACGGTTATGCATCCTCTGTAAAAATTTCATGTGTCTATCTATTACGGTTCCGGAGATATAGCCCTGTGACAGACGGACAGACAGAGAAGTCTTAGTAATAGGGTTCCGTTTTTACCCTTTGGGTAAGGAACCCTAAAAATGGGGCCTATATGCACGAAAAACATTACATCCGTAGTCGACTAAAAAAATGATAGTCTCTCGTACAAACTTATGAAGTATAGCAAATATTAACGATTTTCGCAACATTATTTTTGAAGGTGGTAGAACCCTTTGTGGTTCGACTCCGGCGGCACCACCGCCACACTTATTTCTACCTAATAACAGCAGTGTTAGGCGCTGCTGTGTTCCGGTTTGAAGGGTGTAGTAAGGGAGACACACTTTTTCGAGGCGTTCCAGCTTAGTCCTCAGGGGTAGCGGCGCATCTGTGGCCGACCTCAGGTAGGAATATCTAATCCTATCTGGGGTTGATTACAGATGTCCATGGGCGGCAGTAGCTACTTACCATCAGGTGGACTGCATGCTCGTCTGCTACTCTTATATTATATAAAAAAAAAATAGTAGATACCAGAATTACATACTGTAAACTATAAATATACATTTCTATGCTACAATTAATCGTTATATATTTTATAATTATAAATGACTTTATATTTACTTACCTTAATAAAGGCGATAATAGGAAACAAACATTATCGTAATACATTTTATCATTCATCGATCTTTTCCATTCATTTTTTTCATTATTTTTGCATAAAGTATTCTGATATTTAAATGTGATAGGAGACTTAAAGTTCAAAATGTTAATTCTGATATAAAATTGGTTAAGGAAAGACTATACCATATCTGCACCGCCTTGACATTATATTTTCAAATTTGATGAATAAATTGTAATTATTTGGATGACATTCGATAACCAATTTTAAAACAGCATTTTTTATGACACAATCAGGAAATTAATGCTAGAAGGCCATTTTTATAAATAGGCAACACCAAATATAGCGCTGACTCGTTATTTTAGATTTTTGTGCTATTTTTTATATAATGAGATATATCCTGGCTTACATATAAGCCGGTCACCTTGGTCCTAAAATTGACAACTTTAGGTAGAGACCATGTTTCCTGTACCTACTTCAGGCAAGCAGTGATAGCCTATTGGTTAAGAAACTCAGCTTCTCGATCGAGTGAACTGAGGTTCAAATCCCAGGCACGCACTTCTGATCTTTCGAAGTTATGTGCGTATTATAAATTAATTATCACTTGCTAAACGATGAAGGAAAACATCGTGTGGAAACCTGCATACCTAAGAGATTTATAAAAAAAAACTCAAAGGTATGTAAAGTCTAACAATACGCACTTGGCCAGCGCGGTGGACTATGGCCTAATCCTTCTCATTATGAGAGGAGATCCGTGCCCAGCAGTGGGACAGTAATGGGTTGATGTGATGATGACTTCAGGCAGACTGTATATCGTTTGCCACTTCAATTTTATAAAATATATCTCAGTAATATTAACTTTATTATCTTATACACCGGCTACATAAGTTTCAATTTAACAATTTGGTTTTATGTTACTCAACTTGCAACATACTAACTTACCTTCTAATTATCAAATCGATTTGTAATTTAAATTTACTATAATTAACATTCTATTATACAAACATTTCAAAACATTAAATTCATTTAAGTACGTGACTTCATTCAAATCTATCAACTTGTAACGTTAACAAATTCTTAAATCCATCATATACGATTATCAGCTCGAATGTACCAAATATTATATTGTCATCTAAACTGCATATACGTATATACAAAGTTTTATATCGATATATTAGATAGACCTGCCTAAGTAAAAATTTTCTTAAAATTAAGATTTGTTTACGAAGGGTTTCGTTTTACCCTGTGAGTACGGAATCCTAAAGATCAATCTAGTAACTTTCTCTAAGGTGCTCGAACAATTTCACCTCGAAAATCGTGAATCCTGAGGATGTTGATAAGGACAATGGTACAAAATTATTAAAATCGTGTATTGTCATCGGTTTTTCATAATTCTTCAAAATTTTGAATTAAACTGAACGTTCAAAGTGAATAGAAATCGGGTTCAAAAATTCCGTTACATAGTTACATACATACATACAAACCAAGTTAATAAAAGCGTATTAATGTATAGCATGCAATAAACCTATATTCCCTAAATTCCTAATTACCGGGCTATCAAATTTGTTAAATACGTACTTTTAGTAAAAATATGCATCCCGTTAGAAGAAGATGTACTTAACAAGCAGATATTAACTACAAATTAACTACTACATAATAGAAAATTAAATTATTTCATTAAATAAAGAATAAAGGAGTATAATTCATCACCATTCCCTCTGCTGGGCACGGATCTCCTCTCAAAATGACACGCTATCCAAGTGCAGATTGGTATCACACCTTTGAAACATTAGGCTACACAACTGTTGTAAGGTAGAAATTGGTAAATTAGTCCTCAAGGGTAACAACCCATCCATAGCTAACTTCAGGTAGGACTCTAATCTTATCTGGGATTGTTTACAGATGTCCACGAATACAGTGGCCATTTACTGTCAGGTGGACTGCATGCTCGCTACTTCCATAGTATAAAATACTTTTTTTTTTTTTTATAATATAGGAGTAGCAGACGAACATGCAGTCCACCTGGTGGTAAGTGGCTACTGCCGCCCATGGACATCTGTAATCAACCCTAGATAGGATTAGATATTCCTACCTGAGGTCGGCCACAGATGCGCCGCTACCCCTGAGGACTAAGCTGGAACGCCTCGGAAAAGTATGTCTCCCTTACCACACCCTTCAAACCGGAACACAGCAGCGCCTAACACTGCTGTTATTAGGTAGAAATAGGTGTGGCAGTGGTGCCGCCGGAGTCGAACCACAAAGGGTTCTACCACCTTCAAATAATAATAAAATAATTGAAAGACTAATTTACATCATTAAATATTTATGTTAAAAATAATGTATAAATTACCAAACTTCCTCACAATTCTTTAATTCGGGTCCACTTCTGAGGACTTTGACCTTACAACCGGCCTTTGAGGTCAATTATAAAATAATGTGCATATTACGTACTAATGGAGCAATAATTGATTAATTAATTCATACAACGATTATCGTATTCATTTAAATATAGCGTAGATTAAAAATTCTTTTCACTTTTCCTGGAAGATTTTCTTTTGTTTATAATATGCTGCCCATGGACGTGTGTAATCAACCCGAGATAGTCACATTCTTACCTGTCATCGGACACATGCCGCTACCCTAGAGCACTAAGCTAAATGCCTCGAAAAAGTATGGATACCTTACCACACTGTTGTTTCTAGGCAAAAATAGTTAAACCAATGTTTAAAGATCTTTTGCAAGCTGTAAGGCTGACCGCTCATTGGCTTATATCGCTTGAGCAACTGATAGCTTCAGCGATTAACGCTCGTTATTAATAATCAATCTACTCAATCTTTTGCCTACCACTGATCGACATTTAATATTTGTTTTGATTTGAGATGTCCACATTTCCACATTTCTTTAATGCGCAAAAAAATATATAATGTTTTTTAGGGTTCCGTACCCAAAGGGTGAAAACGGAACCCTATTACTTCGCTGACTGGAAGACTTCGCTGTCTGTCCGTCTGTCACAGGACTATATCTCCAGAACTGTAATAGATTGATTGACACATGAATTTTTACAGAGGGTGATTAACGGTGGCCGCTATAACAACAAACACTAAAAATAAAATAAAATTGAATATTAAAGGGGGTCTCCATACAACAAACCGGCACTTTCGCCATTTTGCGATCTAACTGTTAAACCGTACTAGGAAGACGGTTGAAATTTTTACAATCCGCTTACTACTATAACTGGTATTATAATAAATAAGAAGGTAATAAATAAGAACCATAAAACATATTGTAATACAGTTATTTTATATATTTTTTATACGTTCTTTACGTATCACTCATCATCACTCCCACGCCATCTATTGTTGTTTTATATAACTAAGTATTGTTGAAAAAATGAAATGAATAAAAATAATGAACATTTGGTGGTACGGAACCCTCCATGTGCAGTTCGACTCGTACTTGGCGAATTATTAATAATATCACGTGTTAACGGTTATGTGGTGATTGACGTAACTGTAAAAGATGCTCGACGATTATTTATTGTATCCACGCGTATACAATCATTCCACAGATTTCTTGAAGTTAATCAAAAATGTTCTGTTCATCACAAATAAACTGGACGCCTCGGCGGCAACGGATTAACCAACTTAAGATTGAGCATCTTAACTATCCAGCATAACTGTTTCCGTTACAATAATCGTTTCATCAATATTTTAGGGTTCCATACCCAAAGAGCAGTGATAGCCTAATGGTTAAGAAACTCGGCCTCTCGATCGAGGGGTTCGAGGTTCAAATTGCAGGCACGATCCTCTGATTTTTCAAAATTATGTGCGTTTTAGAAATTAATTATCACTTCCTTGAACGGTAAAGGAAAACATCATGAGGAAATCTGCATACCTGAGAGATTTATAAAAAAAAACTCAAAGCTATGTGAAGTCTACTCACTTGGCCAGCGCGGTGGACTATTGCCTAATATTTCTCATTATGAGAGGAGACCTGTGCCCAGCAGATGGACGATAATGGGTTGTTGATGATGATGATGACCCAAAGGGTAAAAACAGAACACTAGTACGAAGCCTCCGTTCGTCACATAACTCTATCTCTTGAACATTTTTTTACTGAGTATGTATAACGGTAGCCGCTACAACAGGTATAAAAAATAAAAAAATCTTCATAATAAATGGGGGTCACCTTACAAAAAACCGCTATTTTTCGGCTATTTTCGCTTTAATCTATAGAACCGTAATAGATAGCCAGTCAATTTTTTCACAATGCATGCAATGAACACTTCACACTATGATACCAAATAAAAAACAAATGAAAATTTGGTGGTACAGATGCGAGTTCGATTCTTTTTTTATATATAATCTAGGAATAGCAGACGAGCATGCATTTCACCTGATGTTAAGTAGCTACTGCCGCCCATGGACATCAACCTCAGATAGGATTAGATATTCCTACCTGAGGTCGGCCACAGATGCGCCGCTACTCCTAAGGACTAAGCTGGAACGTTTCGGAAAAGTCTGTCTCCCTTACCACGCCCTTCAAGACGGAACACAGCTGCGCGTATCACTGCTATTATTAGGTAGAAATAGGTGTGGCGGTGGTGCCGCCGGAGTCGAACCACAAAGGGTTCTACCACCTTCAAGGCAAAGATGTGAAGCAATAAATTAAGATTCGTTCTTGGCCGACTTCCTCCTTGTGACTTGCCTAAATAAGTTTAAAAAAACTACCTGTCTTTTTCAGAAATTGGCTATCTATCCCGCAAAACCGCTATGGCCTTATCACCAACCAGTATTTTGATAAAGAATATAGATGGATCTTATACGTTTACGATGAGCAATGGTTTCCGCAGTACCGTTAACACCTTCAGATTAGGCGAAGAGTTCACTGAGGAGAGAGCTGATGGTGTCTTGGTATGTGAATTCTTTTTTATAAAATATTGGTGTAATAAACTAGCACACTAAGCAGTGATAGCCTGGTGGATGTAACGCGGCCTCACAATCGAAGGGTCAGAGATTCAAATCCCAGGCACTTCTGATTTTTCAAAGTTATGTGCATATTATAAAATAATTATCACTTGCTCTAACTCTGGTGAAGGAAAACATCGTGAGGAAACCTGCTAAAGTTTTCAAAGGTATGTGAGGTCTACCAATTCGCACTTAACTAGCGCGGTGGACTATGACCTAATCCTTCTCATTCTGAGAGGAGACCCGTGCGCCGCAGCGAGACAGTGAAGGGTTGATGATAATGAAACGAGCACGCATTCCACCTGATGGTAAGTGACTACTGCCGCTGTGTGCTCTGTCATTAATCCAGATGACTCTTAATTTTGCCTTCATGAGGTTTGCATACAGATGTGTTGCTACCCCTGAGGACTAAGTTGTAACGCATCGGATAATTGGCATGATGACAGTAATAAAAAATCAAAGAATAAATGATTTAAGAAAACACATTATATTGAAAGGATTCTCAAAAATGACACAGTTTAAAAAAAAAACTTTATGATTTATTATATTTTCAATTAAATAAAAGTATAAAATACTGCAGTCGGCCATCTTGTCTGTAGGACTACCATGAGTTTACAAAAGTATTACTCGCTAGCGACTGCGTAAAATAAATGTATGAAAAATTGTACAGCGCCTCTGGTGGTTACTCGTAGAACTAAAATCCGTAGTAACGTAACTCGATACGTAAAAAACCTATCGAAATCAAATCGCTAGCGAATGTCATTATGATCTATTGCCATACAAATTCGGTCCCATGAGTCATTAATTTGACAGACGTTGTCAAGAAATACCGTAACGATAGTAGTTATGTTATTCACTAGCAAAATGACAATAGTTTTCTATTTACCATTTCTATAGTGGCGTTTCTATGCCAACTCATGGTAATGCTACTGAAAGGCTACCGGGGCACCGTACGTAGGTACGTACGTTACGTAGTAACTATTTATTAATCTGTGACCGGAGCGCAAATTACGTCATTTTTGGGTATGTCACTAAATTGCTTGAAATTTTGTATGGGATGTTCTAACGTGACGTCACCAACGGACGCCATGACACTCACGAGCGTTTTCGCGCTTAATTCAAAATGGCTATAAACAAATGCTATTATTTTCATTAATACTGAATTTATTACCGAAATAATACGACATTTTGGAATCGGTAGACATGTACCTACGTTATAGAAGGGGTTTTTAAAATTTGTCATCATGCCTATTATGACTTCGGTATTAAACTATTCCGCTATACAACAGCGCTGAACACTGCTGTTATTAATCAGAAAAGAAGTGTGTCGGAAATATAAAAAGTTGAACCATTCGAATGAATCGGAAATAAGTATAATTATAAATAAAAACTTTACTGTAATTTGTGACTGACATATAAATATATAATGTACCAACATTTAAGCTTCATTTCAGGTTAAATCAATAATGACCATGGAAGGCAATAAACTAATTCAGGTTCAAATTGAGGATAACGGAAGGAAATCCACACACGTTAGAGAATATACAGAGAAAACGTTAACAGTGGTAAGAATTTACAACCTTTTACTTAACTTGCCTTGTTAGTTCGTATCTATGTGAGGGTCAAATCTTGCAACTGAATTTTAAACTTAACTCCAACTGATCGCGCTGAAATTTTGCATACATGACATAATAATTCAGAATTTACATAAGATGTATTTATTTATTTATTCTGATGTAATATCAGAAATTTGAATTTTATAAAATAACTAGCCGACCCGGCAAACGTCGTGTTGCCGATTCTCAGACCTACTGAATATGCATATAAAATTTGTATAAAATTGGTAAAGCCGTTTCGGAGGAGTACGTTACTAACATTGTGACACGAGAATTTTACATATAAGATAAATGTTTACATATTAAGTATTAAATCTTAATGTATCTTACATTAAGATTTTGAATAAGCTCAAATATATATTATAAAACGTGGAAGAATAATTTATAGATAAATATTTTCTTAGGAAATATATTATCAATTAATTACATCAAAATATTTTTGTTGCAGACATCCACGGGTGAAGGATGGGAAGGGAAATCTATTAGAGTATATGTATTGGTTAAATAATTTACTGTAAATTCATTAAAATCCATAATATTAGTGGTAGAGCCCTTAGTTACTTACTCACTTACTTAGTTCTACCTAATAACAGCAGAGTTAAGTGCTGCTGTGTTCTGGTTTGAAGGGTGTAAGGGAGACATTCTTTCTCAGAGGGTAACGGCACATTATTGGCCGATCTCGGGTAGGAATTTGATCGTATCTGGGGTTGATTACAGATGACCAAGTTCGGTTGTAGCCACTTACCATCAGGTGGACTGCAAGCTCGTCTACTACTTTTATATTATAAAGAAGAGAAACAATACAAACCAAACACCATACCCAGAGGCTGACATAAGGGGCATCTGTTACGGCACATTTTGCCAATATACGTAGTCTGTCGACAATATAACGAATAAATATGTAGGTAATATGTATTACAACGAGATGTCGAAAAAACTTCAAACTTCGGTCGTCATACAAGGATTACGTCATACCGCGCATAAATAATAGTCGTCTTTGAAATAAGTCGCCAAAAAAAGGTAATCAAGGTCATTAAACTCCAGAGCGAAAAGTTTAGATCTTGCCATACGCTCTCAGAACCTAGCTACCTTAGATGTGATTGAAAAACTGGTGCCTACGTCACCATTCCTCCATCGCACCACTTGCCGAAGGATGAAGTTCCATCCATACCAACTGGACTCGTGGCCGTCCTCCACGTTGCGGTATGCACGGAAATTCTTGCCACCGACGTGCAAGATGTGGAATGAACTTCCTCCCGAGGTATTCCCGGAGCGCTACGACATGGGATTCTTCAAAAGAGGTGCAAAAAGAGCTCTCCTTCAAAACCGGCGTAGCATTGGCGACTCCTCTGGTGCTGCAAATGTCCATAGGCGATGTTAACTACTTTATATCAGCTAGCACGTCTGCTTTATCGTCAGGTTCAAATATAAAAAAAATAATGCCTTGGGGATTTCAGGGATAATCTTGCTGTCATATTTTTTTAAGACTTATAGCAATAAATTAAGATTTCCTTCTTCCATTTGAATTTGTATCGTGTACCTACGGTTTTTGAGTCAAAATTGTGATAGATGTGTTTAGATAGGTATATGAGTGTAGTGAATGATTAATTTATTTAGAAGTATAAAAATAAATACAATGTTTTGGCCAATTTCCAAAAATGTGGTGATTTTAGCAGTTTTTCAATTTATCTATTTAGCCATAATAAATAATAATAAGTTTTTTGTGTTGTCATTTTATGTAATAAAATATGATAACCATAATAGAAGGTACAAAAATTAATAATAAATTATAATAATACATATAGTACAATGCTTACATTAAGTTGAGCATAAGAAGATAATATCATAATTAAGTAATTATTATTCATCTTATTATTTCATTTGCTTATGCCCCTGTTAGTTATGACTGTGAAATAAAAATATCTCAATATTTTAATTTAGTATTATTACTTCAAATAATTAACATTAAATCGTTATTTACGTTATCGTTGAAATTGTACCTAATATTAGAAAGAAGCAGTAGATATAGGTTCGACCGTCATCACACTTAGTTCTGGCATGAAGCAGTTCTAACGTCCCGCTGGAAGGATCTGGATGTTGGCTGATTTGCATACTGCGGCGACCATCTTAGACCTCAGGTGTGACAACATATCAGCAATCGGCCTCAGATCAGCATCAGCCTCTGTGGTCCACCGCTCCCTTAATTGGCGCGACTTCAACGGGTCCTGTGCCCTTTGAGTCGGTTTCCCGTCCTCTTCTTCAGTCGATTAGGTTACCTTTTGTTGGTGGACCTTATTATTACAAAAACAATACTTATTGTTATATTCTTGATTTCCATAATATGCAAAACATAAGAATATGTAAAAAAAAACACCGATTCATGATAGCGTTCTCAAGGTATTTTTTCTAAATGTATATGCTCAAGGCAATCTTTGCTTTTAACCTTATACCTCTGTATTTTACAATTTTAAAAACAATAGTTACTCGTATATTTTCCGTATCTCAAAATTTGATCTTAAATTTACATAATTATAATTACTTGTACTAGTGTATTTTTTATTAAATCGTATAAGTGAATTAGCATACATGTACTTCATCTCATTATTGCTTTTCGCATATATCTGTTTTTCTTTGTTTTTTGTTAAGTCTGAGAACTAAGTTGAAACGTCTCGTAGGTAAATTAAAAAGCAAGGTGTAATTCTAAATTGAAAAGGCAAATAATAATATTCAAATGTTAATGATACAATAATGACATCATTTTAGCGTATTATATAGCACAATATAACCATGAGATTATCCTTTATTATATTGACAAAGATAACGCAATATGTATAATATACAAGTGGTAATTAAATTCTACAAATGTTAATGCTAACGAATATTATAAATGCAAATGTGAGTTTGTTTGTTACACTTTCGCGCCCTAACTACATAACATTGTTATGAAATTTTGTACATACGTTGTAAGGGGTACAGAAAAGCACATAGGATAACTTTTCCATAAAAAGTGCCTGTCCTTTGGATCGATAAAATCCTCTGACTACGAGCCTGGCTGCGGGTAATAGAGTATATAACCTTATATGTAAAATTCTCGTGTCACAATGTTAGTTACCGTACGCCTTCGAAACGGCTTTACCGATTTTCACCAAATTTTATATGCTTATTCAGCAGGTCCGAGAATCGGCTACTATCTATTTTTCATACCCCTAAGTGATAAGGGTTGTTCACTCTTAACATTTTTTATTTATATGGCAACACAGCGTTTGCCGGGTCAGCTAGTTTAATTATAAATCTAGAACTGAAAACTGTATCTTTTGTCAACATTTGTCTAGAGAGGGACTTTGTACAGGAGGTCAAGAGGCTATAACCATTCTAATGAACTGGTTAACATTTTAGGACTATCAAGACTTATTCAAACCGTGAGAGCAACGTAGGAGTTATATAGAAATAGAGTTGAAAGAATCGATATTTTTTTGCCTAATAATGATTAAATTGCATATTTTATTAACAAATTTCCGGAACCTTATTACACACCGCACGATAATAAATAGATTATAATTAGGTATTATAGACACACATTATCTATAACAAAACATCTTCATCATGCTGAGTAAAGTATTTCAAGAAACAGTTTTTAATTTTAAATTGGCACAAACAAAACATAATGTGAAAAATTGGTTGATCTAAAAAGTTGTACATTTTTTATTTCTTAAAAAAAAGGTGTGATAGAAAGTATAATTTATTTTTCTCGTTGCTACATGCTCGATTGCTAACTTTATAACTTAACTAGAGAATTATTAAAAAAACAACTGCTTAAAGTATAGCGGATGTCATTTTCATAATTAAGTCTTCAACGACAACCCATAATCCAACTCGTTTGGGCTGCAAGGCGTGCCAAAGAATGCGACATACATACCTACAGACATGTTCTAAAAACATTACCTTGCACAGTCGAGTAAAAAGAATTTGGGACTAATTAGCGCCTGCACCAGGTCCCTAGGCATTAAACCGGTCTGAGGACTTCTGTCAAACAGATCAACATAGGAAGTACCTAAGTATGTACTTATCAGGCTACGTTTAAAGGGCGATCCATTTACATACATGGCGACCTTACGTCTAGAAAGTTTCCGATGACACGAAATAAGTTATTACTTATATTGGTATCGCGGCTTTTAATAAGCAAGAAAACTAGATTTGAATGTGGTAGAATCCTTTATGATCCGACTTGTGGAGGCACCATCGCCTTACTTCTTTTTACCTAATAACAGCAGTGTTACGCGCTGCTGCGTTTGTTTGAAGAGTGTGGTAAGGGAAACGGACTTATTTATTTATTTATTTATTTATTTACATGCCAACAGCAACACACACAATACATTATATAGTACTTAGAAGTACACTATAGTAATATTAATAATATAAGGTTCGTATGAGTGCCAATTATAGGCATGAACAACGTTTATATTATATATTAGTCTGTATCTTTAATTTGTATGTAACAAATCGACTTATTCGAGACGTTCCAAGTTAGTCCTTTATGGTAGCAATGTATCCATAACCGACCTTAAGTAGGAGTCTAGGGTTGATAACTGAGTCCGAGGGAGGCAGTTACCACCATCAAGTGGACTGCGTACTTATTTTCTACTTCTAGTTCTATCATTACACTAGTATTCACTTTGGCAAAAGGGCTTATCTTTTAAATATGTACTCGTATTTACTTAATTTTTAGTGAAGCTCGTCTGAAAAGGTCATCTGTAGGTAATAAATGAATTCTGATGAAACTATGGATTTTTTGTGAACAAAGATATTCATATAGATAAGAATAAGAAATATTAATACGTAAAATTAAATATATATAAAAATACAATAAACTTAGATATACGTGAGTTATAAAGAAATTAGGAAAATAAAAACAAGTTTAACATTTTTTGTGAACTGTTTCTAAATATACATATATATTTATCTAAATATGTGGTTAGTCATAATGTAGGTTAATTAAATGTATATTTAAATTACTCATATATTTAAAATTAGATGTACCAACCCATCTCTCTGTAGAGCAGGAAGTATAGCTGACCTTAGATAGGGTTTTGAAAACCCGGTTGAAAACACTTATCTAAGTGGTCGCATGCTTGATTTCTACTACATCACCATCATCATCAACCCATTAACTGTTCCACTGCTGGGCACGGGTCTCCCCTCTGAATGAGAAGGATTAGGCCATAGTTCACGGCACCGGTCAAGTGCGAATTGGTAGACTTCACATATCTTTGAAAAGTTGTTTTTTGATTTCTCAGGTATGCAGGTTTCCTCACGATGTTTTCCTGCACCGTTTAGGCAAGTAATAATTAATTTCTAATACGCCCATAACTTTGAAAAATCCTTTGACTTTCACGCACCTGAGATTTGAACCTTGGACCCTTCGATCAAGAGGCCGAGTTTCTTAACCATTAGACTATCACTGCTTTGCTACTACATTTTCATTAAAAATACAGTGAACAATTAAGTGTCGCCATGCCATGCAGGTGAAAAGTCGGTGGTACACCTAAGTAGAAGTATCTACTATTCTGAAAGATCTTTTATGGTCTCTAAAGTATGGAATTGAAAATTCCGTAACCGAAATTATGGTTCCGGTATTTTTATACCAACAAACTTAAAGTTAACTACCTACTACTGTGGTGATAGCGTAGTAATTGTTAGTTACTGACTTACAGTAGCTGTAAGTAAAGCCATGAAACCATACTTCATAAAGTTGTTAAATAAACGTGGGCGAAACCCTTCAAATTAAGAAGACTTACCTAAGCTAAGCTACGTTTCAGGTAATACTTTTAGTTGCTGATGACAACATCGAAGCTAAGTATACTTTATTAAAATTGAATTTCTAGCGTTTCTGTAAAATTATATAAAAAAGAACACTGTAGATGTCATAACTTAACTTTAACATAACTTTGTCCCTGTAGTTCCGGGACCAGAATAGGGCTACGGTATCCCCGGCCTGTCGTAAAAGGCGACTAAATGGGGGCTTCTGGGGTTGCGGGTGGCATGAGTGGGAACTCGAACCGCCCGGCCAGTGGACCCGGAAACGACGGCGGTATGTGTGGTCGCATATCGTCGTACGCACCAGACGTTATGGCGAACGCCAAGCTCTCCTGGGCGGAGCCCGACGGGGCAACGCGCTAAGAGGACTCCGGTTGCGTTCTTTTGGAGATCCCGAAGCCCTCTACTCAGAGCCGAGGACGGCCACCGGGGGGGTTTTAGTGCGGTAAGAATCCCACATAACCCTGCGTCGCTCCCACGGCACCGGGTACCTTCTGGACGTCAACAAAAAAAAAAGATGTCGTAACTTAAATTATTTTTTATATCATAGGTATATCATAGCTTCGCATGTAATAATATCTTAAACATATCTGTTTGATTTGATAAGCAAAATTCACCAAAATTTCTTGAGTCAACATTGATAATGTTTTATTGACCTATTTTTATCACGTCACATGACACCATGGGAGTGTCCATTTCTTCGTTTCATGTCTCCGGCTCTAATCTGATACCAATGATATACAATTGCACCTGCATTTGGAAATTTTATATTTTTTATCAAAATTAAAATTTGTAATTACATGTAAGTTATTTTAAAAACTCATGACAAGTCCCATCATCGTCATCAAGCCATTACTGTCCCACTGCTGGGCACGGGTCTCCTCTAAGAATGAGAAGGATTAGGGTACTTCACACACCTTTGATTTTTTTATACAGTGAAACTTGGTTAAGTGGGACCTGGATAAGTGAGAAACCTCCATAACTGGAACTCATGCTGAGGTCCCAACACTTTGGCACTGAATTACCTCTGTTAGTGGGACGAGGTAAACCTCTATATCTGGGATTTGTTCTTTCGATTTATCATCATAGTTACCTCTATAACTGAGACAGCGAGTAAATTTTATATGCATAAACCTCTGTAACTGAGATAACATTGTTTGTTTACTCATTCTTATTCTACCCACAAATTCCACACGTAATTCCAAGTACGTAAGTACAAATTTTGAGCTTCAATTACAATTATTACAATTCAGTTTTAGTTTCGCTTTACTATCATACAGATGTTTATTTGAAAAATGTCAAAATGAAAGCTACAATCGTTATCATTACGTGAAAAACTGAAGTTAATATCCGTTTATGAAAGTGTTATACCTGTATTCTCACCTCTATTAATGGAACCCTCTGTAAATGAGACAGATATTTATTTATACCTGTATATCTGAGACACTGGGTAAGTGGAATACCTCTATAAGTGAAACGACATTGCAGGTCCCTTGATGTCTCACTTAACCAGGTTTCACTGTAAATCTCTTAGGTATGCAGGTTTCCTCGCGAAGTTTTCCTTCAATGTCAAAGCAAGTGATAATTAATTAATAATACGCACATAACTTTGAAAAATCAGAGGTGCATGCCTGGGATTTGGACTTTGGACCCCTCGATCGAGACGCTGTGTTTCAACTACTGCTCATTAATACCGTACGTCCATGCAAACAAATAACATATTTCAAGTAGAATTGTTGATATTGTTACAAGAAAGTCTTTTATTCGCCGATTTTAGTGACGTTACAAAATAATTGATTCTAATACTAGGCTAAAACAAGCTGAAATGAACTTTGAGAACCTCTGTCTCAGTAGAACTTTTTGCTAGAGAACTTAGCTTATACTCTACCGCTTTCTAGATGTCATGTCAAAGTTACAGAAGCTATTATTATTAAGCCATAAAACATAATAAAAATAATATGCCATTATTAAAATATGTTATTATATTTTATAAAAAGAATAAAAAGATAAACCTGTTGGGTATCTTGCCGGATCTTGTTGCAATCCGGTACCAGTTGTAGATTATAAAGGCTATGTGAGGCTGCTAGAACCAGAGTGGCCTAACTGCATTTTAGTGATTTTTGACCTATGTATTTTTATAATTTAAAAATGTTGTATAGTCCGCGTAAAACTGCTAGTCCACTCTGAATATAGACATGAATCGTGTCACCATAGTGAATTGTATGACTACACCTCGCAACAACTTCAGAGCGGACTATACACTTTACTTTTCTCCATATTGTAAATCATGTTTTTGTAGTTAAGCTACTCTGGTTTTAACAGCCTCAATACTGCTGGGTTTTACCTCTATAGATGCAGATAAATTAGGTAGCTCATATAGAATGCAATATTAGGGGTCCTTAAACATACAAAATAAAAAGATAAATAAAATTATGTCATTTTATTTTAGGACATGCATGTCTTGTATTTCAACATTTCAGGATCAAAAAACCAAATGTGAAAAAGTTTATTTGTTTCAAATTTGTACAATTAGGTACTATGCTATTTAAATAATCTCTAAATAGTATATAATCGCAACTGACAGCTTTTCCTTTTTTATATTAATTATCCAAGGTTAAAATAAAGTAATGAGTTTTCAACGGTAAACTTTAATTGTGTCTTCTTTCAACATACTTAATATACTCTATACCAAGTCGATCACAGATGCGTTGTAATTCCTGGGAATTCCTCATAATTATGTATTATAGGCATTCCACTACCTTCATTAAAATTCAGCAAGGTTTACTGTTATAAAGCAGAACAGGTGTGGCGGCAGTTCCTTCGTAGTAGAGGTACAAAAATTAACGGTTTTTCGCTTTCTATATTCATATTCCCACTATTCTTTGAATTATATCAGCATAGAGTCAAAACATGCCCAAAAATTTGAACATATGCTGAAATAACACTTGATAACTATGAGCCGTTGTATAATAATTATTACCAAAAGTAAATAAAATGCCATCATGATAAAAATAAGAGCTAGAGAACGGCGAAAATGGTTCAGTAGGGTTTTATATTCACTCCTTAAACGAAACCAAGAAAAGACACATTTTAGAAGAAGCCTATGTTTGAAAGTGCTTCCAAATAAATGAAACTATTTTAGTGAGTTTTTTCATAATGGAAAGTTGGATTATGGAAGCTTTTTAGACAAATTTCATGAGAATGTGTGTGGCCGTTAAGATATCCTTTAACGGCTACACTACGATTATTTTTTTGACCTCATAAGAAACTCAGCCAAGTCCAGTGTAAGGAGTTATATATGTATAAAGTTGGAAAAAGCTAAAGGTTTCATGTGCATTAATTTGCTTGGCAATAACAGTTCGATGCATTCGTTCGATGTTGCAGCAAGTTTGTTTTAATAAATTAACTAAATAATCTTAGGTAATCTTCAAACCTGGCATTTCAAAGTACGTATTGGTACAGTTAAGCAGATATAAACGCAAAAAACTAAAAATAAGCCACAGGAAACCCTAATTGCGGATTTGCGAGTCGCTTATCAATATTTGCTATCACCGGCGAATATAAAGATTAACGTGTGGTATATTTATTGATTCGTGCCGCTCCTCCTAACAGTTTAGCAGCTTTTGTCCAGCACTCAAAATGGCGTACACAGGCAAGACCTACAAATTCGACAGGGAAGAGAACTTTGAAGAATTCGTCGATACCCTTGGTAAGCCATTTTGGAAAATTATTTTTTACAAGAAGCATTCATGTTACCGTCTGATTTGAAGGTTGTGGTAAATGGGGCGTTCTTATTTAGTCTGCAGAAGTAGTATCGCATTCCTGATCAAGTAAGGTAAGTGGCTTATTGTATTTATAGTTAGTTACAGGTGTCTATGGGCGATAGTAACCATTTTACATCAGATGGGCTTATCGCTTGGTAGGTTATATTACTTCTGACATAAAAAGTTAATCTTAACACGCCGACGAAACCAAGTAAGTGAAGAAACATATCTTCAAAATTTGAAAGTGAAGAAAGTTTCTGAGATAAGTTGGGGATGGTCAATTTTCTTCTATTTCCTTAACTAACTTTAAAATTATATTTACATATTATAATTAGGTTATGTTTGAGATCCTTCCAAGAAAGGCTGTGGATTAATATGTCACACAACAGTTTGTTTTTTTAATTGACCTATTTGCCCCTCCAGAGCCAAATATATTTAAGATTTGGTTCTTTAAGTATTCTTTAAGTACGTGATACGTCTGTGGGTCATCTTGGGTTATAGAAATACATGTGTACGTAATTTTATCGCTCCAGTATATTGGGTGGAAATTGGCGTTGATGGATGGACAGACGGGCTCAAATGTGATATAAAATGAACCACATTTGCTTCGACTTACGGAACCCTAAAAACGTAGTCTTTATACTTACTCTATCTGCAGACGGTCTATTTATCAAGATAATAGTATTGAAGGAAATGGGATGGCATTGAATACGATTATAATATATTAGTTTTACCCGCGGCTTCGCTCCCATTCCGTGGTTTTTGTCTATTCTTGGGGACCGGTATTTTCTTCGGGTTAAATTGTAACCTATGCATTTTATAAAACCCTGACAAGGTGCGTATAAAATTTTTGCACTGTCAGGGCCGTATTAAGGAAAGCCAGAGCCCCTGGGCATATAAAAATTAGGTGCCCCTTTCGAAAGAAAAAATCTAATATAATATAAAAAAAAACCATCATCATTATCATCATCATCAACCTATTACTGTCCCACTGCTGGGCACGGGTCTCCTCTCAGAATGAGAAGGATTAAGCCATAGTCCACCGCGCTGGCCAAGTGCGTATTGGTAGATTTCACATATCTTTAAGATTTTTTTTTAAATCTCTCAGGTATGCAGGTTTCCTCACAATGTTTTCCTTCACCGTTTAAGCAAGTGATAATTAATTTTTAATACGCACATTAATTTGAAAATCATAGGTGCGTACCTGGTAGTTATTTATAAAAAAAAAGTTAAAAACAAAAGCCTAAATGCAGTTTATTTTAGATATAATACACGATAGATTTAAATATGTATTTTGAGTTCATGATTTACATTTCAATTTAAAAATTTTGACCGTAATTCGTATAATGGCGTATCATGTAAGCCAATATGTTGTTATTTAAGTCTGGGGTCCTTGGCGTGGGCCCCATATGCCTTTAGGGTAAAAACGATGTAGTCTACTGTAAAAATATACATTTATCTCGACTACTGAACCCCACCCTAGAGCGACACGCACTTGGCTGCTTTTTATTACATCATTATTATTCATGAAATTCGGTGCCAATAAAATATATTAAAGCACCTGTATCGGTCAAGTTTGACTTATATGGTGACCGATAAACTCCAATTTATTGCATGGATATCAGTTTTATCGCAGGGATTACTTGAAACTCGCACCATTTGGTCAGTGATAAAATGATAACCAAAACCGATATTAAATACCCAGATACCTACATTTCGGGTAATAATTATAAAGTAAGTTAATACAGGAATTGTAGAATAATAGTGTTAGGATTACGTACTCGGTTACCACCCGGTTTATGACCTACTGCTGGTCACAGGATTATTCTCAAAACAGTGTGATAATCAGCACTCCTAAATTATATAAAGGTGGTTGAACAATTTGCGCTCCGACTCCTTGAGACATTTGTAAGCGAGGATTGTTCCGCTTTGAAGAGTTTGGTAAAGGAGACATACTTATCAGAGAGTTCGAACATAATCCTCACAGCAACGTATCACCGTGTAGTCAGATTCCTAGATACTCTTAACTGGTTTTAGTCTGCCACCGGTTGATTACAGACGATCAGAGCGGTGTCAGCCACTTTATATCATGTGGACTACATGTTCGTTCGCTTCTTCAATTATACGGTTTTCTAGAAGGTGCGGAGTAGTACCCAATCCAATGTTTTTAAACTCAAAAGTCTACTCTACCTCTAACTCAAGACTCCAATTATAAGAACCAGGACTGCTAATGTTCTCTTACAAATACGGAAGCGCGCGTAAATCTTGCCTCTAGCGGTCTCTGACCTTTTCGAAACGACCATGAATGACAAATGAACTCAAATAACTCAGAAAATATATCACTTATGTAGAACATTTTATGACTGAATTAAGTATTCATTAGTGGATTGTAATCAATTTGACTATCGATTGACATAAATGTTTCGTTAGAAGCTACTTACCAAAAGTAGTATTTTTCAAAATAGCAGATGTTTTTATTATGTCAGGTTCAAACTGTCTGATGCTCTTTCCGCTCTAAGCTTAATCAATTTTTCTTCTGCTTCCAGGACTTCCCGCTGACCGCGTCGCTGGTTTCAAGGCGTACAAGCCGAGCCACAAGCTGGTGAAAGATGGTGACAGCTACAGCCACATCACGCTGTCTCCCACCGGCGACAAGGAGCTGAAGTTCCAGAGTGGTGTTGAATTTGTTGAGGATCTTGGTGATATCTCGGTAAATTTAGGAGAAAATAGTGGTTCGACGGAACCAGTTTCACACCTCTATCTTTCGCATATCAGTAGGTCATAGAACCTTTTGTGGTTCGACTCCGGCGGCGCCACCGCCACACCTATTTCTGTCTCATAACAGCAGTGTTAAACGCTACTGTGTTTTGGTTTATAGGGTGTGGTAAGGGAGGCATACTTTTCCGAGGCGTTCCGGCTTAGTCCTTAGGAGTAGCGGCGCATCTGTGGCCGACCTCAGGTAGGAATATCTAATCCTATCTGGAGTTGATTACAGATGTCCATGAGCGGCAGGAGCCACTTACCATCAGGTGCACTGCATTGCTCACCTACTCTTATATTATAAAAATGGTACTACTGATGTCCCTTATTAAAAATCTATCTATCTAATGTTTTGCCTATCAAAGATCGAAATTTTACAATAATCCAGTATTCAACTGTCAAATGTCGATCTCGAGTAGGCAAAATATTGGATAGATTGATTATCAATAGCGGGTCTAAGCTGCTGTCATGGTTTGATGAATGTGATAAGATAGAAAATTATGTAATTTTACTTGTAAATTATGTCATTATAATTTAGTTATAATACATATATCTATATTGCGGAGTGCGGGGGCGATTGGCATAGGTAGTAATTTCCATAATGCTTATTAGCATGGCAACTAAATAAATGTGTTAGACAACCTTGTTTTAAAATTTTAAATTTTATCTGAGGTAGATTATAAAAACCATCAAAGCAACGCCTCTGATTCTAATGTGGCCTTCCTTGCGACTGATCTGATCCTTGCGAAAGTCGACCCAGATAGATTTTCACAAAATCAACATTTTCACAATAAATGATTACAGGCTAAAACCACCTTCACCGTGAATGGCAACACTGTCGTTCAGGTCCAGAAGTTCGATGACGGCCGCAGCTTGACTTACAAGAGGGAGTACTCTGAGGACAAGCTTGTTGTGGTAAGCTATTGTTACCCTTATAACGGTCTAGGTGAAGTTTGAAGATGGTAGAACCCTTTGTGGTTTTACACCGGTGGCACCACCGTCACACCTATTTCTGCCTGATAACAGCAGTGTTAAACGCTAGTGTGTTGTTGTTTGAGGGGTGTGGTAAGGGAGATATACTTTTCGGAGGCGTTCCAGCTTAGTCCTCAGGGGCAGCGGCGCATACGTGTGTAGGAATATCTAATCCTATATGGGGTCGATTACAGATAACCATGGGCGGCAGTAGCCACTTACCATCAGGTGGACTGCATGCTCCTCTGCTACTCCTATGTTATAAAAAAAAAAGTAATATATCCTTGTGTTTGTTTCAGACCATCACCAGCAGCTTCTGGGACGGCACAGCCACCAGATACTACGTCGCTGCTTAGTTTTACGTTAAAATCATATTTATTTTTATATGTAAACAATAAAGGTTTTTTATAAATCAAACTTTCATTTATAAACAAAATTACTCCATAGGTGTCTAAAATATTAATAACTCTTTACTAACACAAATGTCATATCTACCAAGTTTGAATATAGATGGCGCTATTTTCAATCTATTCTGAGTCGTATAATATATTATGTAATATGATAAAACATTATTAAAGGCATATATATTTTGATGCTACTGAAAGTAATATGCAATTCGTTTTTTTCTAATTTTTAGATATCTTTATGATTAATATTGACGACGAGATAAGAGCCATTGTACAAAGTTGACTAATAAAATGATGTTTGCTCATTTTATTGTCCGTGGATATACATGCACATAAACTATCGAGATTGCAAAGTATCATTTAGCTTAAAGGAGATTAAAGAAATGTAATTTTGTATTACATGATATTGTTATCGCAATAAAGGTAGGTACCAAACACGATATTATGCTTGGAAAAGATGCTATCATATTTTATTATACCTAAGTGGTGCCAAAATATAAAATAGTATAAAGTCCATACATGCAATTGAAAATTTATAAATTCTACGATAATAATGAAATCAAATCGTGGTAGAAGCCTTTGCGGTTTGAGTCCATAGACATCACCGTCACACCTTTTTCTACTTAATAACAATTGTGTTAAGTGCTACTGCATACAGCGGCGTTCCAATTTAGTCATCAGGGGTGGAGACGCATGTGTAACCGACTTCATAGAACTGTAATTGATTATAGATATCCATTGACGGCAATAGCCACTTACAGTCAGGTGTTGCAATTGCATTATTTTATAATGTAGGAGCAGCAGACGAGCAGTCAACCTGATGATCAGTGGCTACTGACGACCATGAACATCTGTAATCAACCCCAGATAAGGATTACATTACTACCTGACTTCGGCCACACATTCGCCGCTACCTCTTAGGACTAAGCTGGAACGGAAAAGTATGTTCCCGTTACCATGCCCTTCAAACCATAACACGGCAGCGCTCAACACTGCTGTTATTACTAAGTGTTAGAACTAAGTGTGGCGGTGGTGCCGCTGTAGTCGAATCACAAAGAGTTCTACCACCTTCACAAATGCATGTTCATTAGTCACTTCTATATTTTAAACACTATAAGTGTAATACCTATTTTACGAGACTTACCTTGTTTGGTCTGCAGTTGGACTTATAAATTTTATTGTTGGTACTGTAATATTATGGAAAACTATATTATTAAGTACTTCGATATAATTTTATAGCATATTGTTGATAGACTAATATAGATACCAACTCCTTCTTATGAACAAAAATAAGTAAGCTTGATAAACTGATATTGAAATTGATATGATATCGCTTGGTGTATTAGATAACTTATTTATAGTAAAGTTATGAAGTGGCGCGCCGTGCAATGCCACATTGTATCAAATATACTTAAAATTGCACTTTTTATAGAATATAATAATGTGGTTCATAAACATATATACCTAGTACATTTTTTGCTTACGAGGGGGAAACCTTCAAAAGCCCCCTTTTAGTCGCCTTTTACGACAGGCAGGGGATACCATATCCCTATTCTAATCCCGGGACTACAACATACAACATAGTACATACCTACCTTACTTGAATAGATATTCTATTCTAGTAAGGTAGAAGTATTAGGTTTATTGAATAACGTTGTTTTTTTGTTATTTAAAAATACTGATAGTGGTAGAATCCTTTATGGATCAAGTCTGGAGCCACCACCACCACACCGATTAACAGTAGCTTTCAACACTGCTGCGTTCTGGTTTGAAAGGTGTGGTATGGGAGATAAACATATCCGAAGCGTTTTATTTTAGTCCTCAATGGTAGCAACGCATTTATAGGTCAACATCAGGTAGCTCTTATTTTATCTTGAGTTTACTTGAGTTTATTCATAGGCGGCAGTGGCCAGTTACCATCAGTCGGAGAGTTGTTACCATCAGGTTCGCTTTCATCATCAAAACAGCTCGCAAATTCTGAAAATTCTTCTCAAAAGGCATTAATGAAAAGTTTGCCCATGGCTGTTTTCTTCTATAGCAGATATTCTATGCTTTAAAATCAGCAGCAATCGGACCTTCGTTTCTCCAAAGCCACATATTAAGTGGTGATCATAACACATCTAAAGGAATCACACCTAACACACCTATTTCTACCTAATAACAGCAGTGTTAGGCGCTGCTGTGTTCCGGTTTGAAGGGTGTGGTAAGGGAGACAGACTTTTCCGAGGCTTAGTCCTCAGGGGTAGCGGCGCATCAGTTACCGACCTCAGATAGGAATATCTAATCCTATCTGGGGTTGATTACAGATGTCCATGGGCGGCAGTAATCCTCCTACTCCTACATTTGCTGCTACTCCTATATTATAAAAAAAAAAAATCTACAAATAGGCCACGAGTTTTACTTGTACCCAATATTAATGTACAAATGTCTTAGATAGGTAATTGAATCATGTAAAAATGAATCATCTTTAAAATGATAACATTTCTAACACAATCATCATTATTATGCTATAATTATTAAAAGGCTGTCATTATCATACGATATTCGTAATTCTAGTGGAAAATATTGCATCATCTTTCCATCAGAATTAGGCTGCGGTCGCACCTGTAAGGCAACGGTATACCAATTAGCGAAAACAAACTCTTCTGCAGCTACTAGGTAGTGCCCGCAACGATGAAGAGGTGGACGATAATTATTTAATAATAAGTTAGGTACATGCAAAATTATAAAATTATCTAATATAGTGGTTAAGAAGTGTCCTCTCGATCAAGGGGTCCGAGGTTCAAATCCCAGGCACGCACTTATGATTTTTCAAAGTTATGTGCGTACTAGAAATTGATTCTCTTGCTTAAACGGTTACGGAATACATCGTGTAGAAACCTGCACACCTGAGAGATCTAAAAAAAATCTCAACGGTTTACCAATACGCACTTGGCCAGCGCGGTGGACTATGGCTTGATCCTTCTCACTCTGAAAGGAGACCCGTGCCCAGCAGTGGGACAATAATGAGTTGATGGTGGTTATGACGATGATGACGTTACAGAAACTTAATACTTAACTGAAATAATGAAGGAGCGATTGAGTAGCTCAATATCATCCCTGAGCTAAAAGAGTTCGCATTGCTATCGTATAGCTTTCATCTCACCTGTGCGACCACTGTCTAATTCTAATTTTACCTTTTTTTTTTGTTTACGAGGGGGAAACCTTCAAAAGGTACCCGGTGTCGTGGGAGCGACGTAGGGTTATGTGGGATTCTTACCGCACTAAAACCCCCCCGGTGGCCGTCCTCGGCGCTGCGTAGAGGGCTCCGGGATCTCCAAAGGAACGCAACCGGAGCCCTCTTAGCGCGTTGGCCCGTCGGGTTCCGCCCAGGTAAGCTTGGCGCTCGCCACACCGTCTGGTGCGTACGACGGTATTCGACCACACATACCGCCGTCCTTCCCGGGGCCGCTGGCTGGGCGGTTCGAGCTCCCACTCTTGCCACCCGCAACCCTGGAAGCCCCCTTTTAGTCGCCTCTTACGACAGGCAGGAGATACCGTAGTCCTATTCTACTCCCGAAACTACAGGAACGAATTCTAATTTTACCTTATAAATGGCTCAACCTTCACATTATAAGTAATTTCTGCGATGATAATGCACTTCAGCAAAGGCCTGAAGGTCGCTAGCTAGTGCTCAGATAACTGCACTTCTAAATAATCTAACTCATTCGAAATGCTACTTGAACACTATCTTTTATCGTTTATCTCTCGAGTTTGTTGTAATAAGTAGGTCCTAGCTCTAGGGAGGAGCAGTCAGTCAGTGTGTTCTGTTCTTTTGAAAGGAAAATAAAATGGCATTTTACGGAAAAGTGTTCAAGTTTCAAAGCTCTGAAAATCATGAGGATTTTCTCAATTCACTTGGTAAGTGGATACTTATACTATACATACTCCTATTTTGATTTTTTTGTTGTTTCAAGATAAAATGTATGGAAATCAAAAATCCAGTTTGTTTCGTTTCTTTGCACAGTAGACACTTAAAAACCCATATGAGTCTTATAAGCTGTAAAACTGTACGTAGTAGGTGACCATGTCAAATTCCTATTAGAACTATTTATAAAACAGTACCTACTTAAATAAGTGTTTAAAACATAAACTTAGACTTCCAACTGTAGGTACGTATCTACAGCTGCTATTTTACTACTATTATTTATTAGCAGTTTGTTAATATTAAGTATCTTCATCTCGTTTTTATCTTAGTGTTGGGACGACTTTTCTCAAAGTGCAGATTAACAGACCTTACATATCTTTGAGTAAAAATTACATACGCACCTACAAGGGTATTTATTATTATCTTTCAGGGTTGTCAGCTGAGAAAGCTGAATTTTTCAAGAAGTTCAAGCCGGACCAGAAGATAGAGATGAATGGAGACAAATACGTCTTCACGTTTAACACGCCAAGAGGAGACAAACCCTTGACTTTTACTTCTGGCGTGGAGTTCGAAGATAAGGCCCGCGATTTAACGGTTAGAATCATAGTAGTTTCACTTACACTCTAGTACTCCCATTTTTTTTAATATTGATGCAGTAAACGAGCATGTCATAATAAGTGGCTATCTGTGAAATCTGTATAAGATAATCAACACCATATAAGATTAAATTTCTATCTGAGGTCTGCCACAGATGCAGCGCTACTCCTGAGGACTTAGCTGCTTCGAGGACTTATCCCTTACCACACCCTTCAAATTAAACACAGCAACGTTTAACACAGATATTATTAAGCATAAATCTGACGGTGGTGCCCTCGGATCAAACCTCACAGGGTTCTGCTATCTTCAATAGGTACTTGTTTATATTTGCGAGTACTTAAGTACATAAACAACAGATTTTATAGGTATATTTTTATTTTCAGGTTAAAAATACGTTTACTGTGGATGGAAACAATGTCACCCATGTGATGAAGTTTGACTCTGGGCTCGTCGTTACCGCCAAGAAGGAGTTTTCTGGCATGAAAATGGTTGAGGTAAGAATATCAAAAACACCAATAGCCAAGGACACACACAGACATGAAACACATAAACAATCACACCTGAAATATTAATCACAGTTTTTCATTAAAGTAGTTAATAGCTCGAGGATAGAACCCAGATTCTTCAGCGCCAAGTCAAGATACTTAATTCTTTGTCTCTGTAATTTGATAGATTTTCGAAATCCTTAATAATTATATTAATTTAAACCAAAATATTGAAATCACAGCATAATCTAATGGTATATGGAACTATCTAATCTAATCGCGGTAGGTAATCACTAAACATATTCTTAGTAATCCAACATTTTTTTTTTTCAGAAACTCACTAACAGCAAGTGGGATGGAGAGGCTACTGTAACTTATTCTACTTAAATTTATTATTAATACATTACAATATACATTTAATAAAAAATATGCTCACTTTTATTTTTAACCGGCTTCCCACTGAAGAGAGGTTATCTATTCGTCGTGTATATTTTTTTTATTTTTTTGTTTATATTTTTCTTTTACATCAAAGTAGGTGATATTTTAATCGAATATTTTTTATTGTAAATAGTAGAATTACGATTTTGAACCCAATGGAAACAGTGAAAATAGAAACATAGACTTCAATATTGATTCAAAATTGTTTATTTTTATTATGAAGTGAATAGGTTACAAAAACATTAAAAATATATAATCTTATCTAATAATTTTAGACACAACTTAAGAGTACCTACTTAGTAGGTACATAGATAATCAATACCTAATTATAATGTTAGTAACTTCTTTTCAACAAATGATTAATTATACATTTTGTATGGATTAAAGATAAGTGGCTTAATTAATTAGTATCTAGTTTACGACGTCTACGTAATGTAAAGAAATAATAATTGTAATATGCAATTGATGGTTTTTTTTACAATATTAAATCTGATGCAAGTTTATTGGATCAACAGAAAATATCCACTTATATTATTCGAAGAAATCTAGAAATGTTTAAACCAAAATAACTGCAACTATATCTACTCTATGTAGCGCATAGATTAGTAAAGATACTTCGCCACCTTGAAATTGAATGAAGCCACAAAAGGCTTATTTGTAAGTTATTTCTTGAATTCTTGACAAACAAAACATTTTTAGAGAAAATTTACGAATAAATAACTAATACTGCGTAATTTACATAATAAATAAATAATTATTTCAAATATTTTAGGGACATTTTAGCACGGAGACGTGGCAAAACATTTTTACGCAACTATTTCAATTGTCAAAACTGGTTACATTTTCTTGTTAGGAGTGAGTAATCTTTACTAATCTATGATGTAGCGATAGAAATATAGAAAATAGGTGTGGCTACGTTGATGCACTCGAACCACAAAGAGTTCTAGCTACTTAGTTTATCTAATCGTTTTACTATTATAAGTAAATTCTGTTACTAAGTGCAATTAAAGGTAAAATTTTTAACCCTCTGTAGTTCGATTCCGGTAACACCACTGCCGGTAACACACTAATAGCAGCAGTGTTATGCGCTGCTGTGTTCTGGTTTGCAGGATGCAGTAAGGGAGATACTTTTCCGAGATATTCAAGGGTAGCGCCGCATATGTGGACGACATCAGGTGGGAATATGGTCTTGTCTGGTTGATTGCAGATGTTTATAAGTAGCTCCTGCTACTTAACATCAACTACACTGCATGCTCGTCTCCTACTTCTATAAAAAATGGTATTTGTTACTGATAAAATTGATTTACTTACAACTACCTATAAATGGTAAATTTTAATTAAGACGCGTGCCCATTTATCATATTTTCCAATCATTTCTTTTTATCATATCGTGAGTACATAGACGATTAGGTGCGGAATAAATAGGTGGGTTGATAGTGGCACGGAGTACTTTAATTGATTCTAGACTTATCGATACTGGTTCACTGATTTGTGGTTCGAGAAACGATAATGGCGTTCCTTGGAAAAGTTTACAAGCTTGAAAAGCAGGAAAATTACGAAGAGTTCGCAGAGTCTTTTGGTAAATATTTGTTTCTCAAGCATGGTATTGATACGTGACTAGTTTATGGGAAACTTGTCGGTAACCCTAGTGGCTGAACGCTTCCGTGCTCCGAAGGGTAGATACACTAATGTCCATTATTAATATTGTATCTTGATTCTTGACCAATTGTGCCTACAAATGTTCCAAATTTAACGATATTTCTGGACAATAACTCTCAAATTTCGAACATTGTTAGGCAAAAATAGCTTATGATTGACTATTACAGTCATGTGCAAGACTTCTTAATAGTTTCACAGCGGTTCTTAATTGATATCACTGTTCTTTTATGTCAGAAAGCCAGTTTCAAGCATAAAAATACGGTTGCACCTACTCCCTCTTATTTTTCTAGCCTATTTCTATTCTCATAATCCTAGGGTTTCTTTTTCAGGTCTTCCTGATGATAAGAAAGGTTTCCTTCTCAACTACAAACCTAATCAGCGGTTTGATAAAGACGGAGATGGCTACGTTCAAACTCTCTACCTCAATGACTTGGAAAAGACTGTAAATTTCAAGTCTGGAGAAGAATTTGAAAGCACCCTGAGAACTGTTCCCGTAAGTTATCAATAGGACTATAAAAAAGATATCAAATTATTCTGAACTTGTGGTCTAGCTCCTATACCACTTCTATAGGGATTAAAAAACTACCTTGACGGACAGATGAATGATTTCATAACCATATTTTACAAAAACAGTGTTGAAAACGGATGCGATTTAATCTGGTTAAAGAAATAAAAAGACTTATACTAGGCATTACAACTTAGTCCTCAGTTATTTCCTTAATCTGAAACAGAAGACTAATCCTATTTCATATGTCCTATGGTGAGCCGCATGGTTGTGTGATATTTGAAATTTAAGGAAAATTGATAATTTGTTTTAGATCAAGAACTTGTACACTGTTGACGGCAACACCATCACCCATGTGATGAAATTCGGTGAAAATGGCGAAGTAGTTAGTACTGTCAAGAAAGAATTTACTGAAGACAAAATGGAGGAGGTAAGGATCTATTGCACCTGCCTATTTATTCACATAAATTGCGCATTTTTTTCGATTTCACGCATCAACTAACTAACCAATCGTAATGGGTTGTTGTCAAGTCATTTCTGTCCCACTGGGCAAAGGCTTAGGCTATAGTCCACCGCGCTGACAAAGTGCGGATTCGTCATAGATTAGGGATTGGTAGACTTCACACACCTTCAAGATTTTTTTAAACTGAGGTAAGGCGGTTTCTACACGATGTTAGTCTTCACCGTTAGAGCGAATAATAATGATTTTGTAATACTTTTGTATTTTCTTTCAGTCCATCACAAACAATAAGTGGGACGGTACGGCCAAGCGTTACTACAGCGTATAAAATTTACGAAAATTATTATAAGTTATTATATTTAAGTACCTACCTACCTGTAAATTATCATGACAAATTAAAAACTGGTAGAGTTTAATGGCAGTTTTATTTTTTCCTTCGGTAGAATAAACTAGTGTACCTACTACTCTTTAGGTTAGATTTCAAGTTTTATAAGTAAGTATATAAAACTATTATTTAATAAATCACAACAGACAAATCAAATGAATACTTAACTACATTTTAGGTTGTTCTAATTGCTTGATAAATTAATCTGCTTATTATCTTAATGTGTATAAGTCTGCACCTGCCAAATTTGTAATAGCAATATATTGTTCTTGTAATCGACAAGAAATACTGAAAAAATTGTTCAATCATTCTTTACAGGCACTTATCCGATCTGGAATTCGTATGAGACTAAAAATGCAGAGAAGATATTTAATAACTTATTTTCCTCCCAGTAGGTAACTGAATTTATCTTGATATAATAATTTATTTATATTACTATTTCAATATTATTATGAAAACGTTTCGAACGTAGCAGTAATTTTGGTATAAATAGTATGTATGGTATATACCTCATATATTTATGTATCAAAATCAATAAATTGGTAGAATATATCAAAATACAGAAATGATTATACTTTACATTTATTACATTAAGGTACATAACAATTGGACAAATAAAGATCACAGAATACACATTTTGGCTTATCTAAATACAATTCGTGTCTAACGGTAACGCCACAATTCCGGCAAAACAAATAATCATTTGTCTCAATTGGAGTAAAAGTTAATATACAAAAAATATTTAAATGGCCTTCTTTACACACAAATCCTTTTAATTTTTCATCACAACTCTGGCATGTATAATTAAGGCTATTCTTTTTATTCTGATATATATTTACTATGTCAGGAGCCAGTAATTCAGATAACTTCTTTTTAAATTTCTTGCAGAATTCTTCTAAATGATGTCCGGCCATCAAAAAACATTCATAGCTAAATCGATCATCAACATTTTCTTTAATACAAGATTCATACAAATTATTCATTATTTTTACAGCATGTGAAGCGAGAATATTACTTTTAACTGTGGCAATACATATTTCTGGTAGTATACCTTTGGATCCATTCTGAATTATCCTTTCTAGATTATCATACAAAATTAATATATTTAAATACACTTTTGCATAATAACTATCAGTTTGGGCTTCTTTATATAATTTATCATAATCAAAAGCAGGTATCCCCTTGATTTTAAGGCTTTACATTTTAACAATTCTATCATATCCCACATATCAGTCAATGATTTAGCGGGATTATTAACAATCGTTTGTAATTCTAGATCTTGGTTCATTTCTGCGTAAAGAATAATTTCAAGTTTCAGTGGTTTTTTTCTGCATAGAATCGTCCGATCGAGCAATGCTATCGCTAAAAATGCATCATTGGTTGAAAAAGCACAACCGTAGATTTCATATACAGCAGGAATGCCCTTAATTTCAACTAAATTCAAATGCACTTCTAATACATTGTTTTCAACAACATATTTAACAGAATACAGTTCACGATTCACCGTCGATACATGTATCCCATTTTTACCCTTCAAAACAGATGTTATTCGCTGATCATTGACATTAGTAACATTCTGTAAAACCACTTTACAGTTTTTGTCAATCATTTGCAGTAACAAATGCCGGTGTTTATTACACGCTAATATTATATGATCATTATAAAATTCATAGATTATATACTGAGCTACCATCTTGTCTTTATAAGCCCATAGAATATGGGTACTTAAATGTTTTATATTATTATTTTCTATTTGACATTCATAGGCTATTATTTGGCCTGTAACATTCACACATACGAGCATGAAACAATTATCAGACGTAGGAATCCACTTCATAGTGATAATTTCTTCAGTATTTTCAGTTATATAGTGCTTGAGGTCGACATCCATTGATTTTTCTTTATACTTAAGTAACCAGAAAAGGATTAGACCATTTTTCTGTGAGGTGACAAAGTAGCATGATTTATTTTTGTTTAGCTCTGGTGCCCAACAAAGGGCACTACTTTCGAGAGCATATACTGTTTTCTTCACCGGTATTAAATCTAATGGACTGTTGAGAAAACTGGGAGGGATTAGAGAGTGTAGGTCCATTTCACTTTTCAGTTTTAACGACAGATTTTCCAGTTTAACCCACTCGTGTCTTCGATGTGAATACAAATCTATATTACCGGCACTGTTTAGAACTGCGATTACGCATTCGTTGTTGTAAATGAAGTCTATTGGGGACCAGTCGCAGTCGGTGATGATCGCAGCGTCCATCATCAGTTTATTATGCGGCCAGAGCGCCGGGTCCAAAATCATTTGGGTAAGATCTATATTTTTTACACGGCATTTCGTTACACTCTGCGATAACAACTCGCTCGCTGGACTACTCTTCGAAGGTTGGACCTTTGACTCATAGAGATCGACGTTTTTGTCTAAACATCTTAAATTGTAGGAATAATCGTATATATGTAATCCACTTTCACAACGCACTGTGAGTGCGTTGTTGTGCCATACCATGTCAATGTCCTCGTATTTTATTAAATCAATTGTGCGTCTTGAAATTTCCTGTAACATCTTGTGTGAATTTTATGCGTATTCATAGAAATTATAAAAAAAAACTTGTTCACTATAGGTTATATTTTACACGGTTATGGGAAAAAAAATAAACATTGCGATTTGCGACTTCACATTTCAGTTTCACAATGACAATTGACAGTTGACAGTTACAGAATCACAGAATCACAGAATCACATCAAATATACAAAAAAGCAGGACCAAAAAATTAATAATTTAATTTTTTGGTCCTGCTTTTTTGTATATTTTTGAGTTTTTAAATTTTAATCTCTTATAAATAAATTATAACGTGTAAAATAATAAAATTTGTTTAATATTATATTGCAAGCTGAAAAAAGGAAGCGAAATCACAAAATTCTATGATGATTAAAAAAATTAAAATTCATAACCACAGATTATCAATACTGAAATACAGAAATGCTGTCGCTACTGTCAAGTGTCAAATAAAATATGTCATAACAAAAGCACGTTTATGAGATAGGTGCGAGGAGTAAACTAATTCGTAATAAGTTTTTGGAATTACTGGCATAATTACGATATATTTGTTTTAGAATAGGAGTCAGTAAATTTAATATATTAAAAATGGGGAAGAGAAGATACAATGCGAAAGCGCGTCAAGTTGTTAAAACAAGTGTGGATAATTCGCAAACAAACGAGGTGCGTAAAACATACATTTTTTTATTAATAAATTGTACAATTGACTATTGTACAATTTACGTAAAATTTAAATTGCAAGTTACATTCTTCGTGGTTCCACCTCAGAGGCACTGCCTTGCGTTCCTCACCTATTTCTGCATTATAACAGCTGTGTTAAGACTGTTAAGCGCTAAGCTTAGGCATGTAACACACGAGTGATAGTTCTTGTCAAAAATCATAGGCAACAGTCACTGACGATATAGTAGAAGATCCGAAGCTAAATCGAACTGGACCGAGCTGATAATAGAATGAAACTCATTTTATAACGAAATTAGTACATTGGGTAATACATTAAAAATGGGTTTGCTAAAAAAATCCTGGACAGGATAATTTTAATTATTTTTTGAAAAATTAATTTTCATTTTGCAGACAACCCTATATCAACGTGTTCACAATAAAACAGCGCTTCTACTGATATAAAATTTTATCTATTATCATCATGAGTGAAAGTAGTTGCCACCTGTTTATACCTGACAACCCAGTAGTTTGTCCACGTAAATAATAGGCAACCCAAAGCCTGCACATTCTGTATGTTTTTAACATTCACTCAGAATAGAATTTTCTTATTATCTTGATGTTGCAAAATTTAATTTTCAATTAAAGTTTAATTTTTCAAAAAATAATTAAAATTATCCTGTCCAGGATTTTTTTAGCAAACCCATTTTTAATGTATTACCCAATGTACTAATTTCATTATAAAATGAGTTTCATTCTATTATCAGCTCGGTCCAGTTCGATTTAGCTTCGGATCTTAGACCAATAGGCCGCGACGATGTCATTGACATGAACTGTTGCTTGCGCATTACCTCTTATAATATAAATTCGTCATTTGTTTTATGTTGGGCTAAAGATCTATCTCGTAGCAGTGCCTGCTGCACACATGGGTCTTAATTTTTAATTTATAGTGTGAAAGTAGCAAAAGAGGATGCAGTCCACCTGATAGTTGGTGATTACCCAGCCCATGGACATCTGTAATCAACTCTTGACAAGATTAGATACCTACATGAGATCAATCACAAATGCATTACCTGAGAACTAAGTTAGGATGCCTCAATTGTTGAATTGTTGAAGAGGCATTTCTCCTTTACCTCAACTTACAAACCAGAACACAGCAGCGCTTAAAAGGTGCTGTTATTAGGTGGAAGGTATGGTGGTATAGGTGGTACCGCCAGAGCCAAATCACAAAGGATTTTACCAAATAATGAAGTAACAATACATTTTTTTTTTCAGATAAAAGTAGAGTTTCAATCAAATGAATATGGCTCCACGGACACAAGCAACTTGCTTGCTCTGCCCTCGAAGAAGAGAGACACAAAGGTCATATCTGAGAAAAAAGAAAAAACCAGGTTCCTTTCTAAAGCACACAGGAAGCGGCTAGAGAAAATTGTTGATAAGAAGAAAAAGAAAGAATGTGTAAGTTACTCCTAATACTATAACTATACACATATTTGTTATATTCTGTTCTTAAATAAATCAGTAATCTCCTAACTTAGGCATTACCCTTCTCATTTTTTATTAAAAATTGTAAAGTACATTTTTATTGTTTGTACTCCTTATACTAGACATATTAGAATATGGAGGAGCATATGTGTTTAGACCATAATATGGACCATAAAAATATTATTTATGAAATCAAAAGTAACAAAATAAAATAAATGTACTTAAAAGTTAAAAAACAAACCTTATTTAATGTCAATTAAAAATCCTCTTAAATTGTCATTATAGAGGGCAGCACTGTTAGAATCCCTGTCAAAAGTACAGGCAACTCCTGATGAAGTGAAACAGTTTACAACCATAGCAACCCTGCAGACTATTGGGACGAGGAGACTAAATGAGTACAATCAGACAACTACACAGAATACTGAACAAACTGAGCAGAAGAAATTTAGCAGTATTGCTGGTAAGGTATTTAGTCTTTTAATGGAAGGTACAAGCCTTTGTGGTTCGACACCGGTGGCACAACTGCTATACCTATTTCTTCAACTTACTCCAACTTATTCCTCATTGGTAGCATCTCATTCGGTCAGAACTTCAGATAGGACTTCTTTTTTATCCGAGGTTAATTATAAATGTCCATGAGTTGCTACTTCTGTCTTCAAACCAGCCATCTTGTTTTCAAACCAGCCATGAGGCCTTTAGCAAGGTTTTAGTTATTCAATGGTAGCTATCGATTATTGGTGGCTTAATCTTCTTTCTGCAATAACTAAGCTGATAATTTATGAATTATATTGTTCTATAAGTTTTACTTGTGTATTATTCAAAGATATTTATTTTTAGGAGCCAAAAAGCGATTGCGCCTTTTAAGAATGGAAAATTCTGACAATGTAAAGAAGAAGAAGTATGATCCTAATGTGGTAGGTCTTGAAGAATCTTCTGAAGAAGAATCATCAGAGTCATCTGGTGAATATGAGGAACTGGAAGTGATAGAGAACGGGACTGACCTTACTAAAGAAGAAAATGTAGGTGATATTAAAACTGATGTTAAATCTAATTCAGGTGATGACAATAGTCAAGATACTGAACAAAGTAATAGTACAGTTGAAAAATCAGAGGTGGAATCAGTTAAAACGGAAAATATTAAAGAAAATGTAAAGAAGCCTGTATTAGAACATCCAACAATTCATGTGGAAGTGAAAAGGGACCCCAAGATTCAGGTGGCGAGGTTGAAACTACCAATACTGGGTGAAGAACAGAGGATAATGGAGTTGATAAACGAAAATGAGTTTCTGATTGTTGCTGGAGAAACTGGTAAGTGTAGAGTGGTATTGGATTTTTTTATAGTTAAAGTAAGTGGCTAAGGTAACTTAATGAAAAGTACTGAATACAGCATAATTATGGATATTAAAAATAACAGAATAATCGACAATGCATGGTCTGCTATTTTTTTGGAGAATTGGGGAGTCTACTCTTGCAATTGTATAAAATACCTTTAGTATAAGATGGTTAAAATCAATCCTCTTTATACAGTACTTTGTTTATGATCAATAAGATAATTACTAAAAATAAAATTAGTTATGTGGCGGAACTGGTAGTGTTAGACCAGAGAAGCCCCGCCACTACTCCTACTTCTAATGAGAAGTAGTTTTAACGTTTCGGTGTAAGGGTGAGAAATTTCACAGAATGACATATGTGCACAGTACATATAAATAGATCCTTGTACTGTGATATGGGGCAACCATCTTAGTCCTTGAGAGTGGTAATGTACCTGTGATAAGCTTTAGGTAGGTAGGTAGAACTCCTGATCAAGCATGGATTAGTTGCTATCTCCTAGAAAGAAAAACATGAGATGTTAAAAGTTGGTAGTTAACTTTAAGCAATTGTAAAACAATATTAGTTAGGGCTACAAACTTTAAAATATGTCTAATTTAATTTCAGGTAGTGGCAAAACCACTCAAATACCTCAATTTCTATACGAAGCCGGTTACGCTGAGCGTCAGATGATAGCTATAACCGAACCGCGTAGGATCGCCACTGTCGCGATGTCTCAGCGAGTGGCGTATGAACTCGGTTTGAGTGATAAGGTGGTGTCCTATCTGATGAGGTTTGAAGGTAATGTCACTAAGGACACGAAGATTAAGTTTATGACCGATGGTGAGTTTTAAATTTGTTGTGTTATGTAAATGTATAAACATAGCATGTATTTAGGTTCTGTTATAATTTCGCTTGTGAAGAGATCTTTGCTGTACTTGTGATCAGGAGATACAGACTTTTTAATGCTCTACGTCTAGGCAGTGGTCTCCTTACAACGTAAGTAAGTCTGTAGCACCCTAGACTACCCTGCTCCAATGTAGATGGTTGGAGGGACGCATGGGTCAGAGGCCAGTGATGTCTCAGGTGTGATTTTTGGAGTTTACTCCTTAAGAAACGATTTGAGTTATAAGGCCCGGTACGGAAATTTTATGAGGAGTAAAATCAAGTGTAACACGAAAAGTTGAGGCGTAACGTAGAAAGAGACAAACATATATATCCACACTTTTTTATTACAATCATCATATCCTCTCAAAAAGGAAGTAGCGTTTTTAACCAAAATATGAATCAAGAGTGCTTTTATTAATTTAAAATACAGTAAGTTCAAATCCCATATGAAAGTAATTATTACAATAAAAATAATTAGCAATATATAAACATTAAAACGTCATTAACTAATTTGTTTACATTTTTGCATAAATTAAGTTATAGGTTTGATCATTTATAAACACTGTGAAAAATATGAACATTGGCGCCATAATATGATTAACAATCTTTTATGAACGTTTTTAAAGAAGAGTAACATATAAAATCAGTAAGCAATTGAATAAGATATAATATTAGCAAAATAAGTTTTTAACATAAAGAGGCTTTTGTAAGTTACTGATATATTAATTTAACTTATAAAAATGGATGCATTATTGACCAGCACCATCTATCAACGATAAACGGGCAAAATCAAAACAGTATTATTTAATATTTATTACAGAATTATTGCTAATGAATTTATGTTCAAAATAAGTTATATAAAATTAGCAATACGTTATAATGAATTCTAGAATTATAAAACATTCAGAAACAATCCAAATTACATATAATAACATGTTTATTGAGTCTCATATAAATTGCATCCGTAAATTGCAACAAGGATATTTTATAGATGGCAAAGAAATTATAATTATTAAGTTTTAAGTTATAAAACGTTTAACATTGTTTTAAATATAAATAATTATATTATATTAAAATTTACTTTAATATAAACAATTATATTAAGTTACCATTATAATATTTGGAACCAAAATACATAGATTGATAAACTTGCAAACTTACAATTTATAAAACTTGCCACTAGATGGCGCTATTATACCCATGCGCCCATATATACATCTATATACAACGTACATAAACAGCAACCTAACCATCAAGTTTTAATGTTTTGATTTTAAAGTTTTCTTGTACTTCTATGCATTGATACGTGTATTTTTATGTACTATTAAACAAATCATCAAGTGATTAAAGTTGAAAAAATATTTGAAAATATGCAAGAAATTGATTTAGATGATAATGAAGAAGAATCCAAAAAACACATGGATGCGGTTAATTGGTAAGCTTATCGTTTACATTTATGAATAATCAATTGTTTAAATATATTTTATATTTAAATAATATTTTGTAATACTTATATTAAATTATTACGACCCATTTCTATTTTTGAAGTAATATAAATAATCCGAATAATTACAGATATATGTTTGTTTCTCTTATCATTTTAGCAGATGCGTTCATTTACCCTTTTTTTCTATTCGATATATATCATAATTATCGTTCGTAAGGAGTAAACTCCAATCGTGCGTCGTAGCTGACACACACACACTTTTTTTTTTTTTATAATATGGAGTAGCAGACTAGCATGCAGTCTACCTGATGGTAAGTGGCTACTGCCGCCCATGGACATCTTTAATCGACTCCAGATAGGATTCGTACCACAGGTCGGCCACAGGTGCGCTGCTACCCTTGTGGACTAAGCTGGAACGCCTCAGAAAAGTATGTCTCCCTTACCACACCCTTCAAACCGGAACACAGCAGCGCTTAACACTGCTGTTATAAGGCAGAAATAGGTGTGGCGGTGGTGCCGCCGGAGTCGAACCTAAAATTAATGCTCCAAATTTGGCCATTGGTCTCCTTACAACATAAGTAAGTCTGTAGCACACTAGACTCTTCTACAATGTAGATGGTTGGAGGGATGCATGGGTCGGAGGCCAGTGATGTCCCAGGCGTGATGATTGGTATCCAATGATAATAACTGGAAATAGTTTGTGCCAACCAAAGCATGGAGATGTATTATTACAATATGTATAGTTATCGCCAAACTGCTATTCCGCTCTTAAGTTGTTGCGAGCATGTGTAGTTATACAATTTGCTATGGCGACGCGATTCATTTCTATATTCAGAACGGACTAGCAGTTTTACGCGGACTATAATCAGCTGCAAATATGTAAAAGTTTTAGGTTACATATGAGTTTGTTTTATTTGTTAAAAATATAAAGTACTTACTGAAACTTATAATTAAAATTTTTTGAACGACAATCCCCGATAATATAAGAGTCCTACCTGAGGTTGGCCACAGATGCGTTGCTTTCTCTGAGGACTAAGTTGGAACAACTCCGAAGAATATGTCCCAATTACCACACATTACCTTTACATATATTTCTTAAGTAAACATACTCTTGGTTTATTTTCAGGTGTCCTCTTAAAAGAAGTACAGTCAGATTTTCTCCTAAGCAAGTACTCAGTTGTTATAATCGATGAAGCTCATGAGAGAAGCGTATACACTGATATTCTGCTAGGTCTGCTATCTAGGATAGTGCCTCTGAGAAGGAAACGAGGTATTCCACTAAGGCTGATCATAATGTCGGCTACGTTGAAAGTTGAGGACTTTACTGAGAACACAAGGTTGTTTAAGGAACCACCGCCACTTATTAAGGTAATTTATTATTATTTTTTATTAAAACCGATATTACATGCATATTCAATGTTAATGCATTTACAACCAGTTACTTAAATATAGGTAAAGTCCGCGCCAAACTGCTAGTCCGCTCTGAAGTTGTTGCGAGCAGGTGTAGTTAGAGAGCCAATGCGGTCGAACACAGCTACAAGCATATACTCCGTAGCAACGTAAGAGCACACTAACGCAGCTATGTACCCGCGGGCGAGAACAGCGGAGGGTGCCGGGGGGTCCCGCGCTGTCTTCGTCCCGCTAATATCTACAATTTGCTGTTGCGAGGCGACTTTTCTATATTCAGAGCGGACTAGTAGTTTGGCGCGGATTGTACGTCAATGTAACATATGCACATTTTCAATTCTATTTTTTTTCACCTTTTTGACCACGCTAGTGATAAGTTTTCTAGGAACAGCTGTCGGCACCTTTCTTTGGCAACACGAGCCACATATTAGCTACAAGAGATGGGCCGAACTCGGAAAGAGACTCTGTAATTTGACTGCAAAGAATGAAAGTGTGAAATTCTTATACAATTTCCTATTTAACAATATTTTTACAGATAGAAGCGAGGCAGTTCCCAGTAACAATACATTTCAACAAACACACATACAGTGACTATTTGAAGGAAGCATATAAGAAGGCAGTCAAGATACACACCAGGCTACCAGAAGGAGGAATTCTCATTTTTGTCACTGGACAACAAGAGGTACCATTTATTTAATTACCCACTAGCTACTGATCTTGTTTGAATAATTTTTCCTCATTGAAAATAAAATTCTTTGAATTAAAAATAAAGGAAAGTTCCTAATTTAATATGCTTTCGACTCGGTCATAATTTGACATTAGTATTACTGGTGTAGTAGGTATCTTTCTTGTACACATAAACACCCACACCAGTGCAGAGAAACTAAATCCGTCATATTTTGTTTGTCTGGACAGATATTCAATCCAAATTTCTTTGTTGCTAGTACGTTTGGAGAAAAAGCGTATAATTTTTTTAGTCTTCTAGGACCAAAAGAGCACAATCTTCATTTGAAGACATTTTATTGGTTGTATTAAACAAACTGATATCCAAAATTATAATATTACAATATTTTTTTCAGGTGCATTATTTAGTGCGTAAATTGAAGGCGGCATGTCCGTACCGGAAAGATGTGGACTACTCCAAGATTATTACTAAGAAGACAGCTCCTGAAGTAGATCCAGCGCTGGACTCGGAGCCTGAGGATATCGAGTCTGATGATGATGAGGTAAAGACTAATGGCCTATATATGCTATTTAATTTAAAACTTTTTAACTATATATCAATGTATACTAAATATTTAACAGGTCTTGTGTTTGAGGTTCATATACAACCACAATCCCTGCAACTGGATTTAAATATTACCATAAAGTTTTTAACTCGTGCATACATACCCATTATTAATAAAAAAGTTAATTAAGCATCAAAATAATTAATAGAATTTTTTTGATTCAAAACATTTCTCTTGAAAAATTGCTTATGTCGGCAATTTTGCCCTCGCCGGGAAATTTGCCTGGGACGGAAAATGTTCCCCTTGCGATGCCGTGTGCCTAAATCGAACATTGAATTTGTTTTTAGGTGGAGAGAGAAATGAAACGAGCGCGCAAAGCAAGGAGGAAAGCTAAACAAAAGTCAAAGGTACTACCGAAAATCAATTTGGATGACTATGACATGCCCGAAGATGACGGTCAGGCGGATTTGGTTGGTAACGACGACGACAGTGAAGGACATTTGAGTGATTCAGGTGCGTTTAATTTATTTACATCTACTATCTACTATATAGCTCTACAACATACAACAAAAAAATATACAGACGTAACGGTAAAAAAGAATAAATTAATAAATGGTAAAAAGAACAGTGACGCTCTATGCCATTGAAAACCACTACTGCTGGTTTTCAGACAATTGTTTTATAGTATTGAAATAAGTAAAAGTCCACCAGATAATAAAAAAAACACTGCTGGCCCTGGATATCTATAGTCCTACCCACCTAATGGGTGTTGTGGTTATGGTGCCTCCGGAGTAAAATCACAACAGATTCAACTGTTTCATAATCTTTATATGTTTGTTTATATTACAGACACAGAAATAGACTACCTATCACCAGAGATAAAGTCCTGTCGGCAGCCCCTGTGGGTGCTACCCCTATACTCGATGCTAGGGTCTCGGGAACAAGCGCGAGTGTTCGCGCCGCCCCCTGTCGGCGCGCGGCTGTGTGTCGTCAGCACTGACGTAGCGGAGACCTCGCTCACTATCCCCGCTGCGAGATATGTTGTTGACAGCGGGAAGAAGAAGATGCGGTACTTATGTTTTTTTTTCTACATAAGTTTTAAAGGTGGTAGGTAGCACCCCCTGTGGTTCGACTCTACCGGCATCATCGCCACGCCTATGTCTGCCTAATAACAGCAGTGTAAATCGCTGCTATGCTGTGGTTTGAAGGGTGTGGTAAGGAAGACACATTTTTACGAGTCAGTCTAGCTTAATCCTAAATCCTGAGGCTGACGTCAGGTAGGAATCTAATCTATCATGGGCGGCAGTAGCTACTTACCATCAGGTGCACTGGATGTTCGTCTGTTACTGCTATAATATAAAAAAAGATTGAATTAGCAAACGGGTCATGTCGGCAGCCCCTCTGGGTGCTACCCCTATACTCGATGCTAGGGTATCGGGAACAAGCGCGTGTGTTCGCGCCGCCCCCTGTCGGCGCGCGGCTGTGTGTCGTCAGCACTGATGTAGCGGAGACCACCCTGACCATCCCCGCTGCGAGATATGTTGTTGACAGCGGGAAGAAGAAGATGCGGTAATTTTTTTTTCTCTTTTCCTATTTTTTTTATTTGTAAGTCGTACATTTTCTATTCAGTCGCTGAATATAGACGAATAGACGCAAGAGTACCTGTGTAAATGATCTACTTGGGTGTATTCGGTAGTTGTTTCGATGCTTGTCATTCGTTCGCGGGGTGTTTGTTTTTCTGTACGAATCAAAGGATTACCTCGTCATTCGCGAGTATTTAAATGTTGCGTTACGAGCGATTTATTATTTTGTGTTTAAGTCGTACTTTTGTTTCTTACCCATATATCACTATATGAATTCTAATTTAATTACACATTGCCCGCAGGATATACGACCACGTGACGGGCGCGAGCACGTGGCGAGTAGTGTGGACGTCGCAGGCGAGCGCCGAGCAGCGCGCCGGCCGAGCGGGCAGGGTGTGCAGCGGACACGCGTACCGCCTGTACAGCAGCGCGGTGTTCCAGCACGACCTCGCGCCGCACCACCCGCCGGACCTCTGCCGGCGGCCCGTCGACGACCTCGTGCTGCAGATGAAGTGCATGGGCGTCGACAAGGTGACAGTGGCGGCCGTCTCGCTCTGGCGGTAGGGGGGCGAGCGGGAGGTCGCTAGCGGCCCCGCACCGCCTGTACAGCAGCGCGGTGTTCCAGCACGACTTAAATAGAGCACAGAACAAATTCTATTTATTTAGCATTAAACTTTCCTTTTGGTTAAATAAATAAATTGCTAAGGGAATACATACTATTTATATTACAACTTTATAATATACTAATGAACTTCTTTCAGGTGGTGAACTTCCCGTATCCAACTGCGCCGGACAGAATGCAACTGCGTTTAGCGGAGAAGAGGCTAGAAGTTCTCGGTATTTTGGAGAAACCTGAACTTAAAAACTATAAAAAGGACGACGAAGAGGTACATTATTTTTTTATTCTTATAGCATCTATTTACAATAGTATATATCTTTGTATAGTAAATGAGCACGCAGTCCACCGTGTCACCTGTAACTAACTCTATATTGAACAACGGCTCTATGTGAATCGATCACAGGTGTTTTATCACTCCTAAGCACTAAGATAAATAATAAATCACCTCATATGTAAGTCAAACAACATCCACACCTTTCCAATACAACACTGGACATGCTTCAAGCTTCAAATAAATGTAGATATATTACCTCCCCAGTTGAAATTTACTAATTCTACCAGCTTTCTTCTTTAAAATAATTCAATTTATAGATGTCATAATAGAAGAAGAATTTGAAGGTGGTAAAACTCTGTGTGGCTTGGCTCCGGCGGCATCACCGCCACATCTATTTCTGCCTCAAAATAGCAGTATTAAGCGCTGTTGTGTTCTTGTTTAAAGGGTGTTGTGAGGGAGACATACTTTTCCGAGGCGTTCCAGCTTAGTCCTCAGGGGTAGCGGCGCATCTGTGGCCGACCTCAGGTAGGAATATCTAATCCTATCTGGGGTTGATTACAGATGTCCATGGGCGGCAGTAGCCACTTACCATCAGGTGGGCTGCATTCTCGTCTACTACTCCTATATTTAAAAGACTTTCATGTCTCTCTACTACTCTTAAACTATGCGTATTATAATTTTGTTGAAGGTATTGAAAGTGACACCCCTGGGCAAGGCGGTAGCGGCGTTTCCACTACTGCCGCGATACGGGAAGATGCTCGCGCTAAGTCATCAGCAAAACTTGCTGCCGTACACTATAACGCTTGTATCCGCACTGTCTGTGCCTGAGGTGGGTATCTACTGACTATAGGCTTGCATATACATGCATGTATTCATTTGTGTGTGTTTGCATGTAGTTTGGAAGCATGCGATTGTGTATTCATATACGAGAGATTTTTATTATATCGATTTTCGACTTCATCTTATATATAAAATTCTCGTGTCACAATGTTAGTTACCGTACTCCTCCGAAACGGCTTTACCGATTTTCACCAAATTTTATATGCATATTCAGTAGGTCTGAGAATCGGCTACTATCTATTTTTCATATCCCTAAGTGATAAGGGTTTTTCACACTTAATATTTTTTTATTTATATGGCAACACAGCGTTTCAGCTAGTAATAATCTAAATATGACATATTTATATTTTTTTATTAATTTTTAGACAATTTATTTTAAATGTAAGTATTCTTAATTCACTACTTACTTTTCTTTCACATACTTAATACATATTTCTATGTCCTTAATATGTGTCTAGTATGTGCGAATATAGTTATGAAATGAACATTTGTATAATTATTCACCTCTCTTACTTATATCAACGTTTATATCAATTTTTTGTTTAAAAATTTTCTCATAAATAACTCTATAGTCTATATGCTTGATAATGGTAATCAAAATGATTTCAAAATTAAATAAAACCTGTTTCCCATCAATGTTAGTATTTTTAAAGTATTAAACTCAAGTTTTATTTTTTGTTACCAAGGTCATGAAGGGAAAATCGGATTGTTGGCCGGCGACTGGCAACACCCTGTTGTTGGGCGATCCGGGAGTGTTGCTGCGCGCTGTGGGCGCCGCGGAGTACGCGTACGTGAACGGAGAGGAGGAGGTGTTCTGCGCTAAACACGGTTTGAGGGAGAAGGTATGTTTTTAGACTATTTTTATAATATAGGAGTAGCAGACGAGCATGCAGTACACCTGATGGTAAGTGGCTACTGTCGCCCATGGACGCCTGTAATCAACCCTAGATAGGATTAGATATTCCTGCCTGAGGTCGGCCACAGATGCGCCGCTGCCCCTGAGGACTACGCTGGAACGCTTCGGAAAAGTACGTCTTACCACACTTTTCAAACCTGAACACAGCAGCGTTTAACTCAGTTGTTATGAGGCAGAAATAGGTGTCGCAGTGGTGCTGCCGGAGTCGAACCAAAAAGGGGTTCTACCATATTTAGTTGGTATAGTATAAGTATTTAGTGGCAAATCGGATTGTTGGCCGGCAACTGGCAACACTCTGTTGTTGGGCGATCCGGGAGTGTTGCTGCGCGCTGTGGGTTTCGCAGAGTACGCGTACGTGAACGGAGAGGAGGAGGTGTTCTGCGCTAAACACGGCTTGAGGGAGAAGGTATGTTGCTGTAGAGTCCGCGCCAAACTTCAAGTCCGCTCTGAATATAGAAACGAGTCGCGTCGCAACAGATTTGCTGTAGATATTAGCAGGACGAAGACAGCGCGGGACCCCCCGGCACCCTCCGCTGCTCTCGCCTGCGGGGACATAGCGCAGTTAGTGTGCCTTACTGTTGCTACGGAATATATGCTTGTAGTTGCGCGCAACAACTTCAGAGCAGACTAGAAGTTTGGCGCGGACTGTACAAGTAATAAGTGGTAGTAGTGGTGCTGGTTGGTGACTGACAACAATCTACTCTTAAGCAATTTAGGAGTATTGCTTTAGGATGTGTATAACGCGAAATGTGTTTATATGAATGGCGAGGAGGTCTTCTGCGCTAAACACAGTTCGAGGGAGAAGGTTAGTAGGTAAAATAAAATTAAAATTATATTAAATCTTAAAGGAATTAGTGATAAATCTGACTGATGGTCAACACCTGGCAACACTGCTGTAGTCAGTCCGGCAGTATTGTTTTGGGATATACTCACATCCAAAAACTTCTCAGTATTTGATCCATAATAGCGACATCATTTGAAGGGCATATTAGGAAATTATTTGGAAATTTCGCCCTGTGTATTACAACGTTACATATCTAGAATATGGAGTTAATATCGATAACTAACTAAAGATAACCAATTATAGTTCAAAAAATAAGCCACGTCTCATATTTACAGGCCGTCAAAGAAATCCGCAAACTCCGCAAACAACTCACCTCGGAGATCATGCTTAGTGTCTCCGGTGTGGACGTGACCGTGGACCCGAACATGGGACCTCCGGACGACAACCAGGCCAGGCTGCTCAGGCAACTTCTACTGAGCGGGCTCGGAGACCAGGTCGGCAGGAAGATTGGCTTGGATGAGGTTAAACAAGGTACGTAGGTTTTTTTTAAATAATATAGGAGTAGCAGACGAGCATGCAGTCCACCTGACAATATGTGACTATTGTTCAGGGACACCTATCATCAAAAAAGTTTTTTAGTAAAATAATTTTGCTTTTCGTATTCTCCGTAGAAAACTCTTTAATTTGATATTCTCGGTGGAAATAATGATAATGGGGACATATAATAAATAATTAGTCGCCCATCGTAAGGCGTCCGCCATATTGAATTTAGAATAATGTCACTATAATTAGTCCAAATCATCATTTAGTTAGTCATCCAAACTAAATTTGTATGCAAAATTTCAGCTTAGTCACTTGCTGTTAACTGGTTTAAAATTCAGTTTCAGAATTTGATCCTCATGTACATACCTATGTACTGTGTAATAAAAAAAAGCTTCTAATTATAACATTGCCGTCAACGAAAGTAAAATGATTTAAAAAACCTTCCAGGCGAAGACAAGCGTAAATACAAATACGCGTACCACTGCGGCGATCTTGACGAGCCGGTGCACTTGCACTCCGATAGCATCCTCCGGCGCTGCATCCCGGAGTGGGTGGTGTACCAGGAGCTGTACGAGACTGGCGGCGAGGAGCGCAGGAAGATGGTCATGCGGAACGTCACCGCGATAGAGCCGGAGTGGCTGCCACTGTTCGTGCCGCAAGCTTGCCACTTGGGTTAGTTTTTTTTTTATAAAAATTGTAATCGAGTAGTTTACTTGATGGTAAGTGGCGCTTCTGCCGCTTCTAGACATCCGTAACCCTCCGGAGTCGAAACGAACAGAGTTCTACCACCTTCATTTGTTTCCGTCAATTGCAGTACACCTTCCATTATTCATCATTATCATCCTACTTATTCCTTACTCTTTTGTCTATCCCTTTCCCTCCCCTCTCTTTTTGTACCGGTTTTAACCGGATCTTCTCACCTAACCCCCTCAACCCCTATTTATACCGGCTTAACCGGTTCTCTCCGAGCCGGTCGGTCCATTTGTACTCTGATAGCATCCTCCGGCGCTGCATCCCGGAGTGGGTGGTGTACCAGGAGCTGTACGAGACTGGCGGCGAGGAGCGCAGGAAGATGGTCATGCGGAATGTTACTGCGATAGAGCCGGAGTGGCTGCCACTGTTCATGCCACAGGCTTGCCACTTGGGTCAGTTCATTTTTCTTTTTTTCCAGTTGATGGGAAATGTCTGCTGCCGCTCATGGACATCTGTAATCAACTTCAGATAAGAAGGTTTCTCCCGAAATAAGTATGTATCCCTTACCACATCCTTTCAAAGGGGCATAAAGCAGCCCTAGATACCACCACCACTGTTATAAGTCAGAAATAGGTGCGGCAGTGAAGCCTCCAGAGTTGACCCACAGTGAATTCTACAACCTTCATTTCCTTCCGTTAATTACATTACATCCCCCGTTATTTATCATTACCATCCTACTTATCCCACATCGATTAACAATGCTATTAGGCAGAAATAGGTATGGCGGTGGTGCTTCCGGAGTCGAACCCCAAGGATTCTACCACTTTTAATATATTTAACAATATGTTCAAAATATTGTTTTCAGGTGACCCTCTATCAGAGCCAGAGCCCAGGTTCGACGCAAAGTCGGGTCGGGTGAAGTGCCACTTTAAGGGCACCTTTGGGAAGGCGTGCTGGGAGCTGCCGACCGTCGAGATCGACTTCCCAGATAAAATTGAGAGATATAAGTAAGATAATTTAGTGTAAATAGGATCAGGTGTTACTTTGCGGAAATCTATGTTATAAAGTTAGAATAAATATTTCTCAACGATCCGCTACCAATATGTATGATGGTATATATTTTTAATATTTTTAATATGCAGTAAGTAAGAATTAAAATATACACCTCCGTACATTGGTGGTCCACCAACATGTGTCGCTCCAAAATGACGGTTAATCGATTTGTCATGCAAGATAGTAAGTTTCTTTAAGCATATAAATAAAAAATATTTTTCTCTCAAATATCATAACATTCTTTGTGACATCATGTTTCGATTCGACCAATGGCAATGCGCTTCGCAAATTTCAATTTCGCTCGCATAATTTACGATATTTTTATTAAAATTTCAAGTAATTTAATATAAAATTAATAAAAAAATACTAGTTTAGATGTCATTACAGAAACCTAATGTACCAAGGAAAGAAAAACAAAAAAAAAAAAAACGAAATCATACGAACGAAGTTACAGGCGCAGTTCGTTAATAAATGACCTCTTCCAGATGGTTCGCGAGATTCCTTCTCGAGGGTGTGGTGTTTCCGAAGCTTCGTAAATACACACCATCGCTTCTCTCCCCACCGTCCACCATGGTGAAGAGCTGGGCGAAGCTCCAACCCAGGACTGAGGTATTGCTGAAGACTCTCGCCGCTAAACGAGTTGGTACTAGAGAACAGCTGAAGGCGGCTTGGAAAGAACAGTCGAGTTGTAAGTATGAAATATTTGCTCATTTTTTGCTTTAAGTCAAATACTTGCTCTATTTTTATATTTCGTTAATAGTGTTTGAATCATAAAATGTTATCCGGTTTTGTAATGTCCTTTGTAAAGGCACACCTTGACGGAACTCCTTAACTTTACAATAATAAACTTTACATCCTAATCTACTAATTTATCACAGAAAAGTGGATAACGATATATTATTGGACAGATTATGATTGTTGAAGAATGTATTATATATTAGAAATCTCTTCTTAGCGTTTTAACATAAGTACCTACTAGAAGGATCAAGCCTTAAAAAACTTTAGTCCTGCAACACATCTTGTCATGACCTCAGGTAGGCCTGTACTCTTATGAGGGATTCACTACAAACATTTGATATTTCTCCATTAAAAACAATACAATATTTTTGGTAGTAAAAACAATAAGGTGACTTCTTTTATATTAGGAGTAGGTGACTGTATGCAGTCCACCTGATGTTAAGTGGCTATTGCCGCCCATGGACATCTGTAATCAACCCCACATACAATTAGATTCCTACCATAATTTGGCCACAGATGCGCCGCAACCCCTGAGGATTAAGCTGGAACGCCTCGGAAAAGTATGTTTCCCTATAAATGTTTATTTATTTAGGAAACAAACAATTCTTATAATATACCTATCAAAGGATATTACAGTTTCAATAATATACTCATAATTCTTAATATATATTTTCTATTTTCAGATTTACTGGATGAGTACTTGAAATGGCTGCCTGAATCAGCTCATAACGAAGTCACTTTGTATTGGCCGCCACTATAGTTGAATTTGATTTTTTTATTCATATTGTATATATTGTAAATAAATATTTTTATTACTTACTGTTATTATAACCTATTTCAATCTATAAGTTTCATAATAGCTAATAATTGGCCAAGTCAATATCATTAACCCATTATTGTCCCACTGCTGGGCACAGTTCTCCTCTGTCAGAATGAGAAGGGTTAGGCCATAGTCTAACGCGGTCATCTGCGACCACGGCTACCTGGCCGAGTACGAATTGGTAGACTTCACATACCTTTGAAAACTTTACTTTATTTAAGATTTCTCAGGTATGCCGGTTTCCTCACAATGTTTCCATTCACCGTTTAAGCAAGTGATAATTCATTATTAAATTATAATAAGCACATAACTTTAAAAAATCAGTGGTGCGTGGGATTTAAACCTCGGACCACTCGATCAAGAGGCCAAGTTTTTTAACCACTAGGCTGTCACTGCTTTTTACTAAAAACTTTTAAAATATAAATAACGTTTGTGTAAAGGTACACTAATTAATTTTTAATATTTAACAAACCAGTATAGTTGTAGATAAAAGTAATCAAGGTCAATTACCTTTTAACAACTAGATATTTCCGACAGAACTACTTCAATGACCGTGAAAGGATTTAATAATTTGGTATAATGTATTATTATTAATATACTAGTAATATAGTAGCCGATTCTCAGACCTACTGAATATGCATATAAAATTTGGTGAAAATCGGTAAAGCCGTTTCGGAGGAGTACGGTAACTAAAATTGTGACACGAGAATTCTATATATAAGTTATTATGCATTTGTATATAATTTGTAAGACCCACGTTAATATATACAGGTAGGTATTTAAGGTTTCAGACACGGAACGTGACAGACAAAATTATTTTTTTAGAAGTACAACATTTTGAGACGCCTGTCTGTGTTGTGATAGATACGTCAATATTCCTAAACAAGAGATTACGTTTTTGTCTAACACGGCACGCGTCTGTTACGTTCTATGTCTGTATGTAAATTAACCCTAATAACGCGGTTCTTTGTCGAGAGTACCTATACAGGCACTTTTGATAATGGTAGTCTTCGTAAATATGCTTTATGAAATTAGTAAAGGTAGGGGACAATTAATTGAAAGTAGTCACCGTCACCTATATAAACGGCAACACTACAGAAGTCGCCAATATATTGCTTTGAAGTAGAACTAGAAGCTTTGAAGGTGTTAGAACACTTTGACGCCACACATATTTCTGACTGATAACAGCAGTGTTAACCGGTGATGTGTTCTGGTTAGAAGGTTGTGGTAATGACATACTTTTCCGAGGCGTTCCAGCTTACTTCTCGGGGGTAGCGGCGCATCTGTGGGCGACCTCAGGTAGGCATATCTAATCCTATCTGGCGTTGATTACAGATGTCCATGACTCCATGGGAGGCACTAGTCACTTACCATCAGGTTGACTGCATGCTCGTCTGCTACTCCTATATTATAAAAAGTACAGATTTTGCACATGCCTCTCAGGAGAAAATTAAACACTTAAATTACCTACTTATATGGGCTTAAAAGGCAATTAAAATTATACAGATAGCATAATTTGTTTAAAAACAAAAGGCAGCACGTCACATTACGTAAGAAAACTCATGAATTTGTAATTGTTTGTTTATAAGTCATTGTACATACAATATTACATAATGATTATTGTATGAAGGATAAATATAAGACGCCGGTGTCAGAGTTCACTATCGTTTGATAAAATATCAGTCTAAGTGGTTTATATTTTACATGTTTTCCATTCATAGCTTTACTTGGGGATTCCCGTATCGTCAATGACATAGACGAATTCACAAACACAAAGACTAAATTCGAAATTTAAAAGTAGAACCATTCATAGTCTTCTCCGGAGACAACAACGCCACACTTTTTTGTCTTAAAACAAAAAAAAAAAAACTAATATTACTTAGTGCTTAACTCTATTGTTTTGATGTTACTGAAAGGATAAGGGTACGGGCGATACCTACCTAATCGAGGCGTTTTTACTTAGCCCTCAGGGGTTGATGCCATGTCCATGGGCGGCAATAGCAACCTACAATCATGTGTAGTACGTACTTCAAGCTCGTTTACAACTTCTAAATAAAAATTGGCAAAAAATATTATTTTTAGTATTTGTTGTTATAGCGGCCACCGTTATGCATCCTCTGTAAAAAATTCAAGTGTCTATCTATTACGGTTCCGGAGATAGTGACAGACGGACAGACAGCGTAGTCTTTTTTTTTTTTTTTTTTTTTTTTTTTTTATAGTATAAGAGTAGCAGACGAGCATGCAGTCCACCTGGTGGTAAGTGGCTACTGCCGCCCATGGACATCTGTAATAAACCCCAGATAGGATTAGATATTCCTACCTGAGGTCGGCCACAGATGCGCCGCTACCCCTGAGGACTAAGCTGGAACGCCTCGGAAAAGCCTGTCTCCCTTACCACACCCTTCAAACCGGAACACAGCAGCGCTTAACACTGCTGTTATTAGGTAGAAATAGGTGTGGCGGTGGTGCCGCCGGAGTCGAACCACAAAGGGTTCTACCACCTTTTGTCTTAGTAATAGAGTTCCGTTTCTACCCTTTAAATAGATGTCTGTTTCAGAACCCTAAAAGTAGATGTCTGTTTGGGCGGGAATAGAAGGCGGGACCTTATACACCGGTATAGCAGTTAACAATTTCAATTGTTGGACATCACGCACTACAGTGATGAGAACCACGGCACTTAAACTAGTATTAGATAAAGGTTAAGACCACGAATGCCAGTTACATATCTTATCGTGGGATGATAAATAATCGCTTTAAAGATCACGTAGTGAATAAACCTTATCAGTACGTCAAACTGAGATGAAGTTAAAGATGATAATGATATGCTTATACACTATATTAGGAACTAGCTTTTACCCGCGGCTTCGTTCGCGACAGAGGTCAATAAAAATACAATTAGATAAAGTTATATATAAAATTCTCGTGTCACAATGTTAGTTACCGTACTCCTCCGAAACGGCTCTACCAATTTTCACCAAATTTTCAGTATGCGTATTCAGTAGGACAGAGAATCGGCTACTATATATTTTTCATACCCCTAAATGGTAAGGGTTTTTCATCCTTAACATTTTTTTTATTTATGGCAACACAACGTTTGCCTGGTCAGCTAGTATTTTTCCTAAAATCTTTAGAAGATAAGTTTGTTTATACTTCCCTCGGGAATTACTTTTTCGGGGTAAAAGGTATCCTATGTCTTGGCGGACTAAGGTCGTCAGAGGCCCGGGGCGGGAAGTAGACTGGAGGCCCCCAGTGTAAAAATTTGATTTTACAAAATTATAAATGTGTCAGACTTTTTCGTTGAAAAATTCGTATGATTTCGGCGACCGTCTTTTTTTTTGCACTTTAGTATGTGTTTGGGGGCCCCCCAAGATCGGGAGCCCTTTACGCCCTTAGACCGCTAGAGATCCTATGTCCTTTTCTGAATCCCTGACAAAGTGAGTACAAAATTTCAAGACAATCAGTTTTGCAGTTGTCACGTGAAAATTTTTCAGGTATTTAGTCACGGATGTTATTGTATTTTTCGCGTAGCTGAGCTGAATAGGAGTGATACTCGTAGGTATGTGAATGAAACGTGCTGAAGCTATACCTCTAATTCGTCACGTAGGTAATGTCAAAATATCTCTGTGGTCTGAGTAATAAAGCTAGGGTATGCCCTGCCTATCGTAATTAAAGGGCGACTGAAAGGGGAATTCTGGGTTTGCGGGCGGCAAGAGTGGGAGCTTGAACCGTAGCACCCGAAGGTGTGTTTAACTTAAATGCTCATCAGGGCAGAGTCCAAAAGGGTAATCACTTAGAAGACTTCGGCGATTCCTTTGGCGATTCCGCAGTCCTCCACATAGTACACAGCACGGTCATCGGGGCGCCGCTTTCTTCTTGCACAGACGTATTCTAGCTTCACAGCCAAATACTCAGAACTGCCAGACTCTCTGGCCAGGGATCGAACCCGGAACCCTTTGCGCCTCAGACCGGCTTGGCGAAATGATCATCTTTCACTTTGCCAAGTGGGTGGTCAATGTGTATCGACTTTTACACTTAATAATCATACTGAATCATACTCTTTTTAGAAAAAGATAATATTGGAAATTGTCATGACTCTATGACTAATGGCTATCGTATTAACTTTAAATGTTATAAGATGACTATCGATGGCGTATATTCGTATTTAACTCACTTACTCGTATGTAGTTACGAAATGGCACAGAATTGCAAATGTCAAATATCCTTTGTTGCAATGAGAAATTGCGATCGTAATAAAAAGTGTCTCGCGGTACATTAACATGGGAACCGATCGTGCTTTATTATTTCACGCTGCGTCCAAATAAACGCGACATTAAACGCTTTTATGTTTTCTTTTATTATTATATTGAAGTAGCCAACAGGCATAAAAATCCTTTTTTATAATGTAGGAGTAGCAGACGAGCATGCAGTCCACCTAATGGTAAGTTGTAACTGCCGCCCATGGACACATGCAATCAAGCCCAGATAGGATTAGATATTCCTACCTGAGGTCGACGACAGATGCGCCGCTACCCCTGAGGACTAAGCTGGGACGCCTTGAAAAAGTATGTCTCTCTTACCATACCCTTCAAACCAGAACACAGCAGCACTTGACACTACTGTTAATAGGCAGAAATAGGTGTGGCGGTGGTGCCGCCGGAGTTGAACCACAAAGGGTTCTACCACCTTTAAATCGATCTGATGGTAAGTGGCTATTGCCGCCCATGGACATGTACCTAATCAATCCCAGATAAGATAAGAGTTCTTCCTGAGGTCGGCCACAGATGCGTTGCAACTCCTGAGGACTAAGTTGGAACGCATCGGGTACCTAAGCATGGTTCCCTAAACTCTTCAAACCGGAAAACCGCAGCGTTTAACACTGCTGAAATGAGAAATTGTTATTATTAAACTTGTGAAATGATCTTTAAACTTGACTAGATAATAGACGCTGTTTGGGTTACAGTGTTCACACTTTTAACCGTCGAGTCCCACTCGTATTTGGTCGGTGTTTTTCGTGGCGAAACCCTAGATGAATTCCTCTGTGCCACAGGGATAGCGGAGAGGATATGCCGGATTTTACAATAAATACTAAAATAAACATTTAAAACGCGTTCGAAAAACTGGTTTAATTTAACCAAATTTGTCCATTGCAACTTTGTCCAATTGCATCTTTTAAAACTATCATACATATTATCATACTATCAGAGACCTGGATAAAAAATGAAGATGAAGCCAAGATACTCCAAATTCCGTGTTATACACACTACTACAACTATAGACGAAATAAAAGAGGAGGTGGAGTATCAATGTTTGTCCACAATAACATGAAACACAGCCTTATTGAAGAACATTGCCTTGATGATACCCATTACCTTTGGATACATGTTCATAAATTTTCATTAGACCTTGGTGTAATATATAAACCTAATACAGCAAATATGAACAATTTCCTGGAAGTATATTCACAACAGTTACAAAGCAAAAGACGAGCTGTGGTGTTTGGCGATTTCAACCTAGACCTTCTTGATCCAGGCAAAGCCACTCGAAACTATAAGGACACTCTAAAAGAGTACGATTTTAAAATTCTAAACAAAATAGATCAACAATTCTGTACTAGAGAATCTGAAACAACTAAAACTATACTTGATCATGTGTGCTCAAACCTTAAAGACAATAACTTTAATTTTGTAATGATAGAATCTGCTATGTCTGATCACAAACAGATATTTTGGAAATAAAACGATATTGCACGCCCCTAACAAAAAAAGTGGAATATACTGCCATAGATTATAAAAAATTGTATAATAGTTTCGAAAATATGACTCAAGAAAAAGAACAACCGCTGTATGAGAGACTCGAAAAAAAAGCTACAGTGTTGTTTATCTCAGAGTAAAATAATAAAAACTAAAATGTTAAACCCTCCAAGGCAAGACTGGATCAAGCGAGATATAATAAAAGACATTGACAATCGAAATATACTGTGGCAGAAATATAAATCAAACACTTCAGATATTACTTTAAAAAAGAATTATGAGATTGCAAAATTCAAAGTATTAAAAGAGATACAAGAAACGAAAAGTTCATATTACATCAACAAATTTAAAAACAATATGACAAAACCACGAAAGTTGTGGAACTTGATAAATGATCTTTCAAACAATAGAATCAAAAAACAAGGTTGGACCAGATAAACTGGAAATTAATACAAGATGCATCACCGACAATAAGGATATCTGCGAATATTTCAATATCTATTTCTCTACAATTGGTTCAGCCTTAGCTAATATGATCCCAGATGAATATAAAAGAAGTCAAAACAAAATTTATTCAGAAGTAAATGATATACATAAACTGAATTTTATCGCACCAGCTACCGTGAAAGAAGTCGCAAGAATTATCGATAATCTAGATCCTAACACTGGTTCCGGCATTGATGGTATCAGTACTAAATCTATCAAATGTCTTAAAAATATTATCGTTCATGAACTCACAGCATGTATTAACGTTTGTTTCGATCAAGGTATATTCCCTGACAGCTTAAAAATTGCTAAAGTTATTCCCATTTTTAAGTCAGGAAGCAAATCGGATCCTTGTAATTACCGTCCAATTTCTGTTTTACCGGTTATATCTAAAATTTTTGAAAAAGTTTTATACAATCGTCTGGAATCGTACTTAAAATCAGAACATTTTTTATATCACAAACAATATGGTTTCCGACCGCAAGCGAATACTTTATCGGCTACAATTGACCTCATAACAAAAATAAAAAATAAAATTGATCAAAAACAAATAGCTATAGGTATATTTATAGACCTGAAAAAGGCATTTGATACGATTAGTCCTCACATATTGCTAGAGAAACTTCGACATATAGGTATTACTGGAAAAGCTCTTGAAATCTTTAAATCGTATCTACAAAACCGTAAACAAATTGTGAAAATTGACACCCATCAAAGCAGTCCAAAATCCATCACCTATGGGGTCCCACAAGGCTCAGTATTGGGGCCTCTTCTATTTTTAATTTACATCAATAATATATGTCAATTAGGGCTCAAAGGAGACATTTCACTTTATGCAGATGATACAAGCATTTTTTATTTTGGACATTCAGTTGAAGCTATGATACCTCACGTTCAAAGCGATCTTAATTTGTTAAATACCTGGTTCCAAACTAATTTGCTTACAATTAATGTCGCAAAAACTAATTTCGTAATACTCTCCGCAAAAAATAAGAGAATCACTACTAATATAGAAATAAAAATTAATAATCAATTAATTCACAGAAAAACAAAAGAAAAATATCTCGGTCTTACAATAGATAATTATCTTTGTTGGAAGCCACATATTGAGAAAATAAGGTCTAAATTAATATCACTGTCAGGTCCCTTACATAACATTTCAAGGTGTTTACCTCAAAAAGTGCGATACATAATTTACAACTCTTTAGTCAAACCACACATTGATTATTTAATCGAAGTGTGGGGTACTGCAGCCAAATCCAACCTTGATCCTTTACAAAGAGCACAAAACAGAGTATAAAGGCACTATTTAATTATAAATTTTTAACACCAACTGATAAAATATACCATGACACAAAAATTATGAACATTAGTCAAACATATATATACTATACTTGTATATTAGTGCGTAAAATTTTAAATAAAGACATACATACAAGTCTATCATTTACGAAAAAACAACAAACACAACGAATTAAACTACGGAATGCTAACTACTTAGTAACACGTCCTCCGAGAACAAATTATGGTAAAAAGAATATCGAATTTGAGGGTGTTAATTTATACAATAAACTACCAACTAACATAAAAAATGCTAAAACTATGTATCGTTTTAAAAAGTTATTAAAGTCACATATATTAGAAACATAAATTTAATTTACGAACAACAAAAACACATAAAATAACATGAATACAAAATAAATAATTTATAGAATATTATTTACATTTTAATTTACATATATATTTTATATTATTATTAGATTTTTTCTTAGATTTTTTAAGCATTAAATTATGTTAGTGCAATAATTACTTAGTTTACTACTGACTACCATTAATGCCGCATCCAAAGATGTTTTGTTTTATAGCTCCATGTAACATAACTTAAAACCACGAATACGGAGGGTATATCAATATTACTTGATAAACGTTAACCCAGTTTTATAATAATTTCATTTATTTTGTGTCATCTAAGTAACTAGATGGTAAACTTCTAACATAACATAACTTTTTGTACCTACGCCCGATATTATAATGTTTTTAAGTTATGATTTCTCATTAAGTGAATTATAAATTCTTTATGAGAAATAAAGTTCTTCTTAAATCGTAAATTTGTCCTGCAATTGTGCCTGATAGATAAAACATGTTTTATAATTAAGGCTTTTAATTTAGATCTACATCTTCAACACACACATAGGTATGTATATGAAATATTCTTACTCATATAACCTCGAGAAACCTATATCTAAATTAAATAAATATAACAATGATACATAATAACAATAATTCTGGGTAATCCGCTACTCTTAATAGCCTTAGAATAATGAAAAGGTAGTAAGAGCGTCTTCAGATTGTAAAAGTTTTCTTATTTATGTATTATTTTAAATCCTCACTGATTTTAAGTTATCATGGTAGCTCTTATGTGGACATCTCCAGAATATGTATATCTTAATGTAAGTGATTATTTAATTTTAATACTAATTGACTCAATTTGTACGCCACCATGTGGCAAATGTGAGATTCTTATATGTCTGTAACCAACATCAAATTGTAACCACATTGCAACAAATAAAGATATTTCATTTCATTTCATCATCAACATCATGATACTTAGGCTTTTCCTATCGCTAAACATACGTCTCTCTGAAATGGGATAACTCCGTATGGATGAAACTCTTACTACCCCGTGCCCAGTTTAAGTTGCTTCTCCAATCAATCACTCAGTCCTAAAGAGTAAATTAATATATGGGGAAGTCAGCCCTCTTTTGGACGCGGCGAAAGACGGATGTGTCGCAAGCGCACGAATTTAGTAGGTATATTTCTATGAGTTCTAACCCCTGTGGTCGAATCCCAAGAAATAACACCGTCCAAAATGTCTACTTGTTCGGTACTATTTTACTGGCATATGTCTGGCATAAAAGGGAAGCTCTCTTTCGAATTCGAATTCGAATCTTTGAAATATAAACTTTTCCTAATTGGAAAAAATGACTCATAATTATAATGAATATAAATTAATAAATTACTCACAATTAATTTTATTATAGAGAAGTCCATGCATTCTTATTCATATTTTCAAGTTCATTCAGCATAACTATTTCGATTGCGATAACTGAGGATTTCCGCAAAGCAATTACATCGCGTCGTAAAAAGCATTGTTCAAGATCAGTATTCTATTCTGTAATTTCAAGTAACATGAACTGAACAGGAAGTTATAAGTATATTTTACTGAGATGCGACTAAGTACATACAAAAACAGATATGGCTATAGGTAAGACTTCAAGAGCTGACCTTTAAATTTCTCACAGACAAATCCTAAACATAAATATCATAACGATGAGCCACTTCTAATTATATTTTAACGTAATTTCCGTTTCTATACTACTTAATTTCAACTTTAACAGATTTTTCCTTAAGCAATTCCATCTACACTAGTTATCATAGATTTTGGAACCGTGAACACCTCATGCAAATTGTGCAAAGGTCAAAACAAAACAGGTGTCATAGTGGTGTCTCTGTAATGGAAATACGAAAGCCCTTTCAATTTACTTTAGCCAAATCACAAATATTTTATTAAAGCTACAACATTAATTTTCGTGCTGACTCTAACGAAAGATCTAAAAAAATCGAATAAAACGGGAAATTGTTTTATTACATTTCCTATTATTAGTATTAATTTAAGGACTAAATTAACAAAAGAGAAAACACAAAACGTTTATTACACGCGCCCAATGTGACGCAACTTTAACCGCCGAACTGTTTACTCATCAATTCGTGATTTTATCACTCAGTCATTTCTACATTAACTTCTGTCAGTGCCTGTACGTACCTTGGACAATGAGGACCGTTCTAATATCGTAGTACTGAATGAAGTGTACAATTATGTTGAAAAATCTAATTCTTACGATCGTTACGTTTGAGTTCGTGTGTTGTTTCGCGCTACCGTTCGAGGGACTGTATAAGTTGAACATAATTCATTATAATGATTTTCACGCACGGTTTGTATTTTTTATTGCAAGTTTTAGTGTATCCGTTGTATTTTATGTTTCAAAAAGAGAATTTTATTTCTTAAATTCAATAAGTGCTCATTTCGAATTGATACTTTGAATAGGTGAAAATTAAATTTATATGTTCATAATGATAACACAATTTCGCGAGTAAATAAATAACTTGGTATGGTATATTTCCGGTGCAAACGAAATAAAGGTACAGTCACACCTGGATATAATGACATGAAAATATCAAATAAATAATTAATTTACATCAAGGTCTGTTATTTGAGACGGCATTGTATTGCCTTTAGTGCCTCTACTTAGGTCGTTTAAAACAAAGAACTAAGGTAAACAAGATATCAGATACAAATCTTAATGACCTCTGTGTAAGAAGGGTCGCCATGTCGGTTTATTAAGTAGATGGTTTCAGGTTCAAGTTTGAAGATGTTTTTTCACAATGCATTTCTCATGCAATCTCAGGTAAGAGTTCTAACTCTATTTGTACAGATGTCCATGGGCGGCAGAAGCCACTTACCATCAGGTGGACTTCATACTCGTTTACTACTTCAGTATCATAAAATTATATTTTCTACCAATTTGTGGGAAGGTATCGGTCTACCGGTAATTCCCCTAGGTAGTGCCACATAGGCTATGCATTTATGTCTTAGGTTATGCGTTTATGCTTAGTACTTTATCATTTGTAGATCTGTAAGTAGTGTAGAAAAGAGCTCCTCACACTTGAGAACAAAAAAATATATTTTATAAGTTGTTGTTTTAAAATGTAATTAAAATCTATAATTATATAAATTACAACTATTTTGCATCATAATTGTGCATAATTTGTATTTTATACTAAATAAATCATGTGCTAAGTACTTATTTATGAAAAAAACGCTTTTAATTATAAATGTATCGATTCTTAGACGAGCGATCCGGAATACAATTTATGAATAAATTGAATTTGTATTATCATTTAAAAATAGAATTCTCACGCGGCCGTGCGCTGTATTCGCGATTAGCACGCACTTTTGTATTTTTCCTCCGAATTGTACCCATCAATGCGTGGTTTTATCGCTTCACTTCGACTTATATATGCTGTCAGTGACTGTACGTAGCTCGGACACATCAGACCGTTGTGTGACCGTGAATGTAGTGTACAATTATGTTAAAAAACCTTATCCTTGCACTCGTTACATTTGAAGTGGCATATTGTCGCGTGTTTCATCACGAGGGAGTGTATAAGCTGAACATTATTCATTATAATGATTTCCACGCACGGTTTGTATTGTTATGTATTTAGTTTTTAAATTAAATTTAAGTTAACCAAGTATACAACAATACACCAATTTTACTATAGGAATGGGTGTAAGTACGTATAATATTTATTTTTATGATAAGGTGAAATAGTATTTCGACATCAACTTATTACTGTTATACTGCTGGGTACGGGTCACCTCTCAGTAAGAGAGTTTAGAAATAGTCTACCAAGCTGGCTCAGTGCGAATTGGTGGTGAAGGTTGGTAAAGCCTTACACACCATTGAGCATTTTTTTTTATTCTAAGCATGTAAGTTTTCTAACAATGTCAGCGTTATTAATAAGTGACAAATAATTTCTTGGATTCGAGTCTTGGCCTCCGATTTAATGGACGAGTTTTAACTACTAGTCTATCACTGCTAGCTTAACAAAGCTTATATATTTGATTATTATGACAATAGGTTACTAAGGTTTATGAGGTTACTATTTTGAAATCGGCGACGTTTTGCATGCAAATATCATAATCACTTTATGTAAGTAGGTACTTGATAAGTTTATTGTTAAAATGGCACAGGTTAACAAGATACGCAGATATTATCGCAAGGTTATTTAAATGTCTGTCAATAAACTAGTTTTGCCAATTTTGACTACCGTTACTCAGTGGGATTACGGTCTAGCGTCAACAGACATACAACGTGTCGTGTCAGACAGTCATAATTTTAAACTTTACAGGCACGGCACGTATTTCCGCAGGCGCGTTACGGAAGTAAATACGTTTTTACTTTTGTATAGAACGATGATTTTGTCTTACCAACGGCCAATGCCTACCACGTATAATAAGTTAGTTAGACTAACTAACGCTTATTAAAAATCAATCTATCTAATGTCTTCCTACTAAAGATTAAGACAATTTCTAGTTTTCAGGAATTGTCAAATTTCGATTTTTTGTAAACAGTAGATAGATTGATTATTAATAAAGGGCGTAAGAAATCCATAGATTTAGAATCGTTTCGCTACAACATTCTTTAGGTATGTCTGACGAAAACACTTTTTGCAACAACCTTGTTGCAATGCAATTGAGTGCTGTAATTTATGTTTTTGTTGCCAGTGACGTGGGTTAAGTTACAAACCTTTATTATTGAAGCAGAAAAAGAACATGGAATCTTACTGATGATCTATAAGGCACAGGGGGCCCAGGCCCAGAGGCCCTAAACAAGAGGGGCCCCGAATCGGGGCAATTCGGGCCCGAATACCCAGTCCGTTATGTTTCTCTCATAATTTCCTTACTTAAGTGCTTTAACTTAACTATTTAATAAAAGATGGCCTTGAGTACGGATTTATGGTGTCGATTTTAGATGTCACGTGGGCATTTTCAAAAATCACTCTTATATTTTTTCTCAATCACCCAAACAGAAGTACGAGTATAACTTCAAAAATGCTGAATGTGGTCATTCCATCACATGGTCTTTTGATTTAAGGTTCGAAGAGACAGCAGTAGAGACACCGACATGCCGGTTCAACAACAACTCGTGTCTTGGCGGCTTCCCGCGCCTGTACCACGAGATTCAGGTCCTGAGGGAGGAGAAGCCGGACTCCTTGCTCCTGAACGCCGGAGACAGCTTCCAGGGAACCTACTGGTACACGTTGCTTAAGTGGAACGTCACTCAGGAGTTCATGAATCTGCTGCCTCATGATGCCCATGTAAGTTCATCCTAGTGATGTAGAGCCTGTCTTAATTATAGTGTCTAGTGTCAAAAAGTGGGACAAAAATCCCAAGACTTCTTAGGCTCACGGCTTGCAAAGGTCTTAAATGATGTATCTGTAAAGTTAAGCAACGTCAAGCGCGGTCGGAGTTGGATGGGTGACCGCTAGTACTAATCATGATTGTTTCTGTTGCTCGGAATGACCAATGGAAAACAGTTGATAAAAAAACGGAGACCTTTTGGGCGGTTTTGAAACACCCGTATCTCTCACTTTTATATTTCTCTACTAATCCACATTAGACGCTTTGACGAAATTGGTATGCTTAAGTTCTTTTCAAGTTGTGAAGACCCATAATCAACTGTACGGCATACATATGACGTAGTAAAGGAGACTAAAATTATGTTTCCCATTCGGTTACACGATCACGAAAATAGAAATATTTATCTTATTTTATAACGCACCTGCAACATTTTCTTAATTTATTATTCTACTTATAATTATTACTTTGTGTGCTACGATTTCCTTTTCTGCTCTTTTCCATCAAGAATTTTACGTACCCATAGAAAAACTTCAAGGTGTTTGACCTTACAAGACATTTTTTATCTCGTTCAATGAGGAAATTGTACGCTTCCCTCCATTCAGGATGAAGCAATCTTACAACTCCAATCATTTAAAGGGATATTTGTAGATAACGTGAACGATTGCTATATCATATGGAGTCATTGTTCTAGTTATTACAATTTTTTGCTTTTTCAGCACTATGTTTTTAACTGTTTTTCAGGGATAATGTTCTACTTATAATAGAAAAATACTTTTTATATACTATAGAAGCAGTAGACGAGTATGCAGTCCACCTTATGGTAGGTAAGTGGCTACTGTTGCCCATGGACATCTGTAATCAAACCCAAATAGGATTAGATACCCTATCTGAGGTCGGCATCAGATGCACCTCTACTCCTGAGTAATAAGCTAGAACGGCTCGGAAAAGTATATCTCTCTTACACCACAAACCAGAACACAGCAGCGCTTAACACTGCTGTTATTAGAAATAGGTGTGGCCGTGGTGCCGCCGAAGTCGAATCACAAAGGTCCTCTACCTCCTTCACTTATGAGGCGAGTAGGCGACCCATCATGGGCGTCTCATATCAGTATCATGATTCAAGTGGACTGTATGCTCGTTTGCTACTTTTCAATATAACAAGCAAAGATTTTTATGATCAAATTTAATATCTTTACAGGCGATTGGCAACCACGAATTCGATGATGGTCCTGAGGGTCTGGCGCCGTATTTGTCAGCGCTAAAGGCTCCAGTCATAGCTGCCAACATGGACACTACCAACGAGCCTATTCTTCAAGGACTTTACAAACCACATGTGATAGTGGAGAGGCATGGAAGAAAGATCGGGCTGATTGGTCTCATTACGACTGATACTAAGGTTAGTTGTATTGGTAGTCATCATCATCATCATTATCAACCCGTTACTATCCCACTGCTGGGCACGGGTCTCCTCCCAGAATGAGAAGCATTCAGCCATAGTCCACCGCGCTGGCCAAGTGCGAATTTCTAGACTTCACACATCTTGAAAAACATTTTCTTTCAGGATTTCTTAGGTATTCAGGTTTCTTCGCGATGATTTCCTTCACCATTTAAGCAAATGTAAACTAATTAATTATACGCACGTAAATTAAAAAAAAAAAACGGGTGCGTGCCTGTGATTTGAACTCGGACCCCTATATCAAGAGGCCGGGTTTCTTAACCACTAGGTTATCACTGCTTTTGTACTAGTAACTGAGAGTATGTTATCCTCATCATAGGTAACCAGTATAGTTTGATTGAGGATGACCATTGCCACATCCATTTCTAGCGAGTGGTGACTGTTTTAGTTCTCAGGAGTCACTACGCTTCTATGATCAGTTACATACCTATATGGAGTTTTCCACTTACCATTATAAATATTAAAATCGACTAATATAAAGGTTGTTAATTGGGTTGTAAATTATTTTATGACTAAAGTACTATTAATTATTACGTTATATATTTTTTATTATTCATCGCATTTTTTAATTTTGTTTTGTTCGGAAGTGTTTGTTAAAATACATTTTCCTTATAGGAAAAGCTAAGTAGTAAAATCACAAAACGATAATATTTTATGATATTATAACCACAGGTAGTCAATAAAAGACCGTGGAAAATATCTACATGTTTTCGCAAAATGCACTATTTATTTTATGGAAAAGGGGGATACCCTTATAAAAGGCCGTACAATGCATAGAATAGCCTACTTTTAAAGGTGTCTTTATATATAGAAGGTGGCTATTCCAGTGTACATGGTAAGGTGAAGGTGAACCCTTTGTGGTTCGACTCCATAAGTGTCATAGATGTTCGTCGTCAACCCAATATTGTCCCACTGTTGGGTACACGTCTCTTCTCAGAATTAAATGGGCTTAGGCCTTAATCCACTGAGCTGGCCTAATGCGAATTAGCAGACTTCACACACCCTTGAAAACATTTTTTTTAGAACTCTCATGCGTGGAGATGTCCTTAAGATGTTTTCCCTTACCATCTTCACGAGTGATAATTACCTTATTTATAATACGCAAATAATTTTGAAGTCAGAGGATTTGAACCTCGATGCTCCGGAATGTCCAGCCAAATTTTAACCACTAGGCTATCACCGCGTTCTATTCAAACTATTTACGTCCAGTTTTCCATCTCACTTAACATTCAATACTATGGTTTCCAGGTGCTATCAACTGCTGGCAACGTAACCTTCACCGATCCACGAGAGGCGACGGCGCGGGAAGCTAAGGCGTTGACTGAAAAAGGAGTGGACATCATCATCGTACTATCGCACTGTGGACTTGAGATGGATAAGTACGTTTCATCTTATAGCTATATCTATATCTATATCTATATCTATATCTATATCTATATCTATATCTATATCTATATCTATATCTATATCTATATCTATATCTATATCTATATCTATATCTATATCTATATCTATATTTATATAATTATAGGACAAGATGTTGGATTCTTAAAAGAAATGCATTTTGGTATCCCTGGTATCCATTGTAGGATTTAACCTGTGTCTGCATATCAGTACATTATTGCATTTTAACAAGTTATGTTGTACAATTACGGTCTCTATGTCATAATTGTTATACATAAAAATAAGACACATAGTTACAAGGTAATATATTGAAAAACGTTGTTGAAATTTATTTTGTAAAAAAAAGTTTCTGTAAGAGTGTAAGGTATATAATATAGAGGGATACAATATCATGTGTGTCATTTAATTGACTAAAAGTATGGTCGTTTTATTAAACTTTCATATTGTGTAAGCTCATGCCTCATAGACTTATTCACTGACAAATACGTATTTCTGTGATGGTTTGAATCCGGCGACGTTTTTTTTTTAGATAATAACACATTACGTACACAGAAATTTTGTATGTGAACATTTTACTTACACTTTTTGGTTTGGTATGGGTAGCAACTGTGTTCTGGGGCCCCCACGGGCAGGAGGAACTTGGTAAATCACGCCCCTCTGCCATCTATGAAAATAATATGAAGTATAAATTGATTACAGGGAGATAGCCCGGGATTTTGGCGAAAACGTAGACATAATAGTTGGCGGACATTCCCACTCCCTGTTATGGAATGGCCCGTCCCCGAGCAATGAAACCGTCGAAGGACCCTACCCAGTGTTCATTCAGACCACCGCTGATAAGAAACATAAGGTAATTTATCATGGTATGATTAGGTAGAGACGTAGGTCATTTTTTCACGAAAGCTTATGGTTTGCACTTTGATAAGTAAAACAGAAAGATACTTCACCGCCTTAAAATTTAATGAAGCCACGAAAGGATGATTTTATCATTTATTGTTTGAATTCTTGACAAATAAAAAAAAAATTTAGAGAAAAATTTAATAAATAAATATTTCAAACATTTTAAGGACATTATTAGACGGAGACGTGGCAACACTTTATTTAGGCACACAAGTTTAATTCTCAACGCTGGTTAGACCTTCTTGTTAGGAGTGATCAATCTATGTTATCTCATCTAAGGGTTTGCATTAGCAGTTTAGAATGAGAACTCATGGAGCGTTTTCCTTATTTCGGCCAAAATACCGTTCAAGGATAACCGGTGTAGCGGAAATAACCGCAAACTACAACTCATTTAATTCATTTTCATATTTCTACGCTTGTTGTGATGTCGCTCTATGCGCATAAACGGAAAAAATCCGTGAATATGCTATTTTTATCACGCTTTTATTAGCTTGGGTTGTATGTATGTGTGTAACGGAATCTTTGAACCCTATTTTTACCTACTTTGAACAGTCCGGATTAATTTAAAATTTTGAACAATTATCAAGAATCGATGACAATACACAATTTTAATAATTTTATTCCATTCTCCTCATCAGGATCAGGTATTAGGATTACGATTTTCCTTGTGCTATTTTACCGTGGTTTTTAGTTTTTAAACTATAATTATTACTTAGGCCGTATATTGAATATATTATTATTGCTCGACCGTAAGGAAGTGCAATATTTTTCCCGTGGATCTTTGTCTACTCTGACGTGAAGTAGGGCTCTAATTCTATACAACAAGGGCTACTAAGGACGTTTAACGATAGTTCCTACTTACCGTTAGATAAACTGCATGCTCCATAATTTATTTTGGTGTAGTAAGGGAGACATACTTTTCCGAGGCGTTCCAGTTTACTCCTCAGGGGCAGCGGCGTGTCTGTGGCTGGTCTCAGGTATGAATTTCTAATCATATCTGGTGTTGATTACAGATTCGCAATGGCGGTGGTAGCCACTTACCATCAGGCGGACTGCATGCTTGTCTGCTACTCCCATATTGTATAAAAAGAAAATCTGTGGCCGACTTCGGGTAGAAATATCTAATCCTATCTGGTCTTGATTACACATGCCTATAGGCGGCGGTAGCTACTTACCATCAGGTGGACTGCACGCTCGTCTGCTACTCCTATATAACATAAAAAAAATACTTCAATCTATAAATAAAATAATTCATGAATTTTCTCCGATTATCGTATTAACGAAGGTCCTTTTACACTATTATTGTAAAACGATAAGCAACGTAAACAGGTCAAGTGCATTCGATTATGTGACCCAGTGTCAGGTGTAAAGTCAGGGTCAGTTAGTCGAATATATTAGTCAGGGTTAAGCTGTCAGTCAGGTCGTGTATACATAGAGGTATATTACAATAATATCTTAAGATATTTTAATCTTAGGAACAGGTTTGTTGTACCCAGCCTAGTTGAAACTGAGTCACTTAATGAGGGTCGAGGTTCGAATCCCAGGCACGCGCCTCCATTTTTTTTAAGTTATGTTCGTATTAGAAATTAATTAGGTATAATAAAACGCTTTCTACACTCACAGCCCCACATTAGGATTCTCTGTGTCGTGGGTGCCATGGACACACACATAGACAAATACACAAACACCCAGACCCAGAAACAGAAATCTAAATTCATCATTTAGATATCTGTCTGGCCGGGGATCGAACCCGGGACCCTTTGCGCGTCAGACCGGCATGGTGACCGCTCCGCCACGCGGGTCGTTAACCAAGCCGCTTGCCTAGCGCAGTGGACTGTGGCTTCGTCATCAACCCATTATTGTTCCGCTGTTGGGCAGGGATCTCCTCTCGTTGCGGGTGGCAAGAGTGGGAGGTCGAAACGCCCGTTAGCGACCCCGGGAAGGACGGCTGTATGTGTGGTTGCATACCGTTGTACACACCAGACGGTGCGGCGAGCGACAAGCAAAAAGAAGGGGTCTCCTCTTTGAATGAGAAGGATTATGGCTTAATCCTCATCATTCTAAGTAGAGAATCATGGGCGATGGCGATGGAATGTCTCCTCTCCAACACTACTGGCTCTAGAACCGTTAAAATTTCATTTTAATTTATTCCATTCTTTGCAGGTCCTCATAGTCCAAGCGTCTGCATTCACCAAATATATGGGAAATTTATCAGTTTATTTCGACTATAAGGGAGATTACGTTGAATGGGATGGTGGCCCACTGTTCTTAGATAGATCGGTACCTGAAGGTAACTATACGCAGTATTTTTCATAAAATTTAATTATTGAATGAGCATGCAGTTTATCTGAAGGTATTTCATTAGGTACTGCCTCCGTTAATGTCATCAAATTTCAAATTCCATTAGGATTTCTGTTAATAACTAGGGAAAAATCCAATCAGTTAACTACAGCAATGATATACAGCACATAATATGTTATGATATAAATGAAAGAGAAGGGAGTCACAGTATCATGAGGCATAATTTTACTTATACTCGACTAAGACGAGTAAAAAGAGAGTTACGGTTTTGTCCGATATGTGTTTGGTTACATTATTATGTTCCCTCATTTCACCTTTTTTTAAATAATATAGGAGTATCAGACAAGCATGCAGTCCACCTGATGGTAAGTGGCTACTGCCGCCCATGGACATCTGTAATCAACTCCAGATAAGATTAGATATTCCTACCCGAGGTCGGCCACAGATGCGCCGCTACCCCTGAGGACTAAGCTGGAACGCCTCGAAAAGTATGTCTCCCTTACCACACCCTTCAAACCGGAACACAGCAGCGTTTAACACTGCTGTTATGAGGCAGAAATAGGAGTGGCGGTGGTGCCGCCGGAGTCAAACCACAAAGGGTTCTACCACCTTCAAAATCTACTCTACCTTCACCTACTTCACCTACTCTACTTATAATAATGATTACAGATGGAGACATAAAAGCCAGGTTAGCACCATACGCGAAGTTGGTACACGACGCAGAAAATGAACCCATTGGTGAAACGAAGACATCATTATTTTTCGAGGATTGTGTTACTGGCGAGTGCGCTCTTGGGGATTTGTTGGTTGACTCCTCGGTAGAATACGTAAGATTACTTGTTCATCATTAATAGCTAGTTATAATTCATCTAATCATGGACCTTGTGTAAGAATGAAATGCACTTTGGCTATGTAAAACCTACGTTACTTAACTTATAACAGTAGCTGTAACAGTTATTATAGTTACACTATAACAGTTGTATTAGCTACGTTTTAATAGTTAAGTTATAAACGTTACAACCGATTATTTATAACAGTTATTTTATAACAGTAAGTTATAACAGTAGAATATTCTTAGCACGCTAAGCGTTAGTCTGTTCCAATTTTTAAAGTTAGTTAAAGTTAAGACACTTAAAGAAGACGTTTAATGTTGCTTCTTAAGGGAAGTTATGGGACGTAGTTCTTCTGTTAGGACTGTAATTCTAGTTGCACTTATTACAAATGTTATGGGTGTCAAGTATCATTACGTGGATTGCATGTATTTTGACCATTTTGGATTTAATTTTATTGGCAATTTGGAATTGATTGAATATTCGTTATGTTTCAGGGAAAACAAAAAATCAAGTCATCTCTCGACTATCTGGCGTTCATACAACGTGGGAATATCAAATCTTCGATACTGAGTGGAAGTAGGTATCGCATTAAAATTATTTGTAAATATATAAATTATTCTTATTTCAACTGTAGGAGCGTCGATTGTTTTTGAATCTAAACTTAAAAAAAAATATAAACCACACTATTTCATGATTACCTAGAAGCAGTTGAAAAAGACGTTGAAATTTTATTAAAATATGCTGAATAAAATAAAATCGGACCAATTGTAATCTTATCGATTAACTTCAATTAACTTTAATGTCATATGAGGTATCGTTTTATCCTGTATACGCTACATTTGTTCCCTTTTCAGTTAATTATTTTTAAACAGTAGGATTATTTTAATTATTACTTGTTGCTTTTTATCAAATAGATACTTTACGAAATTTAAATTTGCTAACTCGGATACTGATGGCGCTGTTTTCTTAAATTTAATCTTAAATTCCAGCAATAACAAAGGGTACGATATTTGAGCTGCTGCCCTTCTTCGATCGTGTACAAACCTTTGAGCTCCAAGGGAAGTACGTGTTGGAGGCATTGGAACATAGCGTGACCAGCGCTTGGGCCTACAGTCCATTCAAAGGGCCCTATCTTCTACAGGTTTCTGGTTGGTGTTTCTATCTTTTTTTACCCGACTGAAGAGGGTAATGTTTTTCGAGTATCCAGTTTCGAGTTTGAAGGTGGTAGAACCCTTTGTGATTCGACTCCGGCGGCACCATCGCCACATCTATTTCTGCCTAATAACAGCAGTGTTAGGCGCTGCTGCTTTTCGTTTTGAAGGGTGTGGTAAGGGAGACATACTTTTCCGAGGCGTTCCAGCTTAGTTCTCAAGGGTAGCGGCGCATCTGTGGCCGACCTCAGGTAAAAATAATTAATCCTATCTGGGGTTGATTACAGATGTCCTTGGGCGGCAGTAGCCACTTACCATCATGTGGACTGCATGCTCGTCTGCTACTCCTATATTATAAAAAAATATCCATTTCGAGTGTGCAAAAGAGTGAGAAATACTCGGTGTATTTCTAGTATTGGTAGTATTTCTCACTCTTTGGCACGCTACAGCCCAAATAGCTTGATGGATTTTAAGATATGCGGTGACCTTGAACTTAGAATTAAAAAGGGAAATATACTCTAAAAATATCGCACCCGCAAATAAAAAAAATAATGACATAGTTAATTATAAAAATGAATTATTTGATTTGTAATTGGGACATCTAACTTACAATGCCTTGACAGTCTATAAACTTTTACCGATGTTTGAAATATATGTAAATCATGAAAATGACACACTTATTTTTTATAAGTAGCTACTTGCGAGTATATTTATTAATAGTGATTATTAAAGTAAGTTTTAGTTTTTTTAATATTTTTCTTAATTCACAAATATAGGTCTGAAAGTGACATACGACTTGACGCAACCAGAAGGGCATCGTGTCACATCAGTTCATGTTGGGAAAGATGATACGCCTCTCGACCCCGAGAAGTCCTACCAAGTGATTGCACCAGCCTTTCTGGCTGACGGTGGAGATGGGTTTACGGTAATCTATATAAAGAATTTATATACCAAAATTTCAAAATTAAGTTCAAGATAATGAAGTTATTATAAGGGAAATGCGATGAAACGTTTCGTGTAGTATACACATTGTGTGCGTTCCTGAAATTTGGGGACGCACTCCGTGCTTCTTCACATTTTTTATAAGGGGAGGTATTTTCGTCGATGAAATGGATCATGGATACCAATGCTAAAGTTTTATTACTGCATCCCTGGACACATTGGATAACAGGTTTTACCCGAAACCAGTCACGGATGGGTTTTTACTCCGGAGGATTAAGATGGTTGCCTTAGCAGGCATACCTTGCACTGAAACTTAGAACTGTTTCATGGAAGAAATAGGCGTGGTGTTGGTACCTCCCCGTTCAAACTACTAGTTCCATCACCTTTCAACTGTCCTGGTTGTGACTCATCATCAACTGATTCATCATCGCAGAGTCTAAACTACTAAAGCTAGAAATATGAGTGAACGACGGGTTCCTTGTAGGAAAATTTATGATTTTTTTCATTACTTCATACAAAAATTATTTCTCTTTTCAGATGTTTAAAAACGGGAAACGAAATACTCAAGTTATTGGACGAGACCAGATAATGTTGGAAGAGTACATTAAAAAACATTCGCCCTTAAATGTTACCACAGACGGAAGGATAGTTATAAAACAATAATGCATTTTAATTAATTGTTAATTAGTATTAATTAATAATAAATATTTTTCATTTTGCAAAATGATTTTTTAATAAAATATTTTAAAACATTCATTCAGGGAGTTCATACATTGTGTATATCTTATATATAAAATTCTCGTGTCACAATGTTAGTTACCGTACTCCTCCGAAACGGATTTACCGATTTTCACCAAATTTTATAAAATATTCAGTAGGTCTGAGAATCGGCTACTATGTATTTTTATACCCCTAAGTGATAAGGGTTGTTCACCCTTAACATTTTTTTATTTATATGGTAACATAACGTTTGCCTGGTCAGCTAGTAACATATAAAACCCAGAAAATATGTATAATTGATTTATGTAGACGCACGGCTGTGCATCCACTTAATTCAAGGGTATTATACATTTACCTACTTGACCAGGAATTGAACCCGGAACTCTTAGTAAGTCATAATTAACAGTCAAACATCATAACTGACAGTCATAAATATAGTATTATAGTGTATATATTAATATAGTATTATAGTGTTATTTATGACTGTCAATATTATATGAAATTCTGTATTCCACTCCAACAAGGATTGGAATTCTATTTCAAAAATCAGGCAAATATGTGATCTAGTCTGAAAAATGTGATAAGGTAAATACAATGGGTATTACGCACCATGTTGAGAAATCACAAATACCAATAATCACATCTTTATGATACATTTTGTAAAAAGTAAATGTGGTCTCTCTTCGAATCTTATCTGTGGTGTGGTAAGGAATGCTCTTAAGAGACATACCAGTTTAGCCCTGGGATAGCGGAGCATATGTGACCAACTCAGGTAGAAATCCTATCTTATCTGGGGTTGATTATAGTTATCCATGGGAGACAGAAGCCACTTGCCATCAGGTGGACTGTATGCTCGTCTGTTACCCCTATATTACAAAAAAAATGCATGTTACTTTAAATTTCGTAAAAAAAGTGGTACCTACATATAAGTGGATCAAATTTCAAGGAACGATATTTATAACAACCGGTTATTCTTACAGGCATACACCTAATTGAGAGCTTATTCAGTGATATAAGTCAAATGGTTATCATTGCTTATGCATACGCACCTTACTTTACTAACAATAACACATTATTTGACTTAAATCATTAACACTATGACTTTTGACTTATTCGGTAAATCATTCATATTTCAAGGGTTCACGTATTAATAATAATATAATTATATTTTTAATATTTTAAAATAACTGCATTTAAGAAATTTCTTACAATATATACAAACATGTAAGTAAAAGTATATAATAATTTTAAATTACACGTTAAGGTTTTAAACTTATATTAATATTTTATTTAAAAAAAAGTACTGAAATATTTATTCATTGCATATAATAATTATTTCAGAGTTAATAAGATTTTTCTACATTACATAAAATAAAGTAAACTAAAAAAACATTTATTTAGTAAGTAATAAATATACATGTAATACTTTTTGCATAGTACAATTAATACTAGGTACATTGAGTAGGTACATCTCTAGTTTCTAATAAGATCTAGAATAACTCTCCACAACTCTAATATTATTTACATACCTTAAACATCATAAACATATAAAGCAACATAAATTGAGATACCTTACCTATAGTAAACATTTTAAAAATAAAAAAGAAGATTAAGAAATACGAATTAAATTTAACATTCAACATTCCACCTATCCAAATGATATTTGAATGGTACATTCATCTTAGTTAAAATGTTTCAAAGCGAAACTATTATTTACTTAGTTCCCCTAACACGTATATGAAATATTTCACTAATAGTACAATAATTGCTAAACATATAAAACATCGATGCATATGGTTCCTCTCAGTACGTACTCCATTAAGCGTTGAAGCAACCTTATCGAATTGTTAATTTCATTTTGAGTGCTGTGTTATTTAAACGTCGGGAAAGTGCGGCGAAAATGAAAATAATATTTTTTACTTTTATTTTAAAATTGACAATAAATTATGTTCATAATTTCGCGTTGCCAAATGAAGGGTTGTATCAATTGAATTTGATACATTACAATGATTTTCACGCGAGGTAAGTACATTTTTTTTTTTTTTACTATCGTACAGTGAACTACCATCTTGTTTGTTTAGGTGTCTATAAAGTCAACAATTTAAAATAAATTTGCGGAATACATTCAATTTTTTGTCTTAATGCTATTATCCGGAGTATTCGTAGAAACCATAACAAATTCTTTTATAATTATTGACTTGATACACATAAGTGTGAACGCATTTACTTTAAACAATGTAATTATAACTTATGGTATAATTACATTGTTTAACCATAAGGTTTATACCATATATTTATTATTAGTGGGTTATGGTATAACCATTGTTTATACCATAAGGTATAATTACATTGTTTAAAGTAAATGAGTTCAATTGCACAAGATCTTACTCACTCCCACGTGCCTATGCCTTGCTCTACTCTTGGGCACATGTCTCCTCAAATAGGGGTTTTTGCTATAGCTCACCGCGTTGTCCAAGTGCATTTTGTTAGACTATACAGTCCTTTATTTCTTTTTATATATTTATTTTTTTATAATATAAGAGTAGCAGAAGATCATGCAGTCCACCTGATGGTAAGTGGCTACTGCCGCCCATGGACATCTGTAATCAACCCCAGATAGGATTAGATATTCCTACCTGAGGTCGGCCACAGATGCGCCGCTACCCCTGAGGACTAAGCTGGAACACCTCTGAAAAGTCTGTCCTTACCACACCCTTCAAACCGGAACACAACAGCGCTTAACACTGCTGTTATTAGGTAGAAATAGATGTGGCGGTGGTGCCGCCGGAGTCGAACCACAAAGGGTTCTACTACCTTCAATACATACATAAAACATAAAATATATACATAAAAGTTATGATTATATGTAATAGGTAATGTGTGAAATATGATTATATGACGTAATTTATTTCTAATACGTACTAGGTACTATATAGGTGTTAGAAATGCCTGAGATTTGAAACTTGAGGCCCTGATTGAGAGGCAAAATAAAAAAAAAACAAAAAATAAAATTTAAAGTAAGTTTAGTAAACTATAGAGTACCGTCATTTGACAATTTCTTCATACATAGTCATTGTCACATTTGATCTTCGGTTAGATAATTTGGATGGATTGATTATTAATGTCGGGCGACAGGGAATCCCAATGTATAGGGTTATGATTGTAGAAAGCGTTAACTAATAGGTTTTTAATCGGTTTTTAAAAGATTTTCTCATTAACAGTAACGGTGGCAACAGTAGATAGTGGTAATACCATAATTGAAGTGTCAAGTCATTAGTTGATTGGGGGAAATTAGTGTGCATAGATTCGCTAGATAAGTGTTTGTTGGTCTTATTTATATAATTGGCTAAGTACGAATCGAACTTACACACGTAGGGCTCCGTACCACCAAATTTTCATGTTTTATTTTTAATATTTGTTATCTTATCAGGTATAGAAGTAAATGCGTTTTGAAAATTTGAATTGTCTACCTTCGCTTCAATAGATAAAACAAAAACGCCGAAAACGCCGGTTTTTTTGTTTGTATTAAGTTTGTATTTGGTATTATAGCAACCACCTTTATATGTACATAATCTGTAAAAAAAATAAGTGTATCTATTACGGTTTAAGCAATAGTGCCGTGTGACAGACGGACAGACGGGGAGACAGCGGACGCTTAGTAATAGGTTTCCGTTCTCACCCTTGAGTACGGAACCCTAATAAATGAAAAACCAATATCTCTAACATGCCCGTTCATAACTTACCTATAAATTGAACCTATAAAATGTTACGTTACATTTTATTACTTTTACCTACTGCAATTCGTTCTGCCAATTAATAAACATGTTGCGTGAATAGAAATATTTTGTAAGTGATTTTTATGAATGTAACGAACTCTTCGAAAAATAAATAATATTTGGCACTCTTTATTCATTCATTAATCATTAACATAGGAATCAATAACATTTAAATGAAATGTTCTTGAAGGTGTGTGATGTCTACCAATTCGCACTCGGCCATTGCGGTGGACTATGGCCTAAACTTTCTCGCTTCGAGAGAGGAATTGGTCGATAATGAAATAAAGGACATAGGCAGGAGTTTCTAGTAGGGCCAACTTTGTGACGATAAATGGTAGACATGTGTATGAATCCGTGTAAGACGATTTTTGAATCTCCAGAGAGGAGAGCTGCCACCTCTCCACCCCCTTTTTTTTTATAACATAGGAATAGCAGACGAGCATGCAGTCCACCTGATGGTAAGTGGCTACTGCCGCCCATGGACATCTGTAATCAACCCCAGATAGGATTAGATATTCCTACCTGAGGTTGGCCACAGATGCGCCGCTACCCCTGAGGACTAAGCTGGAACGCCTCGGAAAAGTATGTCTCCCTTACCACAACGGAACACAGCAGCGCTTAACACTGCCCTTATAGCAATATAGGTAGTAATTTGATTATACCTTCATTCTTGGAAAATAATCAATTTAATTTGTCAAGAGGTTGTCTAGAGGCTTCAAAATTAAAGCCTTATTATACAAAATTACTCAAACTCTGTAGCGGCTTAGGGGGGGGGGGGGGGGTTCGGAATGGGCGGCCCGCCCCGGGCCTCCGCTGGGAGGCCTCGAAACACAGTTGCTAAATGTATATCAGTCAACGAAAAAAAAGGTCACCGAATCACAGGCGAACTTTTTACACTGGGGGCCTCCGTTCACCTTTCCGCCCCGGGCCACAGTGTAAGGATTCACCCGGGCCTCCAACTATCTTAGTCCGCCACTGCGTCTTATAAGTTTGCTTTTCCTAAAATAGTTAAAATTAAAACATTGGAGTTATCTGACCTTCTTCAAAATTAAACTTGTTTCAATAATAAGGACGAATGATTGGTGTTTATCGAAGGCCCAAAAATGTATAATCAATTAGGGTCAAGTTCCATACTTACAGCCCTACAAGGTCTATTAATTTTACATAGATAATTTTGCAAGTAAATAATAAATTGATGCATTAATTAAAGAAAGTGAGATATTTTCTTAATTGTGTCGTCGTCAGCCCATTAATGTTCCATTGCTGGGCACCGGTCTCCTCTTAGGATGAGACCAAGAGATGAGCGAGTATTAGTAAACTTATAATGTCAAAGTATTAGTTTTACATATTTTGGTCTGGCGTTTAGGCCAATTGTTTAGGGTTTTCTCTGAAATTAGACCTATGATAATTAGTAGGATGCAGACGAGCAAATGCAATGACCGACGACCTCTGTTGACACGAACATAAGCTCATGAGCTCATAGTCACTCGAGTGTTCCATCCCTAATGGTTACATAATCTTTCACAGATTCGAGGAGACATCCCTAGAGACTCCAATCTGCCACAGCAATGACAGCAACTGCTTCGGAGGCTTCGCTCGTTTAGCATACGCCATCAAGGAGCTGAAGAGAGAGAAGCCGATCAGTTTGCTCCTGAACGCTGGAGATAGCTTCCAGGGCACCAGTTGGTACACGCTGCTTAAGTGGAATATTACGCAAGAGTTCATGAATCTTCTGCCACACGATGCTCATGTAAGTTAGTAATGCGCTTTTCAAAAACTGATAAATGGAGCACGCCACGCTTTTTTCACAATTATACTATTTACTGTTCCTTAATTGATTCCTAGATTGAAAATTATTTTCTACTTTTTAGTTGATTTTATCATAAAAGCGTGTTTTATAGGTTTTTTTTACTATACTTATTTATAATTTACCATAAGTAAACTTTTAACTGGATAATGTTAAAATGTTAAGTAATTAGTGGTTGAAACTCGGCCTCTCAGTCAAGAGGTCCACGGTTCGCATCTCGATTCCGCTATTTATGAAAGTTATGTGCATATTAGAAATTATTATCATTTCTTGTAACAATGAAGGAAACATCGTGAGGAAACTTGCTCACTTGAGAGTTCTTAAAAAGTTCTCAAAGGTGTGTGAAGTCTACCAATTATAGATTTTTCCATCTATACCTGACGTAATTGCCTCCTTCTTTCACTTCTCAAATGAGGATATTAGGAGTCTCTATTTTATCTTTACTTAATGCATCGACCTGCGTGGCGGAGCGGTCACCATACTGGTCTCATGCGCCACCATCATGCGTCATGGTTCCGGGTTCGATCCCCGGCAAGACAATTACATGAATGATGAATTTAGGTATCTGATCTGGGTCTGGGTGATACAGAGAATCTTAGGGTGAGGATGTGAGTGTAGAAAACGTTTATTTATTTATGTCTTGAATTTTTTTAAATGAATATTTCAGGCCATAGGAAACCACGACTTCGATGATGGCCCCGAAGGCTTGGCTCCATACCTTAAGTCCCTGAACGCACCAGCCATTGCAGCGAATATGGATTCGAGTGATGAACCTTCTCTTGAAGGGTTGTACACCCCCTACGTAATAATAGAGAAGATGGGCAGAAAAATTGGCATCATTGGTGTAACTACTACGACCACTGAGGTATGGTATACTTAGCGTAAAATTTTGTTTAAAATAAGGTAGTCCGCGTAAAACTGCTAGTCCGCTCTGAATATAGTAATGAAACGCGTCGCCGTAGTAAATTGTATGACTACACCTGCTCACAACAACTTCAGAGCGGACTAGTATTTTGGCGAGGACTATACATAACTTCTTGTAAGTTACTCTATTTTCCCTTTAGTGATTGTCCCCTATTGTTTCTCTATTGATCCCTCTATTGTCCAAATAAGTTAAGTCGTTTTTTAAGATATGTTCGCTTTTAAGCCGATTAACTCTTATTATTAGTGTGAAAATATTTATGTACTGAATTATTAAAATTTACATATTATGTTACAATGGATAAACTGAAAAACAGTTTCTTGTACGTGTGCCTTCGTTTATTTTAAAATTATATTTAATTTTCGTAAGAACGTTTAGTAATAGAGACCCGTATTTACCTTTTTGGTACACAGTCTTAAATTGAGAGAAAACTTTTGTTGCCAAAGGTGTAGGAATTATTTTATTAATCTGGCAAATGTGTTACCCACACTGTTCCCATGTTCCCATTATGTAAAAGACCAGAGGGTTAATAATAATAATATATTGTTTCAGATACTAGCACCAGTTGGTAAAGTGGTGTTCACGGATCCATTTGAGGCTGCGGCACTTGAAGCTAAGAATCTTTACGAAATGGGCATCGACGTCATTATACTTCTCTCTCACTGTGGCTATGACGTTGATATGTAAGACAAATTATATATACAAGTTTTTATCCTAAATTTCCTTAAGTAGTCAATTATCAAAAATATTAAGTCCCATTTAGGTCATTGAACTCATGGGCTTAATGGTTCTGGAATCTGGAATCAACGTTTTAAAATACGTTTTTTCAGTTAGTCAGTATTAGTCTTATTATGTATTAAATCCTCCCATAATATAGCAAAATTAAAAAAAAAAAACATTAAATATAATAAAAATTGTTGTAGTAGTAGCTTAAATTTACGATGAGGACTTTCTGCAATTCGTCAATAGATGGCGCTGCTATTATTTCTGAATCACGTTTTCTTAACACCTTGCATATTATAGGTAATCCGAATTGAATCTGTTGGAGTAAGGCCGCTTTCCATGTATGATCACTTAGTCTGACGGGGAAATCCTTCTTTTAAAAAAAACAAAATCATCATCTACCATAATAACACATATTTCGTGAAAATTTAAACTTACTATCGCTTATAGTTTAAAACAAATATTTAAATGAAACGCCTTTATTTTTTTTCAGGCAAATTGCGCGGGAGTACGGCGAACATATCGATATTATAGTAGGGGGTCATTCGCATAGAGACGAGAGGTTCTCCATCCCCTATTTCACCAAAGTTAGAACCCTTGGAGATAGTAAACATGAGGTTAGTTGAATTATATATTATTTTATTATTATATTCTCGTTTTAATCCGATTATTGTTACTCTTCCATGTCATAGGAGGCGAACTAGAGTTCAAAGAGTTATTATTCAAATTAGTAAACCTTTATGATTGGATTCTGGGACAAAGTAAGTCTTTGGGGGCAGAAAGAACTTTAGTCTAACCAGGGGTTGATTATAAATCTGCATGGGAGCAACTAATAGTATCCATTTATCATAATGTTCGCTAGTTGCATTTTATTTATAAAAAAAATTAAAATAAAAATATTTTTTTATATAATGAAAAATTATAAAATACTAAAAATTATAAGCTTAATGAGATTTTTCTTATTTTCTAATTTTTTCCAGGTTGTAATAGTCCAAGCGTCGGCATTCACTAAAATTCTAGGAAATCTTACAGTTTATTTCGACTATCTTGGAAATATTGTGAAATGGGAAGGTGGACCAATAGTCCTAAATAGATCTGTGCCAGAAGGTAAAGAATATATATATATTTTTTTGTTTGATGTTGTTTATTTTTTCTCGAATTACGTAAAAAATAAAAAGTATTAATTTTATATAAGCTCCATGTATAAAATAATATTTAATTTAGTTTGACAGTATAAGATATAATATCATAATCAAATCCTTTTAATCTATATCTACAAATTATTTTCAAGGGTAAAATAGTCAATGAAATAAATTATACAACTATGTTAATTAAATATAGGAACAATATTACAGTGACAAGTGACAACTGACTGACAACAAACACTATAACAATATTTATTTATTATATATGTTATAGTCAAAGTCCGATACACAGTCTCTTCGCGGAAGGACTGGTTTATCCTAGGTTTGGCCAAAGCCATCAGGCAATCCCCGAAATACATTTCAATTTCGCCCTTTGCCTGAAGTATTTTTAGTCAAACCCAGGAGCTCCTAACTTTTCAGTCAAACGTCGAAAGTAAATTATTCTGTTTCGGTTTTGGCCTAGTCAATCCTAGAAGCGACTGCAAAACTCGGTCAAACGTTGATCTGAACATGTTTAAACAGGTTCATAATGTCTCTCGCGGTGTTCCGACCGATTGTTTTGTCATTTCATGTTCGTTCATTGAGCGTGCGGGCGTGTAATTGTGTAAAATTTGAAGATGAGTGAGGTTAGGTTAGGTTAGGTTAGGTTAGGTTAGGTTTTTTTAAATTATTAAAACAATAAACATCAAAATTTTAAAAATGTTATTTTTTTATACCTAATCTTTCAAACTAACCTCCGTATATTCCAAAGCATTTATTTATTTATTTTATACTTTATTGCACATCGTACAAAAGGTAGGCCTAATGCCACACGGCATTCTCTCAAAGCATCTCAAATATAAAAGTGAAAATCACGTAAGCTGACCAATCAGGTGTCAGAACTGGCAGAGTTAAGCGGTTCTTAAGACTTGAAAGCTGCTTAAATGATAAAATGCTTCCAAATATACGAAGATAAGACGCTTCATACCTATATCGGAGTTTGACTCGTCAAACCCCGACTTAATAAAATTGTGTTTTGACGTTTGCCTGACCAAATTAGTCTCTCCCAGGTTTGACGAAAATTGTTTAGTCAAAGGCCGAAAATTTACATTTGTTTGGGCTTTGACTAAGTCATTCTGTCTGACCTGAGGATTGACCAGTCCAACCTAGGAGCGCCGGAGCTTCGGAGTTTGCCTATAACATATACATAAAAAAGTACTTGCTACCGTTTCGAACACAGATTTTTCCTACCTTTTCAGTGACATGCCTACTTATCTTATTTCTGATATTCTAATAATAATGTATACCATTTTGTAACATGATAAAAAAATAATCTTAATAATAAGTGACATTAACTTACAGATGAGGAAACCAAAGAAAAGTTGGCGCCGTATGCTAAGTTAGTGCACGAATCAGAAACAAAGTCCATCGGGTTCAATATGGTCACACTACGTCACAAAGATTGCGCTTATGGGGAATGTGGTCTTGGAGATCTACTCACTGATGCTATTAACGCATATGTAAGTTGTAAATGACACTAATGTAACTTTTGAAGGTGGTACCGATTGATTATCGATTCCCATGGGCGGCAGTACCACCCATTTAACATTAGGTCATATTTAATGTATTGGCCCTGATTTTGGATATTTATTTACATTTTTTATGATGCACACTTTCAGTCCACTAAGGGTTCTAAAAGATCTCTTACGGGTTATTCAGAGAGTGTTACAGTATAATTTTTATTCTTTGAGGCTCTTCAACATACGTTTAATTAATGTGTGTGTATGATGGAGACACATACATAAAATACTCAATATTTAATGACAAAATAAAATGGATTATACCCAGAAGCGATATTGCATAATCAGTACGTTACGAGGTCTTTAAAGCCTCACAGGCACGTGTTATATCTATAAAAAGGGAGAATTGGCGTTGTATTTTTTGTGGTGTTTAAGTGTCAAGGCAAGTTATTGCTACATTTAATGTTTATTCGTACAATAACAATATGTAACTGTGTCAATCATGAGTCATCGAATAGGAAAAAGTGTAGCGAGAAGTTTTTTTTAAGATAGATTTTAATTTATACAATCTTTTTGAATTATATTCAGAAGGGACACCAAAATAGTTATTTTTTAATATTCTATATGTTAGAAACTACATTATGATTTATTAATTGTGATCAAATGCAAGTTTACGATTCTTTAAAGGACGTAGAGACAAACATTCATTTTTATATATGCATTATTATTCATTATTTCTTTATGCTATATATTTTCAGATTAAAGCAACTGTTAAAACTGAGTATGATTGTATATCATTATTGCAACGTAGTAATATAAGAACGTCTCTACTTAAAGGAAGTAAGTTTAAACAAATTGTTATATAGATTTCAAAAATTCTTAACCACTTTCATATTATTCTTTATTTGATTCCACACTAAAATTAGCACCATTGAGAATTCTATTTTTTTGATACATCATTGATCCTCAATCCTCAATAATTTAATGGATCCTCGATCCTTATTTCTCTAACTTCAAACTTAATTCGTTTTTATTGTCAATTTGTTCAAATCATAATTACTTCTATTTATGATGACGGCAAAGTTCAACATAATTTTAAGCATTTTTATATCCTAATTTATTGAATTCCAGGTATTAATCAAGGTTCCCTAATTGAACTGTTCCCGTACAGAGATTTTCTAGAAACCTTTGAAATAAAAGGTAAATATGTACTTGACGCCCTGGAAATGAGTGTGAGCGACGCTACATCACCGTTTGATGCACCCTGGTTGCTGCAAGTTTCTGGTAAGGAGAAAATTATTTCTGAATAGATCGTTTATATACAATATTGAAATAGTAAATGTGCATGCAGTCCACCTGATGATAAATGGCTATTGCCGCCCATGGACATCTGTAATCAACCCCAGATAGGATACGAAATGCTACCTGAGGTCGGCCGCTGATGCGCCGCTACCCCTGAGGACTAAGTTAGAACACCTCAAATAAGTATGTCTCCTCCAGGAATACAGCAGCGCTGAACACTGATGTTATAAGTTAGAAATAGGCGTGGGGCCGGGGCTTCCAGAGTCAAACTACAAAGAGTCCTAGCACCTCATTCTGAAGCGCAATAGCTTCTCGACTTGAGTCATTTAAAGTATAAATTCCCGGCTGACCCGGCAAACGTTGTGCTGCCATGTAAATAAAAAAAATGTTAAGGGTGAACATCCCTTATCACTTAGGGGTATAAAAATAGATAATGGCCGATTTTCAGACCTACTGAATATGCATATAAAATTTGGTGAAAATCGGTAAAGCCGGTACGGAGGAGTACGGTAACTAACACTGTGACACGAGAATTTTATATATAAGATTAGCAATGAATATCACCTCATCACTTAATTTTCTGTCTCTAGGTCTTCGCGTATTGTATAATATATCCCAGCCTGAGGGTCAGCGAGTGGTGTCAGTGTACATAGGGGATGGCGCCTCGAGATCCGCTTTGGATTTAGAAAAGTACTACCAGATCACAGCACCAGCTTATTTGGCGAACGGTGGAGATGGCTATGAGGTATTGAATGATTACATAATTCTAGTTAATAAGTAGATGCTCTTCATTGTTATTTAAAGACTCTTAAGTGTACAATTGAAATTTAAGAAATTGGTTTCAAATGACATTCAAGTCTGCTATGCAAATGCTGCTATTATGAGGCAAAATTACACATTTAATATTACAAAGGGAGGAACTTACAGAAGAATTTGTAAGAGAGTCACGATTTTTAGTAGACTCTTAGCTTGAAAAGTCAAGTTAGATTACGCAATGGCCGTTATAAAAAACCAATCTATCCAACTTTGTCTACCAAAGATCGAATGATAATTTGCAATAGTCAAAATTGATAATTGATGATCTTTGATAGGCAATCATTGGATTCATTAATTATTTCAATAACAGGGGCAAGGATTCTCTCACGCAAGCACTCTTATTTTGGTAATTTTCAGGTATTCCCGACACAAAGAAGAAACCTTCGAGTATTGGACAGTGATCAAGATTCTCTCTTGTTGTATATTAAGCAACACACTCCCTTACATATTGTACCAGATGGAAGAATTACTATAACTCATTAAATTGTTAGATATTAATATAGATTACTTGTCTGGACGTAATTTTACAATAGGCGTTATTTTCTATATGAAGAATCTTGAAGGACTTTGTAAAGTTTTCGAAATATAGATAAATGAATAATTAGGTTGGACTGAAGAATATTTAAGGTAATAATTTTTTTTTAAGATAAAGATATGATAGATATGATAGATATGATATGATAGATAAAGATATTAAAGATAAAGATAATTTATTTGCTTTGAACAGTGAGAAAAGTTGTTACATATAATATTAATAATCTCTTATTCAGCCTTTTCAAGCGTGCAAATTGAATTAAATGAAATGAAATTACATTATATAAAATTAAATTAAACCAAATTAAATTAACTATACAACCTACATTAAATTAAATGGTTTGAAATTTTAATTATTTAGATTAAATTAGTATACATTATACAAGGGAATACATTAATTACAATTAATTTAAATGTCAACATCATCATTCAAAAATTCTATTGATGATTAAGTATGCAAATAAATTAAGCATATTAAGGTAAGTATATTAATCTGTAAAATAATATAATAGGTCAATTATTAAATTAATAACAAAATGATAATTGTAATTATTTTGTATTGCCTACTTTCTATATTAAGTCTCATTTTTGTATGAAAAATTGCAAAGTAAAGAAAAATAATTTCTGCTGATATTACTAAAAAAGAAACAAAGTGATAAGTTTTCAGGAGATGACTATTCCCATCATTACCATTCCCGCTATTATCATCGTCTTAATTAACTTTATCACTGTAATCAACATCAACGACATATTAATGGCCATGTATGTTGTCATGATCTCCACCATGAATTCCATCATCTGTGTCAATATCGTGATCAACTACATGATTATTATTAATATATCAACTTAATTACTCACCCTTACATAATCTTATCTTCTGAGGGGACTGGAGATCAGTAGTGGAGTCTTCATAAATCCAGGATCATTTGTAGAATTTTGCGTTCGAATCCCAGGCACCTCTAACTTAGCACATTATGTGTGTATTTGAATTTAATAGTGAATAGCTATTACCTAAACGAAAAAGTAAAACGTCCCAAGGATCCCTGTACAACAATATTTCCAAAAAAGTAAACTTTGAAAGATAAATGTTAAATTTAAACTTGCATTTAAACCCTTTTTGAAACAATAAGCCTACCTAACAACACAATCTCTTTGTGGTTACAGGTAATGCGAGTAACTTCACAATAGAAACTATTGTGCGAATTGCCGAATTCGGGTCACTTTGATCCGAATGTATCTTCTATGTTACTCAGTTAATTATTCCCTTTCAGTTTAAATTTGTCAATGACTCACAGATAGCTTTAGGAAGCGTAGATTTGGGTAGTGATGCCCTACAATGCTTACATCGTTTAGTACCTACTTATTAATATTCTATATTTTTTCTAAAAGAAAACAACCTTTGACGATATCCCACTACTGGACATGGGCCCATAGTCAGTGGCAAAGGTCATAGTCCACTGGGTATGCGGCCATACATACCACCATCCATCCCCGGGTCGCTTGCTGTACGGTTCGAGCTCCCACTCTTGCTGTCCGCAACCCCGGATTTCCCCTTTTAGTCGCCTCTTACGGCAGGCAGGGGTTACCATAGCTCTATTCTAGAAGTGCGGAGCACCTAGTGGACTTCACACACCTTTGATAATCTATTTCCTAACTAACCGAAACTGAATTCTAATACACCTTCGGAAAAGCAGAAGCCGAAGACCTCCAGCCAAATTTGTTAAAGAAAACAAAATTTACAATTGAAAAATTTACCAGCTGAAAGTATTACATTAGAAAATAGTAAAAACGGTGAAAATTCTCAATAGCCTGTACAAAGTTGACCCGCAATAAATTATTCATTTGCACACCGCCGTTGCGTTTGGCTCTAACTACAAATTGGTTTAAACTTTCCGGGAAATTGCAAAAGAACTTAGCGCTTTTATGCACACATTATTTTAAATTCCCGATGCTGTTTGCTGCGAAGTATTAAACGAGCTTTGAAATGCAATCATATTTTACTACAAGTTATGCTAACTTGCTATATAAATACTTACATTAACATATTATAACATAAAAAGCAATGATAGCCTAATGGTTAAGAAATTCGGCCTCTCGATCGAGGGGTCCGAGGTTCAAATCCCACGCGCGCACCTCTGATTTTGCAAAGTTATGTGCGTATTAGAAATTAATTATCACTTGCTAAACGGTGAACGAAAAACATCGTGAGGAAACCTGCATACCTGAGAGATCTATAAAAAAAATCTCAAATGTATGTGAAGTCTACCAATACGCACTTGGCCAGCGCGGTGGACTATGGCCCAGCTGTGGGACAGTAATGGGTTAATGATGATTAACATATTAGCCAATCAATAACTGACTGATTTGCTTGGAATACTTATGTAACTTAGGTAATGTAATAATGTTTTATGATGATCAGATGATGACCTCGCATGCTGACTACAGGGAAGTGTTTTTGGAAAGAATTTAAACTATTAACAAAATCACTATTTACATTCATTTGGTGGAAAAAGTAATGCTGAAGGTGTTCATTTACTAGGCAAGATTTATTGGCAAATACTGACAAAGATTTTCTTGCTATGGTAGGACCGTAAGGCGGAGATACATACGTGCTTCATCTATCTATCAGCCCTTCGAAGATTATTCACGGAAATACACTTTCTTTAAGCTTTAATTTGGTGAGGATGTTCGAATGTGCGTACTGGACTGTGCGTACTGTAATAGGCAAAACTTTTTCTTCTAATAAGTGGTCTTATTAGAACCAGTAAAAAGCTAAGAAGAGCCTCCTAGAAATTGTCAACTCTTAAGTATATCAAATGTAAGTATATCAAAAACATGGTGAAATAACATAATCATTATAAAAACTAAAAACCAGACTACTTCAAAATGCCCATGTCACTCCCACAATTCAGATGAATCCAGCGACATCTATGATGGTCAAATCCGCCAAGCCGTTCGGGCTGTAGAACGTCCCAAAGAATGAGATATTAATATAAACAGTATACGTTTGAAAAACCTTACCCTCTGCAGTACAGTAAGTGTAATTAAAATATAAATACACTACATTTACAATCATAAGCAAATTAAGTAGGTTGTATTCATAAATGAAGCTTTCTAAACCACAAGGTCGGTTAAAAATACATACATAATTGACCACGCAAAAACTGATTATACCTTGAAATAGTTCCAGTTAATAGGGCCAACCGTGAAGGTATTTAAGGCTATAGTAGTAATCTAAAATGTTATCAAGTCTTTTTATAAATCGTCAACCCGTTATTGTCCTATTACTGGGCACGTGTCTCGTCTCAGAGTAAGAGGGGTTAAGGCCATTGGCGTTGGCCAAGGACGAGTTAGTAGTTCTCACACCTTTGAGAACTCTTTAGAGTTCCATACCTAAAGTAAAACGGAACCCTTTTTTTGTTACAAGGGGGAAACCTTCAAAAGGTACCCTGTGCCGTGGGAGCGGCACGGGGTTATGTGGGATTCTTACCGCACTAAAACCCCCCGGTGGCCGTCCTCTGCGCTGCGTAGAGGACTCCGGGATCTCCAGAGGAACGCAACCGGAGTCCTCTTAGCGTTTTGCCCCATCGGGCTCCTCCCAGGTGAGCGTGACGCTCGCCACACCGTCTAGTGTGCACAACGGTATGCGACCACACATACCGCCGTCCTTCCCGGGGTCGCTGTCCGGGCGGTTCGAGCTCCCACTCTTATGACCCGCAACCCCGGAAGCCCCTTTTAGTCGCCTCTTACGACAGGCAGGAGATACCATAGCCCTATTCTGGTCCCGGAACTACAGGGACCAAAGTAAAACGGAACCCTAGTACTAAGCCTCCGTTATCTGTCCGTCTTTCACAGGGCTCTATCTCTGGATCCGTAATAGATAGACATTTGAAATTTTCACAGAACATAATATTATATATAATGGTAGCTACTATAATAAAAAATACCGAAAATAAATAATCTTAAAAGTAAATGGGGTCACCATCCAAGAAATGAATTAAACTGTAAAAGGTTCACAGTACAAATTTTCGCAATGCATTCACTTCTATCGCTACTATGATAGGAAGTACTAAAAATAAAAAAAAAAATTGTGGTACAGAACCCTTCGTGTGCGAGTTCGAGGCACACTTGACCAATTATTTTAGATTATCACACAGATTTCCTAACAAAGTTTTCCTTCGCCGCTAAACCAATTAATTTCTAATACGTACATAATTTTGTATGAGGAAATCTTGAAGTGGAGTGGAAATTTTGCAATAACTATGGTAGCCATTGTTATGGAAATTTTGGCATTACACGCCAATATTTTTGAATTCCGTAACTGAGTCTAATTTTTTAAAATGCCTCGTTTTGTTACAAATACATTGTTCTCCTGTTTTAATTAAAGGAAAATTTGGGGAATTCTTCATGCGTAACATTTTTCGGTAATTATTACGTTACAGTAATATGGCAACGCTGATCAATATCAGATCTTAAAATTAAATACAAGTAGTTTAAGAGAAAAATACAGTCCACTTCATAGTAAATAGTAGCCATGGAGATCTGTAATCAACGTTAAATATGTTTGAATTCCTGCATAAATGTGGCTATAAAGGTGTTGTTTTCCCTGACGACTAAGTTTGAATGTTTTGGGTATCTCTTATCGAGTACAGTAGAGTTAAACACTGCAGATAATGCAAAAGTAGAGCCAGTGCACGAAGGGTTCTATCACAAGGCATCTTTCAACAAATAGATGAGAACTACTTTTTTCTAATGACCCACAATAATTAGTTGATTCAATATTTATGACAGTGTTTCTCAAAGTGTATAAATCGCTCTCTTGTGAGCGATAGATGATTACAGGGTCCATGGCCAGAAGAAAGAGAGGATTTGTTTTATCGCCAACTTTTTGTCGAAATATGTATTATTACTATTATTATTCCTTCCTCATGTCTGGGGACGCTAAAAATACAAGTAGGCGATAAAAGAAGTAAGTTTGAGAACTAACAGTTAATAGAATAACATGTTTCCAATATATTACGTGCCATGTCGAATGCACTGCTTTGTTATTGCATTGCCTCCATCCTTGAGCTTGTACATTCCAAATCGTAATAAACCTATTGCAATACTGTTAATTAATAATAATTAATTTAGCACGAGCTATGCCTGTGACTCTGTTCGCATAGATTCAGAATATAACGTCAATTTTATAACGCCATCTATCGAGCTCACGACGACTGTAATCTGTAATTTACCACAACATTCAGTCATGTTATATTAGAAAAAATATTTTTAAATTGTAATAATTTTGGAAGGAGAAGTACAATCTAAACGAAACAAACACCAAATGTAAACAAGATTAAATGGAATATGAATACTTTATTAATTCATTGAATTCAATTTAGTACTTTTGGTTTGATGCGATATCAAAGAAACAGACAAAGAGACGGACAAACATTCTAAAGATGATAATAAATTCTCGATTGTTAGGTACTTATTCTTAGTTCTTTTTTTGCAAAAATATTCGATGGACAGACAACAGAAACTTTCTTATTATATGTAGAAATTTTGTCTTCAGTATTATGGATACAAATGTAGGGGAACCTGTTGAACCTTGGCACTATGTGTACCTAGGCCACTGGGCTCGTTTCAAATATTCGCGCAATACTAAATTCTACTGTCTATGGTATTCGGTACAGCACTACCAACTATTCAATGTGAAGTTAGTCACATACGGCCATTAAGCCGGTGTTTGGTGATATCGACGTTAAAAAGTTTTGTTGGTGAAAAAGTAAGTATTTCTAATGTATTTTAAAGTCTGATAGTTTTAAAAGTTTTATAATAGTCAGTTACTTTATATATGCTATGGGTTCTTTTGTTTAACAAGCGTTAAAACAATAAAAATCTTACGAGATAAGTAACCTCAAAACTATTTAAATTCCACTGTTTTGTTGAAGTGGGAGTAGTGTTGTACCTCGGTCACTGACGATCAGTTGTTCCTTGGTCAGTGGCCAAGGTACAACCTGAATGTTGTACCTAGGACTTCGAAATATTTAATTAAATTATTTCACATTCATGTAATATATTCCAAATGAAATAAATTTATTATTTCAGAAATCATGCCTAGAAGTAAAGAAAAGAAGAAAAGAACGCTTATTAATATGAATGATCTGACAAATGCCATTAAAATGATTAAGGAGAAGAAATTCTCCACTTTCGGTGCTTCCAAACATTTTGGGCTACCAAGAACCACTTTGCGTCGTCATTTAAAGCACTGCTTGGAAATAGGTGAGGATGTAAGCAGGTTACACGAAAATCTTGCAGTTAATCAAGTTTTTGATCACACTGAAGAGCAAAGTCTAGTTGACTATATTAAAGACGCAGCACACTTGCAATTTGGATTGACTCTAAAAGACGTGAAAATACTTGCTTATCAATTTGCAAAAGCGAATGGAAAAAAATACCCCAAGAGCTGGGATACAAACAAAATGGCCGGAGATTATTGGCTGCGATTATTTAGGAAGCGATACCAAAACGAATTGTCTTTGAGAAAGCCTGAAGCTACTAGTTTGGCTCGCTCTTCGGCGTTTAACAAACATACTGTTAGTTTAACGTTCGACAATTTTAAGAAAGTCCTTTCTCAATGTCCCTCTGACATAAAAGCGACAGATATCTGGAATTTAGATGAAACTGGATTATCCACTGTCCATGTTCCTCCAAAGATATTAGCACCTCTTGGCGCGAAGCAAGTTGGGTCAATGACTAGTGCTGAAAGAGGAACGACGGTTACAATGATAGCGGCTATTAATGCAGGAGGTGGTTTTATCCCACCCATGCTGATATTCCCTCGTGTAAACTTTAAGGATTTTATGCTAACCGGGGCTCCTGAAGGCAGTATTGGAGGCGCCAATCCTTCCGGTTGGTCAAATGAGTCCATGTTTGTGAGATTCCTCCAGCATTTTATCAATTATGTAAAGCCTACCAAAGAACGACCTGTTATTCTCATAATGGACAATCATGAAAGTCATATTTCAGTACCCGCAATACAAATGGCCAAAGATAATGGTGTGAAGCTTATTACTTTACATCCACATACTAGTCATCATATGCAACCAGTAGATAAGTCGGTTTTTGGGCCTTTCAAGTCTTATTTTAATACAGCGGCTAACGAGTTACTAATGTCTCCAGGTCATGTGGGAAAACCATTAACTATATATGATATTGCTGGCTTAGTAGGAAAAGCTTTTCCCCTTGCTTTCACACCAAATAATATTTGCAAAGGTTTTAGTTCAACTGGTTTCCACCCTTTGAATGAAAACATCTACACAGATGCTGATTTTATGCCTGCATCCTATTCTGATCGTCCACTTGCTGAAAAATCACCCATCAGAAATGATCAGGTGCCTGTTAGTCAGCCAACTTCTTCAGGGTTCGAAGTTGTATACGACAAATCAGACACGTTGATATCGCCAGCTATAATACGCCCTCACCCAAAAGCCGAACCTCGTAAAGAAACACGAAAGGGGAGACAAAAAGGAAGATCCAGAGTTTTGACCGATACACCAGAAAAGCAAGAAATTGAAAATATAAAGACTAAAAAACAGATTTCAACTAAATTTAATCAACCAGGGTTCACAAATCTTTCGGGAAAAAATAGGTTAATGAATAAAAACAGATTAATTAAAGCAAAAAAGATCAAAAGAAGAATTCTATCCGAAACAGAAACTAGTGAAGATTCTACCAACTATTCAACGAGTGACACATCTGAAGGTGCCTCCGACAATAACAGCGAGGATGAAAATCTACAGGTCGAACAAGTTAATAAAGAAAATTACAATATTGGAGACTATGTCATATTTATATATGAAGGTTCCTATTTTGTAGGAAAGGTAGAATCAATGTCTGAAGAGGGTGTATTACTGAAATCTATGCAAAAATCGCTTAAAAACTGGAAATGGCCTGAAAAAGAGGATTTGAATCTGTATCCTATAAGTGACATTATAGAAAAAATTAAAATCCCGCAAAAAGTTAATAAGAACAGAGAAATTTACCATGTTCCAGAGATACAAAAGTACTGGGATTACTTCTAAATGCTCAAGGCTGAATAATATATTTTTACATTGATAGCATTCTAATCCTAATGACTATCCTAATGACCCTAAAAGCTAGTCCTAATGACTGATTAGAAAGTTAATAGAAAATTTATAAAGTTAATTGTTTATATATTTTATTTTCTCTAATTTGTAAGGTAAGATTGATTTGTAATATGTGACAATAAAGTGATTAAAAGTAAGTTCCTTTTGTTTAGTTGATTTTGTGTCAAAAAGCTATAAATATTATTTAGAATTTGTTTAGAATTTCTTATTTGTTTTGTTAAATATATGAATAGACCCAATAAAACGATTTTGTTAAGAAAAGTTAGTATTTTATTTAAATTACCTCCAAATTCTTAATGTGTCCTAGGTACAACATGGTACTGGCCCAGGTACATAGGGTTTGTTGTACCTTGGCCTTAATTCCCATTTTTTTTAAACTTCTAATATTATATGTAAGTGTAACAAATACATTTCTGATATTTTTTTAGTGAGTAGCCAAATAATTGACCTTTCAAAATATGTAAAACTGATTTGTGTGGTGTACAGCAAATCACAATAAAAAATACATATCTAAAAAACTGGCCTAGGTTCAACAGGTTCCCTACAGTTTAAGGTAATAATTGCAGTTGTCGGTCGGCCTTTGTATTTAAAGCCTTTAGTTATCTTTGTACTTATTTTTATGACCTTTTGTGTTGATTTTTTACCTGCAAGCCTTTGAAATTTAAAAATGTTTATTATCTTTGTAACATACTGCGTTAAAACTTTACCCGAATGAAATTATACGGAAAAGGTCCTTAATTTTTTTGTTATAATCGATGTGTTTATGTGCTACTTGTATGATTTATTGTACATTTATTAGTAATTATATTCCTTCTTTTATAATTATTAACGATTATAAAAGAAAAAAGGTAAACACTTTGTACTCAATATTTTACTTAGTAATAATAATAAAAAGAACTGCAAATTAACTTCTTAAATAAGTGATTAAAATTAAATTACTTAAATTTACTTTAATTTAATGGTTCAAATAAAGTAATAAAACTGAAAGCATCGATGCCGAAAGCACAGTTTGATGAATTTATTCATTCTCAAAGAGATAGGTTCTCCTTTATGTTGATTTAAAGAGTGCGTTTGGATATTTGAAGCTTTATAACTAATTCTACTTTGGATGTAACTCCTGTGTTTAGTGTTCTACTTTTATCTGCTTCGCTACATACCTGTGTTGTATATGTGGTATGAAAGAAAGTTAGATACCAACAAAATTTAAATAGAACCAAAAATATTTTATTCAAGCCTTTGCAGAATTTTTGAACGTCAATATTCTACCAGCACTTCACAAGGTTATGGAGAAGGAGCGGCGTCAAAACATCTTCGAAATAAAAAGAATAATATGTTTCATCAAAAATAACAAACCTACGAAAAAGGGACATGTAGAACTGAAGTTACTTTAGACCAAACAATTTTATTTTTAAAAACAGCTGCTTTTAACCGTGTTTGTTCAATTGAACAATATCATCTGCAAGTTGAGGATAAGTAGATAGCAAACCAAAAAGAAGGCCATCGACCATGACAATAAGTATTGAGGAAAATAATCAAAAAAGAGGTCGCAGCTGCCAAGAACCTTTTAATGAAGAGGTTATTCACCAATATATGTACACATATGCGAATAGTAAGAACAGACAAATCGGTTTTACCTTCATGATTTAATTGAACAATAATTAGATCCGCATAAGTAAAGGTCTGTAGTATAAAATATTTGTCGTCTAATTATGATTTTATTGTCTTTATTTAGCCTAGTCAACATTCAAACCGAGAAAATAGGAGTAAAGCTAATAAAATTATAGCTCATTCGAGTTCGACAAAAATTGCATTTTTTTAAATCAAAATCCTTAAGATACATCTTTCTATACGTAATTCTTAATCGAAAGAGCTACCTCTCATATTTAACTTCATCTCTCTTTTTGACGTTTTTAAACTTGCTGACTAGTTTATTTTAGCCATAAGCACATTTGTAACACCAAAGGAGTAGCCAATGAATCGTTGGCTTTGAAAAAGAGTTTTATTTGCATCTTTTGTAAAAAAAACTCAATGTCATAGTGCTTAGGGAATAACTTCGGGAGTAAATTCTATCTTCATCTTGCACGTCCGTGCAAAAGCAGTCGTGCAAATCGAACCGTAAAGGAACATGTGGGCATTTGAAAACGTGATGTGGGTAAATTTCATTTTTAAATTTCGGTGGTCCAAAATATTGAAAATATGAAACAGAGCTTTAATTGAAATATAAAGATTAACGTAAGTCTTTAAATCTTGTAATCTTTACATATGGGTGTACGTGTGGAACCGCGGGTCAGGTTGTGTATGAAGTATTTTCCTTATATTACGAATACGTTCGATTATGTGTTTACAGAACTAAATATTAAGATACTTTGATAATTATAGTTGCAATATTTTTCAGTAATCATAATGAAGTATTATTTTAAGGCTAGGTAAATGTTCCGTGCGTTCTTGCAAGGTTTTCTATTATTACCAAGAAAACATAGCTATTTTCAGAGTTAAAAGTACATTACTAGAAGTAGAGTATCGTAAACTATTGAGTCTCTACAAATTACTTTAGCATTTAGATCGTATGCTGATAATTTGCAGAAATATGATTGTGAAAGAAACCTAAAAGAGTATTAAAACATTTTTTTATATAATACACAAATACTTCTGGGTCAAGGAGGTTAAATTTACACACCAAAACAAATGCACAAACTACTACACACACACAAAACAAGAAAATATATACATTTAATCGTACCGATTACAAAACTAAATACAATACCAAGTTTAACTAATTTCTTTAATCAGTTGCCTTATCAATGCAGTATTAACCCGTAAGCATGTAATCAAATAATTATGGACAGAAATAATGAAACAAGACTGTGATTTGTTTACTTCAATTTGTATTGCTTGAGTATGACTTTGAAATCTGAAATCAATTGTCCAGTGACAATGACGTAGGTCGCAGCCGTGAGCGGTTACATTCAGAAGCCTCAAATAACTCCTATTGATGGTAGTTCAGTTGAAACAGTCAACTCTGACGCCGGCGTCAGATATCAATCCGTGACTAACTACCTCATTCATGTGATAACTAGTAGATTTTATTATTTCTAAAAATTTGTAACGATGCGTGCGTTCGTATTTTCTATATGGATTTTTTTAGACTATTTCGTGAGTGGTGCTGTTTTGAATAATTACAGATTGGATATAGTACATTATAATGATTTTCACGCTAGGTAAGCCTTAACAGATATCAGGTTACATAGTATTTACTTTGAAAATTATTCATGTTTGCTAATTTAGGGTACGCGATGTAAATGGGCGAAGCTTAAAAATTTGTAATTATATTTGAATTAAATTAGCATATTCTCGAGCTTACATTTTCCACTACTGTAAATACATGATTTTGTGTAATAATCATAATGTTAATTAAACGTTAGTTGTAATTTTATGCTTTAAATGTCGGATTGCCTTGAAATTTTTGTTTGAGTAAGATCAATGGTTTTGGCAAAATTTAAGTCAGGAATTTACTAATTCGATTTTCGTAATGAAATATGATAGTAATGTACATATGTATAGCTGTCGTCTTTTCATGTATCTTAATGAGGATTTGATTGCAAACACCTATTAGAATTAAAATTATAATTAAGTTTACCTGATGATGCAGTTAGGATGTAATTAACTATCTAGGATGTTGGATCTGTCGTTATCTTAAATATTAAAGAAATAATATGTTGTATTTGAGCTTGTTCAAATCAAAACATAGGGTACTATTTTTTTAAGGTGTGACCCTTTTTGCTTCAGCAGCCTTATTCAAACGTAATTCAATACTTAACACTGGGACATCTAGTTATTCAGTTTTGCAACTTTAAGAAGATTGAAATTCTCTCATTGTTACGTTTGGAAACTCGCAAACAAATCCGAGAAAAACGCGTTTAAATTAAAGATTACTACCTAATATAGTACAAATACTGCATTTTTAGTTACGTTTTGACCGTCTTTCAATTTAAAAAAAAATGTTTTCTTCGTATAGTCTTTTGATGCCATTTCTGCAAAATTGAAATGGTTGCAGTCTTTCGAAGTGAGGAAAGGTGAAGAATTTGCGAGTAGTTGTGTTGAGAAGAACTTAGTGCATTACGCAAATGAAGCTGTGCATTGGTGCATTATACTAAAATTCGGTAGCTAAGCTTTATGCTGTGCACCCATCAACGTTTTACTAAGTAAATCTTACATAACCTGATGTGTCAACAAAATTCGATAGCCAAATAAGTTTACACCAGAAACAAAACTCAAAATTAATAACCCTTTAATCTAAACAGTTGATATATTTACTTCACAGTTCCACTGACCTATGAATTAGTCGCCATATCAAGCATGTGACATGTGCAAATAGTATCTTATCGTGGGTCAAACTGAAATCATACAAACTGATTGTTCTTTGTTTTGATCTACGCGTCGTTGTTCCTCTGATAATATTGCGTTAAATAATATTTTGTTGCAAGTTTATATAACTTGTGCCAAACTTATAAATGATTGCATTTATGTAAACAAAATTATACCCTTATTTGTCATAATAATAAGTTTTAAAATCTGTGTCACTTGTTCTAATATATCTTACTGTTTGTCACAGCTAGTTTTTATTTCGTGCGTAAGACGTTATTGCAAATAGTAATTATCTATTGTAATAACTATTATGTTTAGTTAAACAACTATTCTAATTAAAATTATTTACTACTGGATGACCCGGTGAACTTCGTATCATCTAAAAAGATTAGATTCTAACTCTTTGTAAGTGGATATCTGTACCGTAGTTTCGCCCACGTTTAAAAATGTCTACATGTATGCCATCCAATCTAATAGCTGTAGTATATACTCGTACATAACTGGAACCATTTCCGTCGATTTTGCCACGATAGGTACCCGATAAACGTCAATTTGTTCAATAGTTAATTCTTTTCTTCATTTTCAAAAAAGTTTATAGACGTTGAGGAGACGAATCCAACATAACAAAAATCATGAAAATTGGTCTAGCTGGTCTTGAGTTATAAATGGTATAACAAAAACGATTTTGGACATACTATTTTTATTATTTTTTGACGTATGGAAGATTTAGTTACGTTAGATTGAATTTTAATCATTGTTATATCTGTTCTAACAATATTTTTTTAGATATTCATCATTTTAGACGGTGAAAGACGGTTATTACATTCGTTTGAGTGTCTCTGATTTTTCTTTTGGAAACTCGCAAACAAATTATCGTTTATAGCAGTTACTTGTACTTGTTTAGTTCTTATATTTATGAATCCGAGCCGACCTGAATGTTATATTTTCTGGTTAATAACTCGGTTCAGAAGAAGTGCAGATACCGTTCAGTTTTTTGTGCATTTTATGCAGACGTTTTATTTGAGCGATGTTAAGTTTGTACGATTTCACTTAAAGGAAAGTGAACTCATTCTCTCTTTAACATCACGTGTTAAAAATTAAAATGGTCGTAAACAGATTCGGTATGAGGCAATCCTGATGAATAAAAAAATATGTAGTTGCCAAATTGCTAAATATTGAGTTTTTTATTACAGCAAGGAAATCCTACATAATATGTTATAATAATATTTTTTTATTAATAATATATGGAGATATTGACAAATATTTTAATCAAGGGCAAGACTGTATCGAAATCCATACGTGTATGTAAATTGATGAATATTTTATTAATATGCGAGAGGCCTATGCGTATTAGTAACTGTTTTGCGTATTAGTAACTGTTTTTAAGAATTGGGTTTATCCAAAAATTACCTGATAAATGTATTGATAACTCTAATAATGAGCGTTGTTTAAAAAATCGAAGTCTAGGTTTATTATTTATCCTTCCCAATTTTGCAATGGCAAATATTGGTTAATTCAAAAACTTTTTAGGGGAAATTTTATAATTTGAATATTACCTACGTGTTTTCTAAAAACATACATTTTTATATTTCGCATGTATTTTCCGAGGTTATCGTAGGCTAGTACTAAGGTATTTTATCAAGGCAGTACCTCAGCGAAGTACACCTTCGCTGAGGTACTGCCTTGCCTGTAGAGCGCTTCTTAGATCGATACCGGGGAGACCACCGCCACATAGATCTATTTCCCCACTAGATGTTTATTCGAAAATAGGTGACTACACAAGTGTAACTATCCCATACCCTTAGTATGATTTTTTACGTTATTACAAAAACGACTATTTTTGTACGTTTACGTATTTGCTCATTCATTTCCAATCAGCGCCCCTAGCGGACTGTATCAGAACGCATTGGAAATGTATGGGAAATAAGTAAACAAATACAAAAACAGTCATTTTTGTATAAAAAAAAACATAAACTCATACTAAGAGTGCTGGCATGGAAAACGTTGCCTTACGTTATCTCTCTAAAATATTAATCAATCAATTTATGAAACCTTGTTTTAACGTAAACATCACTAATATGATGTGATGTTAATCTTATCACAAGCGCATGAATTCCTGAATCAGGCTAATGATATAAATGTTATAAAACTGAAGGAAACAATAGTGTTTTACGGGCATTACAAATCAATTATTCTCTTATTTATGTTTTCAATGCAAATATGTTTTCAATGCAAATATTTAGACATTACAAATTACTTATGATCTGTTTTCAAAAAGTGCAAAGCATACTTAATGTAATTTTGACACGATTGTTTTTGCTATAAATGTATTATTATTTATGTAATTTACCTAATCAAACGTTTTATTGTGAATAAATAAATATTATAGATTATCTTTCTATTCTATCGAATTGTTATAGTATAACAATAATGTATTGGGAAACTTTGAACATTAAATTGACTACTTATGACTGCCAAGTTAATATTATAAATTACATTCTATTTCTTTACATTTTCTATATTGTATAGAACAAGTAACGTAAAACAGTATAATAATGATGTACTAAATTATGTCAGAAGTAAGGCTTATGTAGTGCCATCTATGCGCAATTGAAGTCATTACCACTCGCAAGTCATAAGTCACTACCGAAAACATCGGAAGATGGCGCTAGTTCCTATGAAATATCATATTGTTTTATAATTTATTTATAAACAATTCTTCTCTATCCGATAATGTATTCATGAATATCTTATTTTAAAACATTTTTTGTATTTGCAACTTGAATATTTTTATAGGATTATTACATAACACTGCAATATCTGTCATATTACGTCTTAACTTGTAAATGCTGTGAAGTAAGTGTAAGTTAATTGTTAGGCAATCAGTGTATTTTTGATAAGTTAATGTAACTCGATAAAATATCGCTTATTTATTGCCTGAGTCTTTAATTTACATTTAGTTGAGCACTGGAAGTGATAGATGATGAACTTTAATCTCTAAGTGATTCTGATGTAAAAATGTCGAGGAGTAAAATTTTTATTTGTGTTGGTGTAACGTTGTTTGCTTTTTTAATAATATCGCTAACGGTTTATTTTTTATTCACTAAAATTTTGATTTTTCACGGATAATTAACAGTTATATAGGTTTCATGATTATGTTTGATCAGTTAAAGCAATTTAAAGTAAGTTTTTAGTACCTAGTAAGAGACTTTTATTTTCAGATATTTGGATATTTAGTTCTAAAATAAAGATGAGATATTTGTTATAGCATTGTATATTATATTTTGTTATTCTTTTTAAATGACAACAATGCAAAAATATGTTATTTGTAGGATATTAACATTTAAGTTATTATGTATAATAAATTTAAAGTGAAAACTGATGGATAGCGATAATTTAGCGATTTAGCGATAATAAAAAAATATGAATTGAGTCCTATTAGATGCAAATGTTTCTACATATTTCCAGATTCGAAGAAACTTCAGTATCTTATCCGATGTGCGCATCGAATAACAGTAGTTGTTTAGGTGGTTTCGCCCGACTCTACTATGAAATACAAGAGCTCTTAAGAGAAAAGCCGTGTGCTCTACTCCTGAATGCTGGAGACACCTTCCAGGGGTCCTTTTGGTATACGCTACTTAAATGGAATGTAACACAGGAGTTTATTAATATGTTGCCGAATGATGCTCATGTAAGTATTTTTAAGCAAATAATACATAGTTTTTATTTTATCTGTTGCACATCTATTTTTGTCGTATAAAAAGGTACGAAGCCGGTTTTGTTTTTAAGAAAGTAGATGGACACTTATGTGAGGCGGACCATCTTAGTTTTGAGCATGTACAGTTGCCGACCTCAAGCCAAATCTTGTGTTGATTACAAATTTACGTAAGCGGCAGTCGCCACTTGTCATTAGATAGAGTTTATGGGCCTTTGCTATATATTTTTCATAAAAATAATTATATATATTTTTAGGCAATTGGCAATCACGAGTTCGATGATGGAATAGCGGGCATAGTACCGTACCTTGCGGCACTCCGAGCACCAGTTTTGGCGGCAAACATCGACACTACCAACGAACCGTCTTTAAATGGCTTATATAAATCTCATGTGATAATAACGAGAAATGGAAGACAAATTGGAATTATAGGATTAATAACACCGGAAACAAAGGTAAGAACTAGGTTGTATAAGTATCGAATGCCTTGAAAGGTTCCGGAAAAGAAACTGGCAATTAAATTAATATAACTATTATTAATTATGTAATTCATGACAATTATTTTATTAAAATGTTATTAATTAAAGTACTTAAAAATATTATTCTTTCAAGTTTATTTTACTTTTTAAACATTTCATGAAATCTTATTTGCGATTTTTAAATTATTAATTTCCATCATTAAAATCAATTTTATTTTGAATTTGAGTAGCACATTGTTTTTTTAAATTACAGATATCATCGAAATCACAGGGAGTGATCTTTTTGGACCCAATTCAAGTAGTTTACAAAGAAGCTCAGTTGTTGACAGACAAACACGTTGATATTATCATAGTTCTATCGCATTGTGGCTTGGAAGTGGATAAGTAAGCTAATTCATACATACATTTTCTTCCATTATAGTCTTTTAATCACCGACATTTTCTTTATTATCACTATGTTTTTTTAAATGAGTGTCGAAGAATTTTATTTAATTGCTTAGATCATTAGTGATGCATCAACAGTTGTGACAGAAATATGAAAAGGAATCTATTTAGATAGGGATATTATATCCAAGGAAATATACTTATTTCCATACATTTGAGAAAATTAAGGGTGTAAATGGTCGCCAAGAAGTGATTCCATGCTTTATTTGGAAATAATCGTACTTCCCAATACTTATTAGAGTTTTCGTAAAGTTTGAATGCAATTACAATGTCTATGATCATAAAAGTAAATGTATCAAGACCAATCTTGAATTTTGCTGCATGTTTTATATCTGTTCTCATTTTCGCAGTGCTGAATAAGATCTCTGTTTAATTTAAAAATTCTTATGTGTATTTAGGTTCCAGACTCATCTTAATAGATCAAGCTTATCGCGTTCTTTATATAGTTCTAGTATATCATAATATCTAAGAGAGTTATCGACGATTTAAATGCAACGATGGGACGTAGCTGCCATAACTCCCAATAAACTTTATATATGTTCTGGAAGGTGCATAAGGGACTTTATCCCGTATAGAATAAGGAGACAGTTTTATATCTCAAAGCTGAAAAATGAATATCTGATAAATATTTTAAAGTAAATTGCTTTGCTTCGGGAATCTAGCTTATTTTAAAATGAGTTGAAATTCGACTTAACCTTATATCGTTTTAAGACCCATGCCCATCAGTAGGACAATAATGGGTTGATGAATTAAACAAACTCTACCACTATACAGCCTTAGCGGACTCATTTCAGAAATATCAATATGTAAAATTATCCTTTATTTACAGAGAAATAGCTAAAACAGCTGGTAAAAATATAGACGTAATTGTAGGTGGCCACTCACACAGTCTATTATGGAACGGAGAGTCTCCTAGTAACGAAGAAATTTCTGGGCCGTATCCAGTTCTAGTTGAAACAGAGTCTACTGACCATAAGGTTAGAGCCATACTACTTAAGTTGTATCTATAAGTAGAACTAGTTAAAAATAATTATAATTGACGGTTCATTTATTTTAAATTAAGTAATTACATCAATTAATTTAATTTACAATCCTTTAAGTAATCGTAATACAAATATAAATTATATGTTTCTCTGTCAATTGGGAATAGTTATAATATCTAGTTTTGTATTTCTTGTCAATTTTGAGCCATGTAGTCATTTGTAGTATGATGACAATTTTGAAAACACCTCAACTTATTTTCACGCATCTTCACGCCAAGATAAACATTTAGGGAGATTTTTTTTATCTCGGAATAATTAGGTTTCATTTGTACTTATCGAAAAATTGTGGCGAGAAGTTCTTCACAAATAAAAAAATATTTAAATTCCAGTCATTCTTTAACTTCAGTTAGCCTTGAGGCTGGCTAAACATTGAAATAAACAGTTTCTGCTATAATAACCATGAACTTGGCACATTCAGTTACGCTATTATCTATGCCTGAAGGTTACTTAACAATAGACTGCTTACTGAGAACACAAGATTAAAATTTTCTCACTAAAAGATTTTCTTTATCGATTCCTAAATTATATCCGCGACGGTTACATTTTTGAATAAATTACGAAACAGCAAAAAGTGTTCAAATTCGGCTTTTGATTTTTTTTAGTCGACCGTAACATCCGATTTGTCGTTTCCTCTTTCTGACTTTACAAAAGCTTTTTTAAATCATTATTTTTCTTTTCTTAACATTTGTCCTTGTAATTTGACCTTACGATTACAATTACTATAATTAAATAGATCTGTAGATAAAATACTTTTAAAAGAACGGATTATATTGAAAATCTTGAGCCAATTTCTGAATATTTTTTGCTAGTTCTTCTCTGTTTAATAACATTAGAGTTAAAGTCAGTATTAGTGGAACTAATGCAGTTTATTAGTTACTGCGAGAGTTATGGTTGTAATGGATTTATCAGATTATGTAGCTTGAGCTCTCCGTCAAATTCGTCACGATACAGAAAGGAGGTCAATTATAAAGGTTCCATTATGTATAGGAGTTGGAGTGTGCAGCTGGTCCTAATAAGCAGGAAAAGCTCATGGAAAGTCAGTAACGTTGAATAAAATAAAGGTCGTTCCTTAACATTCACCTTGCAGTATGGTACCATTTCCTTAAGTCCTTAACTCGTTGGATATTGGTATGGTTCTGTACATTAACGGAAAGCGGAACCCTTGTTCAATTTGTCTAACTTAGCAGACTTCCTTAAGAATTATGTGACGTATAAAATCCCATAATAATAATGCGTGACTCACTTAGTGTATTTTTATACTTCGTTATCGTGCTAGAGTAATTGAAGTTAATTAAAGTACTTTTATATTTAATTATACAGAAAAAATAGGAGTTGTTTTGACATATTACGAGTACATGACAATTATATTTTCCATTAATTACCAGCCATTATAATAAGTTAATTATTTTTAAAATCGATTTCAATTTTCAGGTGCTAATCGTAACTGCCTCTGCGTTTACAAAATATTTGGGAAATTTGACAGTTTATTTTGATAAGAACGGTGAACTCCAATCCTATGAAGGAAGTCCTGTATTTTTGAACCGATCTATTCCAGAAGGTACGTGAAGAAATGTTTATTCAATATTATTTTATGTAGAAGTAGAAAACAGGTAGGTAATGATTATTATAATATCTAATGATTAAATAATCCTAAATTTGGTGATACTTTACATATCTTTGAGAATACAGAGAAATTTCAAAGGTAAGTTTAGTTTAATCAGAAATACATTAAAAACAAAAAACGTTAAGTTTAAGCAGTCGTTAAAATATAAGCTATGTCTCTGCCACAATTTAGACGAATCCAACGATACAATACAAGTTAAAATCCGTTAAGTTGATGCAGAGCGTGTCAAAGAATAAGTCATACATACGAACATACAGACGCTCGAAAAACAATACCCTCCGCTAATCCAGTAGTCGGTTGTTACTGTAATTAGCTGTCATATCCTGGTGTCTAAGAATTTCGGCACCTTGGTCGAGGGGTCCGAGGTTCAAGGAAAACATCGTGAGGAAACCCACATGTCTGAGCAATCTTAAAAAAAGTCTTCAAAGGTATGTGAAATCTACAAATACGCACTTGGCCAGCGCGGTGGACTATGGCCTGATTATAATTACTGTTATTCACTCATAAGAGAATAGAATATCACTATTCACTATATTCTTAGGTACGATCGTGGATCGTCCATTATGTTTCAAGGTCTTATAACAGCTGTGCTAATATAGGCACATAAACGACATAGTTATTTAGTGCTCTGAGGCAACGCATACTTGTCGCCATAAAGAATAGGCACCAAGTCCATTTTAGTATATCATAGCGTATATATTCTTTTTCAGTCCATAAATAAAAAATGTATCTATGTCTGTGTTACTACGTTACTACGACATTAATCCGATCCCCATGTAACATTAGGAAGGTGAAGAGTTTAGTACTTAGTGAAAGTTTCTGGCTTAAGTACTTTTATCCTACGCAAGGCGGCGCACAAGTTTATACATAATGTTATCCAATTCAAAGGAAAATATGTTTACATATATCATTTTTTTGTGTGTATGGTTGGTTTTGAGCATAAAAAATACTTTTGGACCAATAGGTGGCGTTGACTTAGAGATTTTTTGGTGGCAAGATATTTGTCCAAATTCATTAGTGTTGGTACAAATCATAGATTAGTAAAGATTACTTAGTCCTAACAAGATAGAACCCAGTTTTGACAATTGAAATCGTCACTGTCATCTATTTTCGTGTTTGAAAAATATTTAAAAAATGTACTTTTTAGAGCACTTACGAATAAAATAATATTTCTCTTTACTTTTTCTTCGATTTCGTTTTGTTTTTACACCACTTAACTGCACATGTCGGCATTGTTCCACGTAAACTACACCATGACAGTCGGAGACGTAATGGGAAAACCGTCAGCCATTTTACCTATGTGTCAGCCATTTAATGGCTTCCTTCAATTACAAGGCGGTGAGATATCTATACTTATCTATGGTACAAATATCGACTCTAACCAAAACAGAAACTTTTAACCTGTGGTTTACGTAACGAAAAGATACATCACAAGATACAATCAACAGAAACAATTACGCAGACCCCAGCTCGTATCTTTGTGAATGTTAATTAGAACAATATAATGAAGTGATAAAAGTTTAGACATCGCTTAAACAACTTTCAGAAAGAATTTTTACAAGAACAAAAGAAAGTCATTTGAATATAAGATAAACAAAGGAACGATATTATTTATATTGCCAACAAGTTTCGTTGTGAACTTTCATTAACAGTATTTTCTGAAGATTTCATAAATTTCATAGCATTTTTCAAAGTGAAAATAACTTGCTTCTAGTCTGTAATAGTGATTATTTTTATATTCGGCAAAGGGTGATCTTCCGCTGAGCTTGGTGATCATGCCCGGGGAGTGGTCGTACTCCAACAATTTCAGTTCGGAGCTTGTATATATATGCAAGATGATGAGAAAACTTCGATAGCGTGGTTCAGAATACGTGTAGCGCCATCTCTGGACGAGTAGCGGGAAGTCTCCACATATCATTTATTATTTTGCGACTATTTGATTATAATAAAATAAAAACATTCAGGTAGGCTTAGGGAGATGAAATACTTTTAAACCTTATAAATAAAGCGAAGATAACGTGACAAATTGACAAAATTAAGAAAGTTCAAAAATAAATAATAAGTATGAACATTATTTTACTGTGGAGTTGGGCTATTCTTTAACCTTCAAATAGAAGAAGAACCTAACTTGCAGTAGAACCCTTTCTGACATATTTAACAGAACATTTTTGTTACAGATCCAGGAATATTAAAACTGATGCAGCCGTACAAAGATAAATTACGAGTAATCGTGGAAGAAGTCGTTGGTACCGCGGCGGATAGTCTTGTAGCAAAGCCTTGTGGTTCTAGCGAATGTGCTATTGGTGATATCATCGCTGATGCATTTTTGAATGCTGTAAGTTTTTATCCCATTAGAGCTGGTAAGCTTTAGATCGAGTTATAATTTCAGTTGTATGTTAACTGGCACTTGAATAGAGTATACACGTACACGAAAATACCTATTTCTGCTTAACAACAGCAGTGTTGCGCGCTGCTGTATTCTGGATTGAGAGGGGTGATAAGGGAGTCATACATTTCCGAGGCATTCCAGCTTAGTCCTCAGGGGTAGCAGCGCAATTGTGGTCGACCTCAGGTAGAAATTTAATCCTATCTGGGGTTGATTACAGATGTCCATGGACGGCGGTAGCCACTTACCATCAGGTGGACTGCATGCTCGTCTGCTACTCCTATAATTATAAAAAAAGAAATTAGATTGTCGACATAACTGATGTGCAAACGAATAACTCAAAAAATTAGTTAAGTTAGGACCGGCCAATCATCTCATTATATCACAGAAACAATAAACAATTAATGGATTCGTTGTGTTATGAAATGCGAATCATCGAAGACGAATCGAAGAACATTATATAAATAAATCAAAAATATTTCTTTTTCAGACAAAATCATTAAACGTTTCAAATCTACATCACGTGGCTTTCTTAGCAAGGAATATGATTCGTGGTTCAATAGCAAAAGGAGGTACGCTAATTTCATTGTTAAAATGGGTGAATTAAATGTTGTATTAAATGCTACTCATAACACCTTAAAATAACTAGGTTTCAAAAAGTGTAAAGATGAACTAGCGGCATTTTATTTTATCTTGGTAGAAGATCCCGATATAAGACGACCTTCACCGAGCTGCTTAATGGATGGAACGTTTTTTTATATCAAATTAAATATGTCAAAAAGTATATTGCAAATGGGTTGACTAAAAAAAATCAGTCCAATTAAAGCTGACTATTAATTCAAGTCAAAGTCAAGTCAAGACTCCGTAATCCGGTAATTTACAAATCGGCTGTAAGATTTTTGACAAGACTTAGCGACATAATTATAATATTTCTTTAACACAAAGTAGATGTTAAAAAATGCATAAAAATATAATTTAAATAATTCCTATTACTTCCAGATATAACAAGAGGGGTGCTAATAAATGCTCTGCCCTTTACAAATAAGGTAACAACGTTCACGTTACGCGGGAAATACTTGCTGGAGGTATTCAAACGGTGTATGAAAAATTACTGGGTGGCGAAGCCATTCGATGGACCTTGGATGCCGCAAGTGGCAGGTAATGCCATGCATATTAACTTTCATAATTAATTTTATATGTGAACAGAGCCATCTGTAGTTAGCTTTAAGAAATAACAACACTAAAAAGTTGTTTGAATCCACATGTGCACATACTTGCGAAAATTTGGTAAATTGCATGAGAAATTTCAGTTATTTCTTCATGGAAATTCTAGATAATTTATTGAGATACCTATTAAGAGAAGCAGCTATATAACAACAACAACATGTTATATTTTCCTATTTTTATTTTTATAAGGACGTACTAAATGGGAATTCAGTTTTCTTGGAGGTAAATGTTCCTAATTAGACAGTTGATAATAGCTTTAGCTTTATGGTTAGAGACAAATTTCTTGGAACATGGACAGGAACGGAAATATTAATGGCAATATTCTCATGAGTATTAGAGTTGTATGTTGCCATAGTGAAACCGCCAACAAAAACTTACGCTATGAAATTACTGACTATTTCAATTTTAGGAATAAAGCTTACAATAAACGTCACGAATATCAATGATGTCAATGTTGATATCTTAATAAAAGAAGATGAATTCAGACCATTGGAAATGGAGGAGGAATACCAGATCACAACAGTGGACTTTCTACTGCATGGCGGCAATGGATTTTACGTAAGTGATATTTTCATTTAAATTTGAATGTAGACAATGTTCAAGGCATTCCCTTACTGTCCCACTACAGGGAATGGGTCCACTCTGAGAGTGAGAGAGGTTACTATGCTGGCCAAATTAGAATAGGTAGACACAATGTACCAATACAAATATTTCTATTATACACTTTAAATCAATTTGTTGTTTGGTAACGGTTTTGCCTCCCTGTTTTTTTAGGGATGTCATAGGAAACGATTAAGAGGTTAAGTCTAAGAAATAGATAGCTTCGTCCTAAGCCATAATTTATATAAGAAATATCCACTTAAGATTAGCAGACGAGCATGGAGTCCACCTGATGGTAAGTTGTGAATGTTGCGAATGGACATCTGTAATCAACCCTAGATACGATTATACATTGCGGTTGTTAACACGCACAGTTGAGCGTGGTGATTATGGTGACATTCCCTAGGGCGAGACTGATCTGTAGTATTGGACTTGGAACTGATAAGTAGGTGGTAATTAAAATTTGTCTATCTATTTTGTCTTGAACATTATTAAATAGATTTAAAGACACATACATTCAAAGAAGGAACTTTTTAGAAAACAACATTCGAAAAACTCCTCGATGTCTTCAACGGCAAACTTTTTTTTGGATTCTTAATTGTCTTCTTTAACCCATTATTGTCCTACTGTTGGGCACGGATCAGTGGTTTAAGTTAGTGTATCTATAGCGCTGGTCTAGTGCGAATTGGTAGGCTATGTTACAAATATAATAGTGTTATCTTTTGTTTACAGATGCTAAAGGAATATGCGCGGAATATGAGGCAAATTGGCAAGGATATAGATGTCGTAGAGCCTTATCTTCGAAGTTTGTCTCCCATTTCAGCAACTTTGGATAACAGACTAACAATAATAAATTAATATAATTATTAAACTAATGTTACTGTTTCGTTTCGTTTTTTTATATCATTATCATCAGAGTCAAGCCTTTAATTGCCATTATTGGGGACGGGTATCTTCTCAGAATGAGAAGGGTTCAGACCATAATCCTCCATACTGCCAGGAGTGATGGACTTCACACATCTTAGAGAAGTTCTGTTTTTCGAAATTATGTGCGTATTAGAAATTAATTATTACTTGCTTAACCGGTGAAGACAACATCGGAGAAAACCTGCATATCTGAGAAATCTTAAAAAAAAGTTTTTCATAGGTATCACATACCTACCAATACACACTTGGCCAGCGCGGTGGACTTTGGCCTAATGCTTCTCATTCTGAGAGGAGACCCATTCCCAGCAGTGAGACATTAATGGGTTAATGATGAAGCTTCCCTAATTTTTCGCTTTACACTAGCTCGAACAAATCGTTCGCGGTCGAACAAGTCCAATAGACCCAATTATTCAGTAGTTCCAACTCATCTCGTATTCATCTTCCGTTCAATTAGTGGTACTTGGCACTAATTGCAAAATTTATAACCTCCCCAAGGTTCGGCTTGATTACTGATTATTATGGAGATATTTACAAATCATAAACATGAGTATGGAATATGTAATACCTTAGTTGCCTAAATTACGCCATTAGCTAAAATAGTAAATTTATCTCTGTTCCCTACGAATTTCATAATTAAGAAGAATACATCAGGTATTGTATTCGTAGTGTATACTAATATATTACTGACGATTCACAAGTCGTTCTACGCATACTCAGTCACTTTAGGCTCTGTTTATATACAGACATTGAACGAGTCAGACACTGTGCAGACAAAATTAACTTTTTTGTACAATATTTTGACACTCAGCATATGTTTTGCAGTTTCTTGTTACGGTAGACGGAATGGAGGACGTACGGGAAACGAAATACATTATTTCGTCTGTCCCGACACGCGTCTGACACGTTCTAAGCCTGAAGATGGGAAATGAAGACTTAATGTTAAAGTTCCATACACAATATCCTACAAGCCTACACTGTCTGTGTATCTCTTTGTACTTTAAAACGAAATACGAATAATAGCTATTCGAACACTCGGAACCTAATCATTGTTCTGAGTATGGACATCACAGTTGTCATAGAATAGAACGACAAACAAACGACGGCTGTCACTGTCATGTACTCAAACTGCATATTTATGAAGTCACGCCCATAACAAAATGCACGTGTAGTCATATATGAATATAATTATTTGTATGCAAAGACAATTAAGTATATAGTAGCAACATCAGACATGAGAGGAAAAGTATATTACCAATTGGTAATAAATTCATCTGAAATATAATTATCATCATTGTGTCAGTGTGCAGTAAGATAACAGTTTTTGAAAGAACACATTGACAATTTCCACTCTATAGTCCTAAAATCTCTTTGTTTGTAATAGTTTTAAAAACATTTGTTTCCAAAATGTAATTGTTACGCCGCGAGCAACAATACCGTTGAATAAAAAGGACTCATTCAATATTGAAAAAATCAGCAACCCGCGTCCCCATTCCCGAAAAATCGGAAAGTTGGAGAGCTTAATATTCGGTTTGGAAAGTCCGCTAAATTACGGGTGCCATTTTTAAAGTCAGCCGATATTTATTTGCGCCCGGCCGCGCCACCGCTCCATCAACTGACCCGAACATATTTAGCTGGTTTTTGTCGCTTGGATATTTAATTTAATCGGGAAATGCTTTTTCTTTGTTCCACAGACTCCTGAGGCATGTTAAATTTAAACGATTTTAGATTTAGATGGAAGAATTGTGTACTTTAATAATAATTCTGCTATTGATTTAGAACGTAAGTTCGGGTGCCATTTTTAAAGTCAGTCGATATTTATTTGCACCGTGCTACGCCGCGCACCGTTCCATCAACTGACCCGAACATATTTAGCTGGTTTTTGTCGCTTGGATATTTAATTTAATCGGGAAATGCTTTTTCTTTGTCCCGTGGAATTCCGAGGCACTTTAAATTTACACGATTTTAGATTCAGATGGAAGAAGTATATAATTTAATAATTTTATAATCTCATTTAGAACATGTATTATGTACGAGCTAGCTTATGTAATTCATAAATAGTTTACAGAAAGGCGAATTTATTTAGGTTAACATGAAGGTTTCATTTTAATGCTACGGGCTATATCAAAGGAGATATAATGCACATCAAAATATGCTCGGATACGGAGCCACAATCGTTAAAATATTTGCAATTCATCCTATCTTAACTCCGATAAAAATCACGGGTTATACCTACCCGTATTTGTACAGGATAAAGTATCCCAAATTTTAAAAGCAACAAAACTTCTAACCCGCTTTCCGACTCACGAAAAATCGGAAGAAGTTGAAGAATCGAGCTAAATATTCCGTTTCAAAGGCTGAATTACGGGTGCCATTTTTAAAGACAGCCGATATTTATTTGCACCGTGCTACGCCGCGCACCGTTCCATCAACTGACCCGAACATATTTAGCTTGTTTTTCTCGCTTGGATATTTAATTTAATCGGGAAATGGTTTTTCTTTGTTCCACAGACTCCTGAGGCATTTTACATTTAGACGATTTTAGATTTAGATGTAAGAAGTATGTACTTTAATAATTTTATAATCTCATTTAGAACATGTATTATGTACGAGCTAGCTTATGTAATTCATAAATAGTTTACAGAAAGGCGAATTTATTTAGGTTAACATGAAGGTTTCATTTTATTGCAACGGGCTATATCAAAGGAGATATAATGATAGGGCCACAATCGTTAAAATATTTGCAATTTATCCTATGTTAACTCTGAGCAAACTCACGGGCAAAATCAAAACTCTGAGCAAAATCTGAGCAAAGCTACCCGTATTTGTACAGGACAAAGTATCCCAAATTTTGACAGCAACAAAACCTCTAACCCGCTTTCCAACTCCCGAAAAATCGGAAAACGTTAAAGAATCGAGCTTAATATTCGGTTTCAAAGGCTGAATTACGGGTGCCATTTTTAAAGTCAGCCGATATTTATTTGCGCCCGGCCGCGCCACCGCTCCATCAACTGACCCGAACATACGAGTATTTAGCTGGTTTTTGTCGCTTGGATATTTAATTTAATCGGGAGATGCTTTTCTTTGTTCCAACGACTCCTGAGGCATTTTATATTACGACAATTTTATATTTAGATGGATTTGGTTATAATTTTAAGACTAATCTCATTCAGAACATATAATATCATGTAAGGGAAAAAATATTTATAAGTAGTGTATAGAAACACGAATTTATTTTATTGTAACTGGCTATATCAAAAGAGATATAATGCAAATCAGAATATCCTCGGATACGACGCCGCAATCGTTAAAATATTTGCAATTTATCCTATCTTACTTCCAACTAAAATCACAGCTTATACACACCCGTATTTGAACAGGACAAAGTATCCCAAATTTTAACAGCAACAAAACCTCTAACCCGCTTTCCAACTCCCGAAAAATCGGAAAAAGTTGAAGAATCGAGCTTAATATTTGGTTTCAAAAGCTGAATTACGGGTGCCATTTTTAGTCAGCCGATATTTATTTGCGCCGTGCTGCGTACCGTTCCATCAACTGACCCTAAAATATTAAGGAGAGAAAACTGCTAAATATGAGTGGTATTTTGTACACGGGATCATTTATTTAAATAAGTATAAAAATTATAACTTCCTTATAAGTATATCATTCTATTAAAATTTAACGTTAAAAATAGTAAGTGTAAAATAAAAGTAAATTTTAAAACATTGATCAATATACTAACTGACTTAAAAATACGAAAACACATCGTAATTTTGTGTAAATATTTGTTAGTAAATATTACTAAAATCTTTACAATATAAACATAAAATGACCTGACTAGAATGTGGAACATCTAAATAAGATTTAGAAACCATTCCCTTTAGAACACCTTAGATCAGATAAGTAAATTACTGAACGGGATATACTTTATAAGAAGCACAAAATTACAAAACGATAATATCTCCGATATTTCAGCTTCGAAACGTGTTTAAGACCATTATTCCAACTTAAATATCAAGCTCCCTAGATTGAATATTAAAAATTTTATCACGAAACTTTAACATGGAAATGGATGGATCCTTCGGGCAAGGATGGATTGAATAAATTCAACTTCGGGGCTACGAGTGGTTATTCAAGTTGGCGAACGTGTCGATCGTATTTTCCCCGGACATTTTAAAAGCTCGAACAATAACAAGTTCTTGTTTGGTATATTGATATTTTTTTACCCGAGTTTGCGGGGAATGATATGTATGTAAGTGTATATGTCTCATTTAGTCCTACAGCCCAAACGTCTTGCTAGGTTTCGTTTTCGTTTCGTCTTTATCATCAAACACCATCTTTTAAACTAATCATCAGTCAAATATTTAATTTACTTTTTTGTGTATATTTTTTTAATTAACTTTTAATATTCTTTTTGCTACAGTCTTACTTTCTCCCGCCTATTACTAACTACTAACTGACATTAAAATCGCTGGATTGTTAAACTTTATAATTTCATCAACATCGTCAGTCTAACCCCGTCAAAACAAGACTGGTCGTATCAAAATTGCTTTGATATCTTATGTATTAAAAACTTCGATTAAATATATTAAAACGCTCAGAATCAATTTCTCAAATACAATACCTATATTCTTTTGTTTCTACTATCATTATTTAGTACCTACAATAATAGAACTTTATCCACTAGTTTATTACACTTTACAACAAAAAGAAATAGCAAAAATCTGACGAAATTTCAGAACTCAAAACAAGAATAAATTAAAAAATATGTAGAAAGATTTTCCTGCAAATTATTTATGCTGCGAAAAATAATCTATATGATGTGATAGTAAAACAAATTTACCTGGAATACTTAAAACTCTTTAGAATTCAGAAATTGAAAGCGTTGGACAAAATACACGAACACTGGCTATTATTAAATGGTAATTACCGGAATCCCGGGTCTCATTATAATAAATTAAAATTAATTCTACCACGGGATTTGGTTTTAAAGGTGTTTGTTACGGAAACTTTGAAGGAAGTTTCGGAAACGAGGATAAATTTAAAACGATATGGATGAGCGTTTTGAAAGATATTTTACAATGAAATGCTTACTTCCGTTTGTTTATGGAATTTTATGGAGTTTTATGAAATTATATTGAAGTATTCCAGCAGGTATAGTCACTGCCGCATATGGTTATCTGTAATCAACTTAATATATAAGAGGCGTTTTATCTGAAGTCGATTAAGATGATTAGGATTAAGATGTCCCTTAATAATTATGTAAGTCAGGAAATATCCACATTCTTTTTGCTCTATCCTAGAAATATATAGATTATAGATATAGCGATGGTACTTCCCTAGTCGAACCATATTTTTTCTATCACCTATAATGTAGAGTTTATTGATGCAGCCAATTATTCTAGACATATAAAAGTTTCAGTCTTACCTGATATTGGCTTCAAATGTGTTGCAACCTTCGAAGACTTGTAGTCTTTTGCCGACTCGTACGCGTGTAGGTACAAAATATAAAATAATATGAAGAAAGTAGCACGCGTGAAGATGCGACGCGAGTAAATATGCATGACAGGAAAAGCGGCTCCCATACCGTATTCCGTATTCCCTTTACCATAAACGTATACCTAAATTGCCATTACTTATACGCTGGTAGATATCAATTAATAGTCCAGCTTAGCATTGCGGTCCCGTATGGCGTCAACTAATTTAACACCACAAAGCGATGGGTCTTTGAAGCCCTCGAGGTAAATTATGGGAATTTAGTTAGGATGCCACACCCGTATGTATATTTCAGTGGGTACGCCCTTTGATGATTCGTGCGTATTTTTGGAAGCAAATACGGGTTAAAAGTTTTTATAATCGTTTGAATATTACTTACTGGCCTCTTGGTTTATTTGTTTACCCATACTGCTAAACTACAGGCTGTGGGTACCATTCCCGCTTATTATGAAAAATATAACCGGGTATAATCTTATCTAAGGATTTGCTTATTTGCTACTTTATTTAAGTAGTAACTAATTTTATTAAAAAAAACTCTCTCATTTTTATTAGTATTTCCAAGTACCTAATGGATTCTTTAATCTTCCTATATAGAGTTTATTGGAACAAAAAATAAACAAAGTTTAATGAATTAAACAGAAAAAACAAACCTTTTATCATTGCTTATCCAAGGCACGAAGTCTTTGTCCTAAATCGTGAAGCATATAAAACGTTCGTACCAGAAACCTATTATTCTTTCATTATATAGACTTCCAAATGTCAAGAATACAAAGATGAAATTAAATTTCAAGGAGAATTATCTCTATAGAAACTTAATAAAGTAAGATCTTGAAGCGGGTATTCTTCATCCAATTTCCGTTTAGGAAATTGTAATCGGAGGTCTTAAAACCTAAAGGAAAGATTAACTTTGATAAGGTATGAAGTCAAGTGGCTTCAATTTATGAGAATCGTAAACTCGACTAGTCTACACACCAAAGAAATAAATAAGGATGTAGTGTGTTCTGGTATTTCAAAACGGAGAAAAGTATTTTTTTTTACTGTTTTAACCACGCTTTTATTAGCATGGCCTGTATGTATATAATGGACTCTTTCAACTCAATTTAACCCACTTCGAACGGTCCGATTAATTTAAAATTTTCAACACTCATCGAGAAGCGATGGCAATACATGATTTTAATAATTTTGTCCCATTCTTCTCATCAGGGTCATCGGGATAACGATTTTAGCGTGGTATTTAGTCTTTAAACTATAATTATTTTACAGAGAGTTACAGAGAGTAATGTTTTTGAAGCGTATGCGTGTGAGTTTAATTTTTTGTTTAATTTTTTAAACGGCTTAACAGATTTTAACATATCTTTGAGGTGCTGTTGGATTCTTAAATCTATAGACATCTATTATTCAAATAGATTTGGAATCTTATTTTTGGTTGGTAAGATCCATTGCTGTTTTAGAAGACTAAGCTGGAACGTTTCATGCAAGTATCTCTTAACAATCTAACCTTTACACTTGAACACAGCAGCGCTTAACACTGCTACATACATAGTTACAGCTATCTACTGTGCTTAACATAGAAAGAGGGATATCGTGGGCCACCACGCGACCCACAAGATCTACCACCTTTAAACCAACACCAATTTACGTCGTAATAACTCATGGCGCATGTGTGCCAAGAGTTGTAATGCGCATGCGTGGTAATTTCCCAACATGGCGGATCTCGCCCGGTCTGCGACCTATTGTAATAACTAAATTTCGAGATAAATCAAAATAAACTCAGAAAAGAAATGAAAATGGAAAGTAATTGAATAAAACGTATGAGACTTGGTGTTTAAGGAATTGTAGTGTTAAACTGTGAATTGATTCGGATATAAGTAGTGTTGACAGTTCTGTGGTCAGTGAAGATGAGTGGGTGCAATACTTCACGTATATCCATCGTACTGTGACAGTTTCTCTGGACCCATGGTTCTTCGTCATCGATTGAATATAATGAATTGAACAAAACGAGTTTGCGAGAAAGTCGGGAACTGATCCGTGGTTTTGGGAAGCAATGGATGCGCCCTCGTGAAGGTAAGGACTTATATTTGGTAATTTTATAGTGCCTTAGTTACATCTAGTATTATTATATTCTAAGTATTAAAACATTATCATTGTTATCACTGTAATTAGGGTGAGTTTACAAATGTATTATGTGTAGATACTTGCACCAGACTTTTTTAATAAATGAAAAATAAATAGAACACTCGTGTATCAGTAATAAAATCTTATAGCGATTTATTTTGAAAAAAATTACTAACGGGGGGAATAATACGGGATTCGGCAAATAAGTGAAATTCTTATATGATGATATTACGATTGTGAGAGTGGCTGTAACTTATCTCCCATAGCTGTGCATGGATCTCGTCCCACTCGTGGAGGCTTAAAGGATGCCATACCATGCTACTCCGATGTCATTTATGAAACGACAACGACAACATTCCATACAGGTCGCAGTATTTAGCGTGACACTACTGACCCATAGATAAATATTTAGAACTAGATAAAGGCGCTTTTCGAAAACTGATAAATGGAGCACCCCACGCTTTTTCACAATTATACAAGTTTCCTAGATTGAAAATTATTTTCTGCTTTTTTAGTTGATTTGATCATAAAAGCGCGTTTTTAGGTTTTTTAACTATATTTATTTTAAGATAGGAGAAGCAGACGAGCTTGAGTTCCACCAGACAGTAAGTGAGTAATGCTACTTATAAATATCTGTAATCAGCCCAGATAAGATAGAGTCCTACCTGAAGTCAGCCACAGATGCTTGCTACCCTTAAAGACTAAGTTGGAACGCCTCGGGTAAGTATATAGCTGCGTTATTGTGCCCTTACGTTACGGAGTATATATGCTAAATAAACCTGCGCGCAACAACTTCAGAGCAGACTAGAAGTTTGGCGCGGACTACACAAAAATGCGTTTTATTACCACTACCGTTCTATGTAATATCAGAAAAAATATACGCCTTCGTAGTACTCGAAAACACTTAAAAAGCAAAACTAACATTCCTTTGTTCATTTCAGAAAGGCCGTAATTATGTTTAATTCAGACTTTGAGATTTTCCGTAAAAAGAAATGGTAACGTCGTTAAGAAATTACTAGCTCGTTCATTTTGTAAAAAACTTTCAGAAAACTTAATAAAATTAACGGTTAAAAGATTTTTGAATTTACTTAAAAGTAGGTATACTTAGATAGCGATTGTTTTGTTCTGTTTCAGTTTAAGTTTCATTTAATAGTGCGATAGGGGAAAGTTACGGCGGTGCTACTGGGATTAAATTGAGTATGGAATTTAATAGATATAAAAGGAAAATAACAAGAAGGATGCATATTGCTTTGGTTTGTACCTTAACTCTTTAGGTAAGGCAAAGTTAGCAATGGTGAGCGCGGGCATTTTTTATAATATGGGAGTAGCAGACGAGCATGCAGTCCACTTGATGGTAAGTGGCTACTGCCGCCCATGGACATCTGTAATCAACCCCAGATAGGATTAGATATTTCTACCTGAGGTCGGCCACAAATGCGCCGCTACCCCTGAGGACTAAGCTGGAACGCCACGGATAAATATATCTCCCTTACCACATCCTTCAAACCAAAACACAGCAGCGCTTATGTTTATGTGCAGAGTTATGAGGCAGTAATAGGTGTGGCGGTGGTGCCACCGGAGTCGAACCACATAGGGTTCTACTACCTTCAACCTTCATCTGTAATATGTTAAGACTATGTCAACATAAGGGTGGTGGGTATGGATTTTTTGGGTGTTAAGGATATTTTCTTTGCCCGCGCAGTTTCTCAAGTGGTGGACCCCCCAGATTATTGATATTTTCTTATAAAAATATAATATATTTCAAAAGATACATTTAAATTATACCAGCCCCCACAGTTAAGTGGATGGTAGACAATGGGGCCCCCCCGGCACCCGTCCGCTGCCAGTTCTCGTCCCCGGGTACATAACTGCGTTAGTGTGCCCTTACGTTACGGAGTATACAGGGTGAATTTTTCAAACGGGCTTTCAGGGCCAAATCCGAAACTATAAGGATTAGCGAAAAATGCTGAAAGGAGTTACGAGGCCGATTTTGATAAAAATTAAAACTGCATCATTAGTTTTTGAAAATATTTTTTCGTTAGCCGGGAATCGAACGAGTTCATTTTGAAAAAAAATACACCCTCTATATTATTCCTGTACCTGCGCGGAACAACTTCAGAGCGGACTAGAATTTTGGCGCGGACTACACAAAAATGCGTTTTATTGAGCACACTACAACTATAGTTAAAATAATGTTTTCTACACTCCCAGCCCCACTAGGATTCCCTGTATCAAGTGTGATATAGAAACACAGAGACAAATAGACAAACATTCAGACCCAAAAACAGAAACCTAAATTAAAATATTTGTCTGGCCGGGGATTGAACCCGGGACCCTCTGCGCGTCAGACCGTTATGGTGAGCGCTCCGCCACGCGGGTCGTCATACGTCAGTAAAGTACCTAATATTGTTTCCAAGTCCACACATTTAGAAGAATTACACATACAATCTTACTAAGACAAGTGTTGGTAAGTCCCAGACCGCAATATGCAGAAAAAACCTAGACGGTATAAAGAAAGCCGCTGTAAAATAATTGTCTGAGGACTACACTGAGTTTTCTTTTCATATTGTAAAGCGAGAATGTTGTGTCTAGTGTTTAGGCTGGGGTAAATTGCAGTGCATTGTACTATTCTACGTAGAGAAATACTAAAGAGTTGTTTCTATCATATCGTAGCTGGAGAGTAAAGTCTAAAGTACAATATGCGGATGGTAAGTGACTGACGCCCATGGAAATCTGTAACCAGTCCCAGATAAGATTAGATTCCTGAGATTGGCAACATATGCACCGGTGCTCCTGAGGACTAAGCTGGAAAGCCTCGAAAAAGTATGTCGCTTTCCCACAATATTAAAACTAGAACACAGCAGCGCTCATTGATGTTATAACGCGTTTGGTGTGTACGTCTGGCGATGGTGCTTTTGGGGTTGAAGGACATACGGCAGACATACGAGGCATTCAAAAGTAGTTCTTAGTGGTAGCAAGGTATGACCGATCTCAATGGACGGCAGTAGTCGCTTATCAGGTGGCTTCACTTAATTTAAAAAACAAGATCGATCTCAACCATATTTTATTTGTTTTGTTGATTAAACATTTATGCAACAAATTAATATAACACACGCACATACACCCATACAGTAACATAAATGTCCTCATACAAATTTACACATTTACATTTTCTACAATCTTCTTTGTGTTAAATTTATGGTTCTACTTATTTTTTATTAAAAGGCTTATAACTTTTTAACCTTCGCTGTTTTACTTTTCATAAAATTTCGTGATGACAACGGAGGCTCTAAGCACACTCCTTTATTTTGAAACCTCTGGATATTAACACAAGCACAGTTTTAATTACTTCTTTTACCCTTTTAAGTTAACATTTTTAAGATTCTTTTTACTATAGTCAATTTAAAGCCTCTCGCAAAATACCGAATTGGTTGAAGGTTGACCCTTTTCTCAAGTTTTCTGAATATTTCGAGCAGGAAGTGAAAAATAAAAGTTGGCCAAGTGCGATTCGAACTTACATTTGGTCGGTTCTGTGCAACCAATTTTATATCACAACATCTCTAAACGTATCTATATGCATTATCAACGTTTACTTTTTACGGTTCAATAGATAAACAGAGAAACGCCTAAAATATCCGTGTTTTGTATGTGGAATTTGGGGGACCCGTCTTTATTAAAAAAAATATTTTTGTATTTTTGTTATAGCGACCATAGTAATTTATAGTTACTTTATAAAAAAAAAATACAATTATCTATCAATAATGGTTTGAGAGATACATATGTTATAGAGGGACAGACGGACTGATGAACAGATGAACAGATGGACGGACAGATAGACTTACCTCTGATATTTGTCCATCCATCCATCAGCCTTTTGAGATCCACTGCTGGACATAGGCCTCCCCTAATTTGTGCCTTTCCAACCGGTTCCGTGCCCTTTGAAGCCAGCGTTCGCTATCTGTCCGTTTATTACTAAGATAATAAGGTCCCGTATTTACCTTTTTTGTACGGAACCCCAAAAAGCTTTATAATTTCATCGTTTACTTAGTTCTGTGCTCAAATTCAGTTATTGCACCCCAATGGCTTGTTTCGTAATTAAAAAGGAAAATATTTGCGAAAACCAACTTTTTCGTGAAAACACAAAGCGAATTTAAATTTTATTTTAAAATGTTACTTGTTGAAGGTGGTTAAAACTTTTGTTTTGTTAAACTGTTAGACTCCGGCCAACATCGCCACACATTCCTTGTCTGCGGAGGGTAATGTCTTTCGAGCGATGTATGTCTCATTCTTTGGCATGCAATCCAGCCCAAACGATTAGGATTGACGGATTTTAACAAATGAGGTGTCGATGGATTGTTCTAAAATGTGGGAGTCACATACGGGTAGGCTATAGTTTTAAGCAGTCGAGTATTTTTTTATAATAATGACTAGTTCTGTTTAATATTTCGGTTTAAAGGGTAAGGAATAGTTATCAAAAGGTGTTCCGACTAACTCATCAAGTGTATCTTTGTGTATCCTGGGTCCTGGGCACAGGAAAAATCATGTGGAGATTTAGAGATTATTGTCTGTAGTAAGGGAATTGTTTAAAGCATTTTATTGTGCTTTAATATAAGTTTATATATCTAAATGTCTTAAATGAAATGGCTTACGTAATGCAGAACACAATAGCGTAAGCTGCACTGAAATCGTAAAGTGGTACTGACTTATGGAGACTTGTTGTTTTATTTTTAGACCACTTTGTTGTATACTTAGACTGTTGGTTTCCATGAACTATGACTCGATGCTATAAAGTTAAACCTGTATAAAATGTACAAAAAGGACTGAAATTTTCTTTAAGCTACTTAGAAAACCACTACTGCGAATACCTAAAATAAAAATATGTACTGGTTAGACGCTACCTAAATTTAGATACGGAACCTTAAAAATAAAAAAAAAATTAGGTACAGACAGTCAGTCAGACGAACAGACAGAGGAGACTTAGTAGTAGGGTTCCGTTTTGGAAACGTTTTGGTTTTCTAAATTAGGTACATATTCTAACTTTAGTACTTTAGGCTCTGCAATGATTCAGTCGGTCAGAGATTGAGTATCCTTTCGGTTTTATATAAATGTAAATATTTATAAATTTATGGGTTACTCGATAACGGGGTTAACAGGACGACAAATAAGTCGCGAATGCAATTTACGAGCTACAAATTTACGGGCCACGATACCGTTGCGAACGTCTACGGAATTTGAATGTCCTCTTTATAGGACGTCGTTAAACACTATGATATTGTTATTCTATGGTAGAATCTTTGGAAGTTTAAACACAATAAAAAACAATTTGTGAAGCGGAATGTTTACTGCACTCACAAGTGTTTAAGGTTAGCTTCCTGGCCAGGTAGACCTCGGACTTAAAAATGATGAATTTTATTTTATGCTACAGCTCTAAGTATTTCCCAACGCCCCGTGTGTCCATGACAATAATATGTTGAGCTATGAACATAATTAAAAGCTAATTAAAATCGCATTAATTTCGAAAAATGATTTCTTGCAGGGGCCATCTCACGATTCTTTTTGTTATTAATTATGAAATTAAGAGAAACGAAACGAAACGTAACGCCCTTCAACGAAACGCAACGAAATGAAATGAAACAAAACATACCGAAATGGAATGATTTACTTATTGCACAATTACTTGTATTACAATTAATTTTACCTGTTTTATATTTTAAGAAAACTATCAGTATAATAATAAATATTTGCAAATATATTTTTACTCTATGCTGTGTTTACAGTTTTGGTATATATTTTTTGCCAGCTTAAATTTTCGTTATAATATTTACAACATGTACTCTATGTATTCGCAATCTACGAGTGTAAGGCACTTTTCCTTACTCAATCTGGCTGCTCTCGAGAATGTGAAGAGCGGGCCTGTTCAATTAAATTGGGGCCTGTTCCCGCAACCGTCGAACATGTTGCATCGAGTGTCTCTGGAATGTTTTGCCCCAGTTAAAGGAATCACGCCACGTGGTCCTTAGAAACGGGATTTCGTAGCGGCTCGATTTATTTTAATTAAAATTTTATTGTATGTTAAGGAAATAATAGTAGTATTTTAAGGAAATCTTATGCCTTTTTAAAACCATTAATTAATATTACCTTCAATTTTAATTCTATTCCGTTTTCGAATTTGATATTCCCAATTCCTACTCTACGAATTTGCAATCTACGAGTGTAAGGCACTTTTCCTTACTCAATCTGGCTGCTCTCGAGAATGTGAAGAGCGGGCCTGTTCAATTAAATTGGGGCCTGTTCCCGCAACCGTCGAACATGTTGCATCGAGTGTCTCTGGAATGTTTTGCCCCAGTTAAGGGAATCACGTCACGTGGTCCTTAGGAACAGGATTTTGTGGAGTAGTCGTTGTATATATTTTAATTATTTTATACAGGAAGATAAGGGAACAATGGTGGATTTTAGGGCAATAGTAGGTATGCCTTTTTGTAACGCTAATACACATGTATTCCGTTAATTTGTGTGTGATGATTCCGAGGAATTTAACGAATTTAATCTTTTATATATACCTACCATGTTTATTTTACACTTGTAGGAGTGAATTTTGTAAACACGCTAATAAATATTTTTTCGTCAAACTATCTGTACAACAGTTTCATAATTATAATGCACGTAAAATATTTTTCTTATGACTATGTTCTTCCTAAGGGCGTAAACTAACTCCATATTAAAGGAGAATGCCCATTCTTGGTACTCATTTTTCTCATGCGTCAAAATGAAAGTAATATTAAAATTATTTTTTTATTTTTTTAACATAATTTGTCGATCAGAATAGTTTCTTTGAACAGGGGATTCCATTTAAGATAAAATAAGACGAAATGTTGATTGTTGTTCTTAAAAATTAAAATGGCGGAATTTTATACTCGGAATTCAATAAAATCTATTAGTGTTTTGACTAATGATTTTTCTGATGCATCAAAATGAAAGTAATATTAAAATTATTTTTTGATTTTTTTACATAGTTTGTCGATCATAATAGTTTCTTTGAACAAGGGGGTTCCGTTTAAGATAAAATAAGACGAAATGTTGATTGTTTTTCTTAAAAATTAAAATGGCGGTATTTTATACTCGGAATTCATTGTTTTAGGTTTTTAGGATTATTTTAGGTTTTTTTACCTACTACCTTTAAAAGTAAATGGATATATGTTAATCGAACTACATTATAGGTACCTACTATCAGTTAAAACCGACCATCAATCTATCGTCAGATATTTGCGATTTTGAGGTTATGTAACATTTCGGCAAATAACTTCAGAACCCGGGTGTTGATCTAAAAAATAATTATTGGTGGTAGTAATTGGTTAATTATACATCGTCCACAACAAGTTTCAATTTGATGCAACTCTGGACGGCGGCCCATACTTTCATGGGCATTGTCCTTTCATCAAAATCTCCTGTTGCCCTGAAGGCGTTAAGAATAAGTATGTAAGAAATAAGTTATTATAACATTCATTAATTAGTAAGGGTACAATTATATTTCATAGATTACGAATATAAACTATATCCAAATATAAACTCTAAAATATTTATTGAATATATAATGAAGTAGTACTGGACCATTTGGGGCTAGAATGGTTTATAGAGTATCGGAATAACATATAATTGGGTTAATACGGTATTCGGTTTAAATAATAGTTCAAGTAATAGCAGCCAATAGTTTTGTTTGAACTATCAAACAAAACTATTGGCAACACACACACAAAGCACACTAGTGCTTATTCTCGTATGTGTTGTTTTATAGGTAAAGCTGTGCCCGCGGTTTTACCCGTGTTTAAAGTGTAATTATTCGGGAGTTAACTGTTTTTTGCACTGAATGCCAATTATTTTTCGTAAATAAATGTAGCTTAAATTACTCCTTACAGTAGCTAAGCCCGTGAAAGTCTTGACAAAATCAGCCGAGGCGTTTCGGAGGTGAACTGGAACAAATAAACAGTAAGAAAGACAAACTTTTGAATAATTACTTTTTGTTATTAGTAATAATTGTTAGTTATACAATGTCGTATGCATAATGGATATAGTATTTTTTATGTACGACTCCTCTGGTGTTGCAAATGTCCATAGGCGACAGTGACTGCTTTCCATCAGGTAGCCCGTCTGCCTCATCGTTAGGTTAAATATATATAAAACAACAGACATCTCTTGTAGTCTGTTTTTTAGTATATAGTTATATATATCAAATTCTCGTGTCACAATGTTAGTTACCATATTCCTCCGAAACGGCTTTACCGATTTTCACCAAATTTTATATGCATATTCAATAGGTCTGAGAATCGGCTACTATCTATTTTTCATACCCCTAAGTGACAAGAGTTGTTAACCCTTAACATGTTTTATTTATATGGAAACACAAGGCTTGCTGGGTCAGCTAGTCTTATATACTAGATTAGTCATAGTATTTGTAGTGTATTAGTAAGTACGCTCATAATTAGACACTAAACACAAATTACAAATACTGGTGTGGCGGGCGGTAGTGGTGCGCATCTGGCGACATCGAGTCAGCTGTCAGTTGATCTGGCACGTCACTCTTAGTGTGGACGCCGTGCGGGTAGGACAGTAGTGAACCGATTTGTATTATATTTGTACTAACCGAACCAGTACAGTATTGAAAATGAACGAAAGTATAAGTCCTATCCTGTCGGCCTAGATTTACAATTCTAAATAGGTAGGTACTGCACTTGCCTATATAGAAGCGGTGTTATGAGATTGGATTTACAGGTTGAATTAAATCTTTCAAAAGCTTCTAGATTTAAATAAAAGCCCAATTAGTCCTGCGAGTTTTAGGATCGGCGATTCGCGTTTTTGCGATTGCCTCAATGCTGTATCATGTTTTGACTTGCTGTGTTTGGTCGTAGTAAATAAGACGTGCGTTGTAGGTACTCCATAATGTTGCATCGCGTTTTTTCAGTCGCTGAATCCAAAAGTAGCTTTTTTATAATATAGGTGTAGCAGACGAGCATACAGTCCACCTGATGGTAAGAGACTACTGCCGCCCATGGACATCTGTAATCAACCCCAGATTAGTTTAGATTCCTACCTGAAGTCGGCCACAGATGCGCCGCTACCCCTGAGGACTAAGCTAGAACGCTTTGGAAAACTCTGTCTCCCTTACCACACCCTTTAAAACAGAACACAGCAGCGCCTAACACTGCTGTTATTAGGTACAAATATGTATGGCGGTGGTGCCGCCGGAGTCGAACCACAAAGGGTTCTACCACCTTCGAAAAGTAGCTGCGATTGGAGCTTCAACGTGAGGTCCGTGTCGAGTTCGACCGCTGCATTTTGCGTTCAAAAATTAACCTTAATCCACGTTAGGACGTGGATACTAAAAGTAGCTAGTCTGCTAAAGCCCTAACGTAACCAATAACTTTTTATAATCTACTAGCAGAACCCGCGGCTTCGCCCGCGTAAAAAATATGATATGACATACAACTAACTGTAATCGTAAATCGTTGTACCTTTAACAATTTTAACGATAAAGTAGCATTAATATTTAATTAATAAAAGCTTTTTTTTCGTCACTGTTTACCTAAATTAGTCAAGCTTTCTTCAGAAACATACACTAAAACTCTGATTAGTTTACTGTAATGAAACTTTCTTTAAAATATAATTTTAATGTAGGATACAATAATAATTATTTGCACTATTCCATAGGAACCTTCCATGTTATATGGGGCCGTACATACAGTGGTTCTTTCCAGGGTCTCTGGCTGGGCGGTTAGAGCTCTCATTCTTGCGCCCGCAACTCCCCTTTAGTCTCGTACGACAGGCAGGGGATACTGTAGCCCTGTCCTAACCCAAAATTTTAGTCCAAGGTCTATGTATCTACCACATCACTAATCTACGCATAAGCACAACCATACCCCACGGCAGAACAAAATGTTGGCACGCAGTGTCTCCAAAGTAGTTGCGATGTACCTAATCAGTATACCAAAATGTAGGCCAATTTGAATAAACTTACGCATTATCATATATGAAATTTGCACCGGTCCACATTGTCGTGTATTTGTCTGAATAGACGTTATCTGAAATTTCACGTTTCTAACTTCGAACCTAAAAGATTACCGTATACATACTACTTTTACCTCCTTAGTAGAATTTCAAAAACATTCCTTTGTACATATGCATCAATAAATACTTTATCAGCAATTTTCTGAAAGCTAATATTCAACACCAGCGGTCGGCAACCCGACACCCACGGGTGGTGTGTGGCCCGCGACTTTCCCTTGTGGCCCGCGGGTCTGCGCGTTACTAATAATTGGCCAAGTGCAAGTCAAACCCGCAACTGGAGGGTTCCGTACAACCAAAATTTTCATTTTTTTTTAATTTCTAGTATTTAATATTGCAGCAGCCATTAAAGTATACACATTGTGAAAATTTGAACTGTCTCCCTCTAACGGTTCAAAAGTTAGTTGGAAAAATATCGAATAGCAGTTTGTTGTATGGGGACCCCTTTTTGTTTTCAACTTTTTTTTATTTTTGGTATTTGTTGTTATAGCGGCCACCGTTATGCATCCTCTGTAAGAATTTCAAATGTCTATCTATTACGGTTCCAGAGCCCTGTGACACACGGACAGACGGACAGACAGCGAAGTCTTAGTAATAGGGTTCCGTTTTTATCCTTTAGTTAAGGAACCCTAAAAAACCGCTGTTCTGCACTTCAGCACGCGCAATACATTCCCATGTTAAAAATATATGTTACGACGGCCCGTGGAATTTCGCTCTACACTAAACTTCACTGCACTCTGTTCTTTTTCCAGACACGCCAAAGGAAATAACTTCAATAACGGTTCTTAAAGGAAATTTATTTTCTTATAGTACCCTAATGGGGTTGATTGTTGAGTTGCTAAAAATGCTGAAACAGATGTGTAAACAGAAAGGCATAATGCATACACCCTTTTATAGCCGTCTTAAGGGTTGATCTAAAAAAAAACAGTGACTCAGACTCTTTATTGAGTCCAATGATAATTTTTCATAGTGGTTGCTTCCAAATTAATGGATTATAAAATATAGTTCTAACCCCTATTTAACGATCTTAAGGGTTGATTTTCAAAAAAATGGAAAAATAAGTGATTATTATTTACAACCAGAAGGCAATATACCAATTTTCATAGACTTTGCTTCAAATTCTGCGGACTTCTAAACGAAGTTTCTACCCCTATTATACCCTCTTAAGGGTAGATTTTCCATAAATGGTGTTAAAAAGTTCTATCATTCCCATCCAGAAAGCCAATTACCATTTTTTACAGTCCTTGCTTCAAAATTAATGATTTTAAAAATAAAGTTCCACCCCCTATTAAACGTGTTTAAGGGTTAATTTTTCAGAAAACGGTGAAATAGGTGTTTTATTATTTTCAATCAGAAAGCTGAATACCAATTTTCATAGACTTTGTTTCAATATCTGCGGATTTGCCAACACACTTTCAACCCCTATTTTACCCTCTAAGGGTAGATTTTCCATGAATAGTGTTAAAAAAGTTCTATTATTTCCAACAGAAAAGCCAAATGCAAATTTTTATAGTCCTTGCTTCCGAATTAACGGAGTTTGAAATAAAATTCCCACCCCCATTTACCTTAAGGAATGATTTTCCAAAAACAATGAAATAGGTGATTAATTATTTTCTATCGAAACCCCAAATACCGATTTTCAATCAGTTTACATCAAAACTGGGGGACTTTCATACAAACTTACAACCCTTATTTAACCCATATAAGGGTTGGTTTCCCAAAAACGGTAGAACTAAAGTTCTATTATATCTGACCAGTAAAGCAATGGCTTAACTTTCATAGTGCTGGCTTTCAAAATGGCAAAATTTAAAATAAGCTGTCAACCCCTATTTAACCACCTTTAGGGTTGATTTTGGTAAAACCCTTAGGTTAGATTTTTATTACTTTAAATCAGAAAGCTAAATACCAATTTTCATCCACTTTGGTTTAAAACTGACGGACTTACATACTAACTTTCAACCCCCATTTAACCCCCTTAACGGTGGAATATCAAAAAATCCGTTCTTAGTGCGCATCTACATTACAAAATGAAGGTATATTTCAAATCTCATGATTGTAGCTTCAGTAGTTTAGTCAAAACCTTGATTAATACGTTTTGAACGTGAGTATCTTTTCGCTTTTATATATATAGATCACCGAGATATATCAAGCTAAGTTCAGACTTACGTAATTGAAACTTGGGACTCTGATTGGAATGAAAGTGCAGATCGGTAGCTATTTGTAAAACTATCGGACCTGCTTAATATGCATGGAAATGTAAGCATGCAGTTCGCACGATTCTGTTTTAAAACATCCATGCGGTAGATGCAGACAATTTAGTTTTTAGTAAAAAAAATTGGTCAAGGAAGAGTCGAATACCTGGAGGGTTCCGTAACATTTTATTAATTTTTTTTAGTATTAGTTATTTGTTGTTATGGCAGACATCGTAGTGAATTCATTTCAAAAATTTAAAGTGTATTCTGTTACGGTTAATATTTAGTACGAAAAATATCGGTTTCTTGTAATCGTGCCATTGCAGAACAGGCTGGCGGAAATAGTGCTTTTCCGAGGCATTCCAGCTTAGTCCTCAGGGGTATCAAACAATCTGCGGCGGAAGGAATCCAATCTTACCCGAGGTTGATTGCAGATGTCCATTGACAGTAGTGGCCGCTTACCAGCATGTGCTAAAACCCGCTCCACATTCTCGCGAGAATCTAGCGAGAATCTCCTGAGAACGCAAGAAAAACCCGATTCGTATAGGCTCCACATTCTCATTTCTCGTGCTTTTATTGCGTTCTCGCGAGAATCTCGCGAGAATGTGGAGCCGGCATAACATCATCACTGTATTCGTTTGCTACTTTTATATTACAAAAAAAAAAACAGCAGCGTTTACTCTTATAAATCAGAAATAGCGGTAATTTATCTCTAAACTGTACACCTTTAAACTGGATCATGTATTCAATAAACAACCACGCTCTGTTCACAATTCCGTAACAAAACTTGATAGCAGTCACACTACGCTTTTTGCACCGAAGTTGTGGAAGTTTGCAGAACAGCGGCACTGGTAGTGCAAAATATTTCATACAACTTGTACCAACTTTGAGATTGCACTTGCTACTGATGTTTTTGTTTATTTATTATTTAAGTTATTGCTGATTGAGGATTTTATATTTTACGGTGATACTACCATATGATACTACCCACCATATGGACAGCAGTGATAGCCTAGTGGTTAAGAAACTCGACCTCTCCATCGACGGGTCCCAGGTTCAAATCCCAGGCAACTCTGATTTTTCAAAAGTTATGTGCGTATTAGAAATTAATTATCACTTGCTTAAAACGGTGAAGGAAAAACATCGTGAGGAAACCTGCATACCTGAGAGATTTATAAAAAACATCTCAATGGTATGTGAAGTCTACCAATACGTACTTGGCCAGCGCGGTAGACTATGGCCTAATCCTTCTCATTCTGAGAAGAGGCTCGTGCCCAGCAGTGGGACAGAAATGTGTTGATGATGATGATGATGACTACCATATGCAAACGAGCATGCAGTCCACCTGATTAAAAATGGCTACTGCCATGAACATCCTTAATCGATTCAATATAAGATTTGAGTCCTAAGAACAGACACGGATGCTTTGCTGTCCCTGTCGATTACGTTAGCATACCTAGCATAAGTATGTCTCCCTCACCACGCTCCAAGTGCAACACAGCGGCAAAACTTTATTAGTAAATTCGTAGGTCTGAGACAGATTATTCCTGTAGTTCCGGGACCAGAATAGAGTTACAGTATCCCTTGCCTGTCGTAAGATGCGACTAAAAGGGACTTCCGGGGTTGCGGGTGGCAAGAGTGGGAGCTCGAATCGCCCGGACAGCGACACCGGGAAGGAGTGCGGTATGTGTGGTCGCATATCGTCGTGCACACCAGACGGTGTAGCGAGCGTCACATGGACGTAGCCCGACAGGGCAACGCGCTAAGAGGACTCCGGTTGCGTTCCTCTGGAGATCCCGGAGTACCCTCGTAAACAAAAACAAGGGCTGAGATAGATTAGCATGACAGACACTCACACGAGTGATCTTATAAGGGTTTCGTTTTCACGTACGGAATCCTAAAAAAAATATATGAGCAAAATTTACTATTCTTTAGTCAAAATTAAAATCAGTTCAAACGAAACAGGTAATCTGAAGTCGAAAACCTAAAATCTAACTTCCATTCCGTTCACATCCACTAAATAAAGCTTAAAGCCGTTGGAAGTCAAAGGCAGTTAAATATAACTTCACTAAGATTTTCAGTTTAAATGTTCAAATGCTAATTTAATAGGAATCAGAACGGAACAGATGCTACTGAATATATTTCTACAAAGATTCTACGTTCTAAAGCGTCTTTGTACTTTGTAGTAGTTTCGAAATAGAAGGATCTTGTTAGCTTTTGAGTTTCTTCTATTTTACTTTAGAAATATAGAGTCTAATGGCTAGAACTTTCAAATTACATAATAAGTGTAGTTAAGATATCATTCATCCTGTAAAAAATACAACGAAGTTATAATGCAATCCATTTTACATTTTTGTAAAAGGCTAATTTTATGTTATTTAAAAAAAAAACTGATAATTGTAAGGTAATATATAGGTAAAGATTACAGGAAACAAATGTTCTTTGGAAGCATATATACGAGTAGACAGTTCCATTTTTAATTAAATTCTGAATTATTAGCTACCAGTACTTCGTATATTAATTATTTTTACATTGCATCTTACCCACGCACATTTACTTATATATAATCGTTTTCAATGCCACACTTCAAAATGTCTCAAAACTGAAATAACCTCCCTGTATAAATTATCATGCATATTACGTCATAATTCGTGCTAGAACAAATTCTTACAAACCGTAATTCAGCCGAAAATCTTTAAAAAACATTCGGCATTAATACCCCCAAACGTAAAATGAAAACGGATCCCCTTCCGCCCGGCTTGCGTAAATCGGTGTGACGATATAAAATCCAAATTAAGGACTGGTTTGATTGCAAGCGATGGAAGTGTAGCGGGAAGATCGGAAAAAATAAGCGTTTATCTCATTTTGTTTAGTGTTCGTCAACCCATATACATATAATATCTATATAGTTTTATACGTATACTTTTTCTACACAATTGAATACCGCCTTGCACGTTTTCTGCTTAGCCTAAAGGTAGACTGACAGAGAATGCTTCTAGCATTAAGTCCACCTTTTATACCAGTGTTAATTAAGGTATAATAAAGTAAAATAAAATAAATAAACCCAAAAGGGTAGGGAGAAGAGATACTTTTTTAAGCATTTATACCTAATTTCGTTGTAGTCGTTGTCAACTCATTATTGTCCCTATGCCGGGCGCGGGTCTCCTTAGAAATAGTGCGAAGGTTGGTAGATTTCACACACGTTTCAGAACTCTTTTTAAAAAACTTTAAAGAAAAACAAAACAAAAAAAGTAAAAAAGGAACTCTCAGATGTTTAGATTTTACTATGATGTTTTCCTTCACCGTTAAATCAAGTGATAATTAGTTTCTTATCCATTCAATTTTGAAAAATCAGAGGTGCCTGGGTCTTGAATGACGGACCTCGAATTTGGAAGGTTTAGTTTAAACCACTAGGTTATGGATAAAGGCCTGTAAAGGGATTTTTGCTGAAGTTATCCCAACTGTGCATGTTGATAGGTACAGTAAAGCAACGATTTCAAAGGAAGACATTGCTGTCTGTCAACTGATTTTAATCTCTCAAAGGAACCACGGGGAGATACGGTTTTGTTCTGACTACACAATGACATGCAGTACACCTGATTCTAACCGACATACCTAGTCTATGGACATCTGCTTCCATAATGCTGATGTACATGTACATTCAAATAAAAATATGGTTAAATTTACAAATTTAAGTTTTATTTTTAAGAGAGCCCATATTTACCGTTTTATAGTTAGCGGTAAGACAAATATCTCAACCGGTGTGACGATACGAAAATCCAATTTAAGGTGTCGCCATCGATAAAGATTTTGCATAAATCAGTGATATAATCCAATATTACCGAGTTTTAGCCCTCCCGAACGCCTAATGTCCTCCATTGAAATCTCTATTCCAATTTAAATGACTTATTTCATTGCCCTGCGTTCGCTTATTCCAGTCGGGATTTGGAATCATGGGTATAAATTCAGAAATTGATAATAAAATTTTAGTATGGCAATGTTACGTGGATTGTTTTCTATCAGTATTCTGGTCTATTCGGTGTCAATGAGGGTAGAGGCATTTGTTTAAGCGTCCTAACTGATTTAGGTCGGAAAATCAACCCTTTAGTATTGGTTAAAGGCGTTGTGCGGTACTAACTTTATTACTGTAGGTTTATGTGATTATGTAGGATATCAGATGATAGATTTTGTTTACATGAATTGTTGTTTAATCAAATTGTTTATTGTTTTAATACACCTGTTTATACAGTTTGGGTTGTAACAATTATAATATATTTGAAAAAAAGACGTTAATTTTGCAGCTATACATATTTATGAATATGATTTAACAATAAATATTACAAATTCGCGAATTCAATGTTCCTTAATTTAATGTTTAGATAACAAAGTTTGTTTAATGGTACAAACAATTGTAGTAGACTTAATTTATTTACACATTTGGTTCAATTGAAAATTTTTCAAATCACAACATTTTTAAACAATTCGAGTTGATTTTATATAGAATGATTTTTGAATTATATTATTATAACGCACCACAAATCTGATGTTAAATAGTGATTGTTAATAAGGAACATTTGAACCGACCATGAGTAGATCAAAATTTCGATCTGTAACCGACCGGATTTGTGTTACTGGTTCACATGACTAAGATGGAACGCCTCGAACGTATGCCTGTATCTGCTTTACCGTTTCTCGCAAAACCAGAAATAAGCAGCACTATATAAGGCACAGCTAGGCTACGATAAAATATATGTATCACTGGTGGACTTTAAAGAGCTCTACCACCTGTAGGCTGATTGCATATTAGCTACTATAGCTTAAATAAATGGCAGCTATAGCGGTTATGTACATATTAACGCAACTTCTAAATGTTGCTCGGCTACTATTTAGTAGCTCAAACATCTTAGCTGATACAACAGACATTCGAGCATCGACAGATTTTTGATTACACCGTCAGTCGCTCGAACCACGAATTGTACCGAGCCGTAGTCGCCAAAGCGACTGCTCAGTGGCTTAAGCGACAAGAAGATGGCGTACTCTACTAATACTTACGAGATATAGAAAATATTGATACGACGGATAAAACTACCTTTCATGTAATACTACTAGTCAAATTCATTTTTTTTATAATATAGGAGAAGCAGACGAGCATACAGTCCATCTGATGGTAAGTGGCTACTGCCGCCCATGGACACCTGTAATCAACCCCAGATAGGATTAGATATTCCCACCTGAAGGCGGCCAGAGATGCGCCGCTACCCCTGAGGACTAAGCTGGAATGCCTCGGAAAGGTCTGTCTCTCTTACCACACCCTTCAAACCGGAACACAGCAGCGCCTAACACTGCTGTTATTAGGTAAAAATAGGTGTGGAGGTGGTGCCGCCGGAGTCGAACCACAAAAGGTTCTACCAATATCATAGATTCATCAATACTAGAATATCTTATACACCTATCAAGTTTTCCAGCTGAATTCCAAAATACAATTGACATTGACAGTTCATTATAAGTTGGAAATTCAAATTACAGTACGAATTTCGTCTATTTCGCACTAACATTATGCAGATAAGATCATACGCGCGTTGGTCATAAATTATCTAAGCTTTCATTAATGGCTACGTTTGTAGCCTCTAATAATTATTAATAATTTATATACTTCAAACGATTACTTTGTCTAATTATAACAACATATAGTTATATAGTTTTGAAGGGGATAGACGTCTATGTGGTTCGGCTCCGGCGGCACCACGTCCTCACCTACTCGTATTTCTATCTAATAACAGCAGTGTTAAGCGCTGCTGTTTTCTGGTTTAAGGGGTGTGGTAAGGGAGATATACTCATACTTTTCCTGGGCGTTCCAGCTTGGTTCTCAGAGATAGCGTCTTCTCCTCCTATATTAAAAAAAAACATAGTTGAATAGACTCGTTTTTAGCATTAAACGTATGTATGAGCTTTTGAATTTTATTTACACAACGTATACCGGCATCAGGGGCAGAAGGACTCAGGCAAAGATCTCCATATTCATTTGGAGTGCGACAAATTCTTCGATAAAGCCTATCTTAATCTGAATCAAGCCTCTAGGAAACGAAATTTCTGTATACATCAATAATAGTAATTAATTTAGTTGTTATTAAAAAATCTCCTTTGCCAAAACACCTTCAAAATTTCTACAACAGCAGCAAATATTAGGTGCAAAAGTAACCTATCTTAATTTTCGAACTGAAACTCATTTTATATACACTAAAATTTTCATTTCAGTGACTAATGGTTTACATTTGCATACGTCTATTATGATGTACAATTGAACATGTTTATGACTTGTAAACAAACATAAGTTGTGCATTAGACGTCATTTAATTACAATGCTGAGACAGCACATAAAGCGTAATTAGAAACGGAGCAAAACCAAGCAATGTACGCGAGACAACCACATAAGTTCTCAACGACTGCAATATATTTGCATTATGGTACGACTTGCTCGAAGGAGACCGTTAACAGTTTCTTAGGACGTTGGTCGAGTTCTAGCAATGTTGCATTAGCAATGTTGAATTAGTTTGAGCTCTTGTTTAGTTCTGCGAAATCACCAAGCACCAACTAATAACTAAGTTTTAACCGTTGTGTGGACAAGGAATGGACTAGTGTTGTTCCTTTCGTTATGGTTAATGAGATAACTTTGAATACCAATCATTATATACGGTTAACAATGAGCAGTACGGAATGTTGTCGATGTAGAATTATACCATTTCTTAAGCACGGTGACAATGACAAATCTTCGCTTTCTGGAACATAAGAAGGTCGCGACATGGATTTTAAGGACTGATGGGTTTACCTATCAGTTTGATGCATCCAGTAAGACTCCCCTGGAAAGTTAGTTCCCATAGCACTAAAAAACTTTGTAATAATCCCATAATTATCCCCAATAGATGAATAAGTTATGCAATTTTTTTTCTATATAATAGTAGTGTCAAATGGTTTGTTTAAATATCATAGAGAGGATATACTTTCAGGCGTTTCAGCTGAGTACTCAGGAGTATAAAATTATGCGTGGATCAAAATAGAATTCAGACTTAATTGGGATTGATCACAAATGTCCATAGTTAAAACACTAATCAAGGTTAACACGGCCGTTTGTTAATTGAATTTTAGAAAAAAATTTGGAGAAATAAAATTTAAATTGGTCATATTTGTTTGGTTCCAATTCCAACTTTACCTTAAGATTTAATCCTAAATATTAAGAGAATGGTCATATAAAATGGGATAATTGACATCTTAAGTTTTGAGAGAGACGTCGGTCAACACCAGTCACAACCTTAATTAAGTATGCATAAAAAATTGTTTGCAACAGGTAAGCTATCCTATGTAAAGTGCGGTAACGTTTATTTAGGCTGAATAGGTATTAACTGGCCTAGGGGCCAAACAACGTCCCTAAATATTGATATAGGGTTCTTGGGAAGGTGTCCTTTACCTTTGTGTATTAGTGAAGGGCTCCACTATAATCTAACACTGTGATCTTCAATTTATCTCCGACTGTTTGGGTTTTATTTTCGTTTTTATCTTCTTGGTTTGTTGTGTCATTCTCTTGTTTTCTGGCAAATTTTCGCTTTATACTAGCCGATTATATCTCACATGCGTCGGTTAACAACATTTCTAAAATTTCTACTATTTTGACGAGTTCCTATAGTTTCAGATAGATTTGAAGTCCCACTTGCGATTGGCTATTGCTACTTATGAATCCTAAATTATTTATATAATTATGTTTTAGTGTCCATCCATTAACATCCTTGGCATTGACGACTGCAGGAATATTATACCTTTAAACCTGTTATGTATGGATTTGATATGTGGTGGAACCCTTTGTGGTTCGACTCCGGCTGCACCACCGACACACCTAATTCCGCTTACAATAGCAGTGTTTAGCATTATTGCGTTCTGGTTTGAAGGGTGTGGTAAGGGAGACATATTTTTCAGGGGCAGACCAGCTTAGTCCTTAGGGGTAGCGGCACAGCTGTGTCCGAATTCAGGTAGGAATATCTAATTCTATCTGGGGTTCATTACAGATGTCTATGGGCGGCAGTAGCCACTTACGTTCCAGCTTAGTCCTTAGGGGTAGCGGCACATCTGTGTTCGAACTTAAGTAGCTATATCTAATCCTATCTGGGCTCATTACAACAAATCTATGGGCGGGAGTAGCCATTGAGGTGGCCTGCGTGCTCGCCTGCTAGTCGTATATTATAAAAAAGTGTGTGTGTGTCAGCTACGACGCACGATTGGAGTTTACTCCTTACGAATGATAATTATGATATATATCGAATAGAAAAAAGGGTAGGTAAATGAACGCATCTGCTAAAATGATAAGAGAAACAAACATATATCTGTAATTATTCGGATTATTTATATTACTTCAATAATGCGTATTACATAAAGTATGTTACAAAATAATATAAAATAGCGCCATCTAGTGGCAAGTTTTATAAATTGTAAGTTTGCAAGTTTATCAATCTATGTATTTTGGTTCCAAATATTATAATGGTAACTTAATATAATTGTTTATATTAAAGTAAATTTTAATATAATATAATTATTTATATTTTAAACAATGTTAAACGTTTTATAACTTAAAACTTAATAATTATAATTTCTTTGCCATCTATAAAATATCCTTGTTGCAATTTACGGATGAAATTTATATGAGACTCAATAAACATGTTATTATATGTAATTTGGATTGTTTCTGAATGTTTTATAATTCTAGAATTCATTTAAAACGTATTGCTAATTTTATATAACTTATTTTGAACATAATTCATTAGCAATAATTCTGTAATAAATATTAAATAATACTGTTTTGATTTTGCCCGTTTATCGTTGATAGATGGTGCTGATGAATAATGCATCCATTTTTATAAGTTAAATTAATATATCAGTAACTTACAAAAGCCTCTTTATGTTAAAAACTTATTTTGCTAATATTATATCTTATTCAATTGCTTACTGATTTTATATGTTACTCTTCTTTAAAAACGTTCTTAAAAGATTGTTAATCATATTATGGCGCCAATGTTCATATTTTTCGAAATGATCAAACCTATAACTTAATTTATGCAAAAATGTAAACAAATTAGTTAATGACGTTTTAATGTTTTATATATTGCTAATTATTTTTATTGTAATAATTACTTTCATATGGGATTTGAACTGACTGTATTTTAAATTAATAAAAGCACTCTTGATTCATATTTTGGTTACCGTTACGCCTCAACTTTTCCTGTTACACTTGATTTTACTCCTCATAAAATTTCCGTACCGGGCCTTATAACTCAAATTTTAAAGGTGGTAGAACCCTTTGTGGTTCGACTCCGGCGGCACCACCGCCACACCTATTTCTACCTAATAACAGCAGCGTTAAGCGCTGCTGTGTTCCGGTTTGAAGGGTGTGGTAAGGGAGACAGACTTTTCCGAGGCGTTCCAGCTTAGTCCTCAGGGGTAGCGGCGCATCTGTTGCCGACCTTAGGTAGGAATATCTAATCCTATCTGGGTTGATTACAGATGTCCATGGGCGGCAGTAGCCACTTACCATCAGGTGGACTGCATGCTCGTCTGCTACTCTTATATTATAAAAAAAAAAAAAAAAAAAAAAATCGTTTCTTAAGGAGTAAACTCCAAAAAACAATCAACTTCACATTAATCAATCGACTAACTTAGAACCGCCTGTTATATTACTGTCTGTCGTTACTATACAGTTCAACCTAGAACACGGCAGCCTAACTCTACTCATAAAAGCGTGAAAGTGGTGATTCTGGAGTCGAACAACAAAAGTTATCTTAAATTTAGATATTTGAGTTAATTTAAGCACGTTTAAAGTGATTATCAATGAAATATAGAGCTTGGATACTAGCCAATAAATGGTTGCTAGTCGCCATATTGCTAGCGAGTTTCAGTTTAGTATAAGTGCTATAGTTTTCCTTTTAATGAATTTAAGTTCATTAGCCTCATCTTGATACTAAACGATAACATGTTATTTTTTATATTGTTTGGAAGTATTTTAGGTTGGTATCTATTTTACGATTTAAAATACAATTTAATTGCATTATTAAAATGGTAGAGCTCTACACGTTCTACTTATTTGTGTCTTGTAGCAGCAGTTTGGCGTTTTCTATTAGCTGTTTTCGCATATGAATGGCGTGGTATAATTGCTCGGTTTCAAGGTGATTCATTGAATTCTCAGAAGTAGCAACCCGACTGAGATCGTTCTTGCACAACTGACCAAGTTTGGGGTACGTACTATGCAACTGGGTATAATTATGCAGCTAAATATAAAACTAAATCATATTAATTCATGCGGACAAATTCGCGAATATAAATAATACCAATTATTATGTATGACCAAGTATGACCATTAATCTAATACCAATACTTTTATATATAAGTAAAGGGAAAAGGCTCCAACGATTTTCATGAAATTAAGTATGTGGAGGTTTCGGGGAGGAAGAGGGGTAAGTCGGTCTAGCTAGCTTTAATTTTTAAGAAATGTCGTTTAAAAAATATCGAGTACAGCTCAGTAATCCAGGTATTAACGACAATGCGCGCAATCGATTTTGTGCGAGTGCTGGGCACGTGTTTCTCCATAACTGAGGTCTGCAGCGTAGTCTACGTTGCACCAATTCAGATTGATTTAGGATTTTGCGGATTAATGCCAATTTTGGGAGTCTTTAAACTGTTTAACAATGGCCATTTTACTATAATAGCCGAGACTAACATCGTTACGTTCGAATCACAGAATAATGTGGTTATTTACGACAATTCTGCAGCTGTTTCATAGTTGTTACATATTGAATACGTATTGATGTATTTCCATAAATATTTTGTGTCGGCCAGCATAGCGAACGTCGAATGAATGTCAATAGAAATTGAGCTTCGTTTTTCGAATACAATCGTGATTGAAACACGTAAGTGGGTTCAGTTGCAGTCGAATTAGCAACGTCGATTTGTTTTGAGCGACACACTGAAAAACTGTGCTGTTTCAAATCCATGATATCGTGTGTTAGTTTCAATTTCGTGGAATAACTGGTATTCTGTTCGGGCTATCGTGGTGTGAACTGTTTTTTTTTCACAATTTTGCCTGTATTTCCACTTGCGTATCGAATGATTTTTCAATGTTTTAGGGCCTTAGATTATTTGTAAGTTTAGTATTTAATTATGTCGATTATATTTTAGTATTTGTAAATTTCGTGATTCGGAGGGCACAGTAAGGTTTCGGTCCCGGTTGTTATAATTAACACCTTTTAGGTTCGAAAATGTCTGGCCTATAACCAGTACATTATTTTTCTTTCCTTAAAGCAGTTAAGTGGAATATGCATCCTCAACTAGTGTAGTGGCCCTAGGCGTCTCCCGCTAATATGAAGAAATTTGTCCCTTAACCCTATACTTGACATTGTGCACTTAAATGCACATTAGAATCAGATTTTTTTTTTCGGATAATGCGACATCGAATCTTACTAATAACAACTGAAAGCGAATTAGCAAACGTTTCTTTATGTCAGAAAATGAAATCAATATCTGTCTCGTTCACACATTGTAAATGGTAAACAAAATAGCGAGCCGTCATTCAGTGCCTGCGCAACGCTCTCTAAGAATCTTATTTTATCTGAATGAAATTAAGTTATTTGTACGAAATTTATATAATCTTACTTTCTGCAAGCTTTATGCAATGTTTTGGTGATATTTTTTTGAGATATAATGTTTTGAATATATAGTAATTCATGACTTTTGTTATGTGTGCATTAAAATGCACACTGCCAACGACATACAATATTACTGTTTGTCAATATTGTGTCTTTAAATGCACACTGCCAACTTTGCTACTATATACTAAGGTTCTGCACACAAGGTACGGGGTTGGGTGAACAAAGTTCAGACAGAGTTTTTTTTTATAATTCATGACTGAAATTAATATTTCCCCGTTTCCACTAAATTCCCAGTCCTTAGCTTGCAATATTTTTTTCAGATGACTGGAGGCCGAAAAATTCTAGCTTTGGTGTCTAAATTGCGTAATTAAATCGGATGTAGAATCCAGCAAATCCCTAGAAAGATGAATTCCAGATGTCTAGGTCTCATAAAGACGTCCCTGAACTCAAGTCCTGTCCAATCAATCTTCTTCTGTCAAAAATGTAAACATCTCCAATAATGATGATTCCAGAACATCTGCAATATCAATCCCAGATAAGACCAAATTCCCACTTGAGGTCGGCTATAGATGCGCCACTAGCCCTGAAGACTAAGCTGGAATGCCTCAGAAAAGTATATCTTCTTACCACATCCTTCAAACAAGTGGTATTAAGTCCAATCATATGCTCAAATTTAATACAACATTCTAATGGAAACATGGATGCAGGTCTAAACAGACAAGTCGCTTTATAGCGTACAAATGTGATAGGCCATTGTTAGTATTGTCCTCACAGATCCTGGACATCTTCGTTTGTAAATCCTGGTTGCTGTTTCGTCATGGGAACAGCGGTAAACAAAAATTATTGCCACTCAAAAAGTTTCGAGTCGCTTTATGTTGGAACTGTGTTTTTTTGGGAGGAGGTCTTCTAATCTCTCAACTCAACTAAAATATCTCAAAACTTGTTGACATGTCATAACTTCCGAGACTTTTATCTTTAGTATTTTCAAAATGTATGATATTTTTTATATTTTTTAATTATTTCTTAGTTTAGTGAGTACTTGGCGGTGTGCATTTAAAGACACATATTTTTTTTCTCGTGAACCTGGCAGTGTGCACTTAAAGACACATACTATATTCTGAAAACTGAAATTCAGAGATTTTTTATTTTATTTTTCCTAATATCCTTACAACCCAATTAACGCAGGGAAGAAGCAAAAGTATATTTTTTTTAGGATAAAATTCTCTGCCAAGTATAGGGTTAAAAAGGCTTGATAAATCCGCGGATGGTGACACCATTGTGGACAACGTAGAGTTTTAACTATATTTACTAACATAGTACTCATGAAATAATTAAAACGTAGTATTGAGACCTTTTTATACCTTTTCCTCAAATTAAAAAGACACGTTTTCCTCTTAGCATACCCATATTAATTTAGCGAAGCAATAAGCTATGCCGTCACGGCGTAAAGCCTCAAATGGGGAGCCTGAACGACGAACATTACTCAGTTGCGTGGAAAAGAAAGATTAGACTCATAATCTTTCTATATAAGAGGATTAATTTGCCCACTTTTACTCACGCTCCTACGGTTTAGGGACGAATTATATGAAGCCTTTTTTATGTAGCAGTCTATGGATTTTATCTGAAAGGACTCCGGGGGCATCACCTCAAACCTCTTTCTGCCTAGTAACAGCAGTGTTGAAGTGAAGTGTTCCGGTTTGCAAAGTGTGGTAAGGGAGACTTATCGAAGCATTTCAACCCCTCCGAAGTCCTCAAGATAGGCCTCTAATCTTATCTGGGGTTGATAAATGTCCGTGGGCGGCAGTAGCCACTCACTATCAGGTGGACTGCAAGCTCGCTTGCTACTCGAATATTGTAAAAAAAATATTTTTTTAAGTGGATATCCTGAATTTCCCTTAGCAAAATGCTATCTTAATTCTTATTAAGTTGCTTACATTTTGCCAAATAATATATCACACCGTATCATTTTTTACTATCGGAACCTGATGGATCGAACTTTCGTAAATAACTACAACATTGATAGATCGGAAGGGACAAAATAAATTATATTTGTTCAGGCTGAGAGGAACGAAGGGCCTTCAGAATTTTGGTATAAGATTGAAGTATAAACCGAACATGCAACCTATCTCATGGGAAGAAATTACAGTTGTCCGTGGAAATTTGTAACCTACTCCATATAGAACAGGAGTTTTACCTTTAACTGATCAATGATGCGTTGCCACTAATGAGGACTTCATCATCAACCCATAACTGTCCCACTGTTGGGCACGGGTTCCTCTCATAATGACAAGGATTAGGCCATAGTCCACTTTACATACCTTTGAGATTTTTTTTATAAATCTCTTAGATATGCAGGCTTCCTCAGTATGTTTTCCTTCACCGTTTAGCCAGTGATAATTAATTTCTAATACGCACATAACTTTGAAAAATCAGAGGTGTATGCCTGGGATTTGAACCTCGGACCCCCGATCGAGAGGCCGAGTTTCTTAACCACTATCTATCATTGCGTGAGGACAAATAACTATGAATATGTATTGAGGATATCTTAGTCCTCGCGCACAGTTTTACCGAAACCATAATTGTTTCACATTAGAAATAGGTGTAATGTTGGTGGTTGGTAGCGTGGCGTCTGTAGACACCTTTAATCAGCTCTTCCTGTAAGAGCTCCGTCATAGATGTGTTGCTAGCTGATTTTAGTTGGTACGCCTCTTGTAGTATTTTGACACTTGAAACTAGAACACAATAGCGCTTAACACAACACAACAATATTACAATTTCCAATCAGCGCCCCTAGCGGATTATATCATAACTTGGAAATAGTATGGGCCAATACGTAAACAAATACCAAAACGTATTTGTCAGAACGTAAAAACTCATGGTAAAGGTACTGTTATGAAATGGTTGAGATATGAAATGGTCACGCAGAAATGGTTGTGGCGGTGGTGCCACTTTCCCTTATATTGAAAGAATCATAATGTTTTTTGAAAGTATTCTATGGAATCAAATGCCCGTTTTAAAGTAACCAATCTGTCCCAACGACTCCAATGGATCCATATAATGAAGTTGGGATGTGAAAACCCATTAGATCTTTTATGATCTTCGCTCCAAGAAACTGAGTTCTAACAATTACGGATTTGAAACTTAATGTACTGGAACAGAAGTGACGATTATGGAACGAAACGCGACGTTTATCGTGTTACTTCTTGTAATGTAATTTATTTTCACTTTCGTTAAATTCAATTTTGAATTTGGAATTTGTTGATCATTTCCTTCGAATGTTATTTTATTTGGTCTTCATATTTTTATGACTTTTTATGCTTTTAATAATTTTGTGTCTTATATTGATTACAATGAATTTCAGATTGAAATAATGTTAACAGTTTTTAAACATTTTCAATAATTATTATTTACAGTTATTATTCATTTTAAATATCATCAGAAATCATTTTAAATATAATATCGTTTTATAATATTCCGCAGGATTCACCATATTCCGAAGTAATTTGTTATTTTATGTACAAATAAAGTTTTAACGCATATTAAGCACTATTTAAATACTATTGTTTTATTTTAGTTTATCACTATAGTATGATGAAAATTAATTTCATCAACAAAAGCTATGAAATATGTTGAAAGTTCCATCTAGCGAAGAAACAGCTTGCTTTAAACAAAATTATGTTTCGCTAAATATTTAGCGTTTCTTAACAAACTTAATTTTATAAACAAACTGAGCAATAACAGTAAAATTCAGAAGTAGCAGACAAGACATTTTCAGAGTTGCAACTGATAAATAATGAAGTTATGGACTTATTGCATTCTGTTGCAACTTCTGAAGTAAATTTAAATTGTCTGATTGTACTCGGAATTAATTTTGTTTAACTAAATTAGTTGTTTTGTATTGTCGCTGTCTCAAGTGTTTCTTATAATTAAATTAAAATGGCAAATAGTACATTTGAATGTTAATTATATTACAATTTTGACAAAATATAAGATATCATACCGGTCTGAAACAGAGGGTTCCGGGTTCAATCCCCGATTAGGGAAACATGCGAATGATAAATTCTATATCTGTTATGGCTCTGCCTGGGTGGATGTTTGTTTATTCATCTGTGTATATTCATGTAAATGTATCAGTTTTATATGTGTAGCAAAGGTCAATAAATAGGGAAAAGCCTTTGCGAATTCTGTATATTATGAGAACGGTATACAAACGTATTGGTTTCCAACCCCTAATTGAAGATAGGGTAAACTGGCAATGTAGCTCCCGAAACGTTCATGTTAAAGCTATTTTCTTAAGTATTTATTGCTTATGTATGTATTCACGATATCTTCTCAGAATCTCCTTTCCCTCCGTCGGCAGAACCGACACGCCTTTTACTAGTCCTTTTACTTTATTTTCTTTTGCAGGGTTTTAGAATATATTACCTACTACTAAAATTCGGCAAATGTTGAGTCTTTAATGAGAGAAGGAACATTTATTTGATATGTATTTATTTACGACCACCTTTCTTTTTCAGATGTCTTCACTCATCGAGTCGGCTGTTTGTGAAAGCGTAACGTCGTGGAATTGAAATCATGTTCCTATATATTGTCTTATGAAATCGAACATGGACAAAAATAACAAGAAGAAGAATCACACGAATGGAAAATACAAGAAAAATAGTAAAGAGAGCTATGACGAAGTGGTCACGACTTGTTGCTTTTGCATCAAAACAAAGAAGAGTAAAAAGAAAAGTTTGATCGCTGGCTGCATCACGAACTTGGGTATATTCGTGATCTTGCTGATTTATACATTGTTAGGGGCGTTCATATTTCTAGCTATCGAAGGGAGCGCTGCGAAGGTACACCAAAAGACGCTCGCAACGACATCGTATCAGGCCAATGAAAATCAAAAATCTATTCCCTTGTCTAAAGTAAACAGCAGTATTGCGCAAGCCAGCGCGGAATTGAGATCGCAGACGGTGGAAAGCATTTGGGAGATAACAGTTTCTTTAAACATTTTATATAAGGAAAATTGGACGAGATTGGCCGCTCAGGAAATTGCGAGGTTTCAAGAGAAACTCGTTGCAAGGGTAGCGGCTGATGTCACAGAACAGTATAACGGAGCCAGGGTTTTGGAATCCGCACCGGCATTGGTCACTGATGATTATGAGTGGAATTTCGCTAAAGCGTTCCTGTATTCCCTTACTGTGCTTACAACTATAGGTAAGATTTATAATATGCCTCATGCTTTTACAACACAGAGAAAATTTACCATTACCCTATGAATACCCTTCTATCTCTATGAATATTATAGAATCGTCCTATTGTTGTAGATTACTTTATAGTAATTATATTTTTGGGTTAGGTTAGGTTATTTTTAAAAACAACAGATATTTTATGTGACTTTAATGCCGGTCCAAATTTATTTAATTCAATTATTCAATATTCAATTCACTTTATATATCGGTTGTTATAAGATAACATCTGCATATTGAATAGAGATAAATGTTGAACCAATTTGACTGATTATACTATTTTTTGTTTTCGCAGGTTATGGCAGTGTTGCGCCCAAAACTGCATTGGGAAAAGCAGTTACCATTGGATATGCTGTTATAGGCATACCCTTAACCTTACTATATTTATCTGTGGTCGGAGCTCTTCTCTCACGACTTGCTCGAAGTGTCTTTAGCAGAGCATTATGCTGTTGTTTATGCACAAAGTGCGGATATTGCTGCATCGACGAAACAGCGATTCTTAAAAAGGACAGGAAAGAAAAAGTGAGACGACCAGATGATTATAGAGGTCAAACGTTGCATCTTCAGGAACCTTACTACGTACGGTCACCGTCGGGCACGATAATATCCGCATCCCAAGCAAATAGCTTAAGCACAAACTCAATAAAAGATAAACCCCCCGGTTTAAACTTTCTCAGAGACTGCGATTCCTTGAGTTGCACAGATACTGATTCTAAAGTTTCCCTGCGAGGATTTTCGATCCTTGCACCCATATCTCTTTGTCTCGCTGCTATCTTCACATACATTTTCTTCGGTGCTCTTGTCTTATATCAGTTAGAGGGCTGGAGCCCTATCGATGGCGTTTACTTCTGCTTCATGAGTCTAAGCACGATTGGATTTGGTCACTTGGCACCTGGCGTTACACAGAAGAACGGAGCATCTTCAGGAACTGTTTGGTTTTGCTCCATTTATATCATGACTGGGCTGGCTTTGACGGCGATGTGTTTCAATGTTCTTCACGACGAGATCGTACATCGGTTGCGGCATCAGGAGAAGATGATGAAAACCACTCAGAAGATTCTGACGCCTGAGTTTTTGCAGCGCTCTTGACGTGATCATAGCGGTGAGTTGACTGACGAGTCGATGATTAATTCGGAAGGCGAATCACTGCCAGAAGTACTACACCACGTTTCTAATTCACGGTGTGATGGGGGTGCGTTCCGTAGAACTGTATATACGCTCAAAGAGGAAAAGGAACCGGACTCTATCCCCAACTAATGTGCCAATTAAGAGTTTTATTTACAAATTGAGTAAGAATTCACATGTTCATTTATTCTAATGAACATCTTGTGGTTTGTTACGTTGAAGGTTTCTGATAATATTCAATTGTAATGTAGATATAACTAAAAGTAATCGATGAAATTAACATAATTATTTAAATGAAGTAATAAAATGACTGAAGTGTTTGATAATTATGTTACGTCTAAGTATTTCGTGGCAAATGAGATTAGGAATCAAAATTTGTCATTATTGGTGAATTGTGGTTTCAAAATCCTGTAGAAATTAAGTCACATATAATATTTAATTATATATTTAAAATATTTTATATTTCAAATAAGTGTTTATTTAGAACCTACATATTGCATTGAGATTTGAAACAATTGATTTGATATTAAGTGGTTTGTTATGAGATTTCTTAAATCTAAAAGTAAGAAAACAAGCCTAATTAAGATATTGTGAATAATCTAGTGATGTATTGATTGAAAAGGTAATATAATAATGTAATTTAATATTTGGGTTTTATTATCCAAAATCCAAAAGTATAATAAGGTTGGGTATCTTTAGATTAGGGAGACCCCACACTTATCAATGGGTTTCGTTAAGATTATTCCGTTATTAAAAATATCGAACGTGTTCGTTATGAAATTATGAACAAACATTTTGAACTTTATGAGTTTTACTTTACTAATGGCATTGTATTTTATGTATTTAATAAAATGTTATATAGCTCATACATACAGTATATTTATTTTGAATTTGGTAATAGATGTATATCTAAAATTATTAAAATTTGCAGTGGACTTCAAGAATACAATCTTTTAGCATTATTGTGTAAAATTAAACCTTTCATGCTCTACATTTTCAGCGACTAACAACTTCTAGCTCTAAGTTACAAATTCATTTAACACACAGTTTGCCGTTGATAAATGTGGAGATACCCTCAATATAAGTGATTTATTACGGAGTTTAATTATAAAACAGAAGTGTTTATTTGTGAATTAGCCATTAGTTTGTGGGGAGTGTGGATTTTAACATCTTTTTACAACTTTGTCGTTTTTGTGCAATTGTATGAGGTGTGAAAGAGAATAAATCAATTTTAACACAGTTGTTCTCATGTTTTATTTCTGGTCCGATATATTTGAGGGCTCTTCGACACCATCTGTACCTACTACCTTTATAACTAATTACAGCAGAATTAAGTGGAGCTGTGTTCTGGATTGAAGGGCTAAGGGAGATATAGTTATTTGGGGCGTTCCAACTTAGTCTTCTGGTGTAGCATTGCAACTGTGCCCGAAACAGGTAGTATTCTCATCTTACATATATGGGGTGCATTATAGATGTTCACGGACAACAGTAACCACCAGGTGGGCTGCATTGTCGAATACTACTTCTACAAAATGGTAAAAATAACATATTTTTCTTGGTGTCACTGTGTTAGTACTCGCTGATCTCTGAAATAGTTCAACCAATTTCAACGAAAGTAAGCGAGTATAATAATGGACTCCAATAGATGGCGCTCTTTTCGATCTGTTTTTTGTCTCCGGACCTCGTTAATACGATCAATTAATTATTCATTTACATATCTACAAACAATTAACTGTATCTTGACTGACTTAAAACACACAATAAAAGAAATAGATATATTCTCTATTGCAAAAATCTTGGAGTAGGAGATAGATATAATTTAGATTTTCCTTAAATTACTATCCTAAATAACAGCTGTACACATTTTTATATGGAGGTCTAAAATTAATTATATTGCAATTAACGATATTGTGCGAGATAAATTCCATTTCATTTGATGTCCTTGGCCTGCAAATGTATGGAACTGATTGAATAGGTGTATCAAATAGACACGTGCTTCATAGTAATGACCCTAATAAGACCATGATTGAATAGAGGCATGCATTCGTAAATTGCTGTATTATCAACGACATAATAGTTTTTGTTTAATAGTGAATGTACTACATGGAATTTCAACACCATAGTTGATATTACATTGCCAGCTTTAAAAATTCTTTAAGCTTTTCTGAAGAATTAAATTTGCAATTTCAAGACTTGACCTATCTTCGCTTCGTTCTGTCGTACGAAATTCACTTAATTTAATTCAAACGACCAATATCATAATACTATGACCAATATTATCAATACCATGACCAATATTATCAATACCATGATCAATATCATTGACATCATGACCAATATTATTGATAAAATGACTAATATAATCAGCACTCTGACTAATCATCATCATCAACCCATTATTGTCCCACTGCTGGGCACGGGTCCCCTGTCATAATGAGAAGGATTAGGCCATAGTCCATTGCGCTGGCCAAGTGTGTATTGGTAGACTTCACGTACATTTGAGATTTTTTTTATAAATCTCTCAGGTATACAGGTTTCCTCACGATGTTTTCCTTCACCGTTATAGCAAGTGATAATTAATTTCTAATACGCACATAACTTTGAAAAATCAGAGAAGTGTGCCTGGGATTTGAACCTCGGACCCCTCGATCGAGGGGCCGAGTTTCTTAACCACTAGGCTATGACTGCTTTTTTACTATTCTGAGTAATACCTATTGTTAATTCTATTTAAACCGCATAATAATATAAGTTAAGTTATACTAAGAGCATTTACAACAAGAAGATGGAACTTCTGAATTTCGCTTAGTTTATGCATCTTGGTTACTAATTAGTGGGTGCAAGCTGAATTTAATTTTCCTTGCGTTGCCACATTTTGCAGGTGAAGTTAATTAATACGCTGAACCGCTTAGGCTTAAAACACATGATGTTCTTAGTTTAATATTATTAGATTATTTTGTTTGACTGCATTTATTTTGGGTATTACTGTGGTGTACATAATAGCACACAATCTTAACGGTTTATTTAGATATGAAGATATAGAGCCTTTTTTTTGTTATCTTATGTTTGGTACCCGGTGCCGTGGGAGCGACACAGAATTATGTGGGATTCTTACCGCACTAAAACCCCCCTGGTGGCCGTCCTCGGCGCTGCGTAGAGGGCTCCGGGATCTCCAAAAAAACGCAACTGGAGTTCTCTTAGCGCATAGCCCCGTCGGGCTCCGCCCAGGTGAGCTTGGCGCTCGCCACTCCGTCTGGTGCGTACGACAGTATGCTACCACACATACCGCCGTCCTTCCCGGGGTCGCTGGCCGGGCGGTTCGAGCTCCCATCCTTGCCACCCGCAACCCCGGAAGCCCCGTTTTAGTCGCCTCTTACGACAGGCAGGGGATACCGTAGCCCTATTCTGGTCCCGGAATAGAGACAGAATATCTAGAGCCTTTATCTGACATGGCGTATGGGTATTGTATGGAAAATATGATTTGGTCTTCCACGACCGCGTCTGACACATTCAAATATCAATAAAGAATAAGCCATTAATAAACCATTTCATGAATTAAATATTTTATTGTAAAACATATTTATTTGGTTTCAGCCAATCTCCTGTCTATACATAAAATAAAATACGACAAAATTAAAAATACGCTGTAAAATTTTGCGAGTGCAAACATTGGCACTACCTGTACAAATTGGAGTCGCAATAACAGTTGGTATCTGAATTAAAACAGTTTGCTGAAAACTAGTGCAGTGCAGTAGTCGATAAATCGATACAAAAGAATAACTTACAAGTTAAATTTGTAATTACTATTTTCTCAGCAAATCTTGTCACAAGACATTGTTTTTGTTACATATGATATTCCAACTTAGTTTTCGGGTGCATATCATAGGCCATACGGAATAACACATTTTAAATTACTTTGTTGGTAACTTTTTCAGTAAATCTTGCAACATTTACTACTTAAATAAATGTAAAAATCACTCTCCTACTTTTTTAAACGCCTTAAAAAAGTGCAAAAATATTGGAAGATGGAAATCTGTCAGCAACAGAGAAACTATGAAAATTTGTAGGCTATTTGGCGCGTTCCTGTATAAGGTATAAAGTATAAGGAATAAATCAAACTGGAAATGGAAGTTTCGTTACAAATTGAAAACACAAAGCAGCGTTATTGCGCCGTCACGGTGCAATTTTGGAATCAGTCGCGGCCGCAACCGTTGCGGGCGGTGGGATGAATCCCTACTATTTGTTTAACGCGGAAATGAAGGTATATTGTTAGGACCGACGGTAAAAGTAAGAAAATTTATTTGTTGAAGAACCTAAAATTGTGAGTATTAAAAGGCATTACCTACTGGAGAGTGATTTTCTGATCGTTGTAAAAAACGTTACTCTGCCACTTTTGTTGTAAAATAGCCTTTTGTGTTTAATTCTCATTCTTTACTTTATTTAGAAAAGTAAAAAATGTTATAAAGGTCCTCGGTTTATAAAAGTTAATTTTTAAATTTAATTTCCTGACGAGGTTTTAAATAATTTAAATAAATATTATATTATATTAAATTATAAAATCTTATAGGTTGTTTCACGTTTCTGTATAAAATATAAAGTATGTATAAGAAGTTTCGTTATAATTTGAAAACGCAAAGCAGTGTCATTGCGCCGTAACGGTGCAATTTTGGAATCAGTCGCGGCCGCAACCGTTGCGGGCGGTGGGATGAATCCCTACTGTTTGTTTTTCGCGGGAATAATAACAATAAAGAAAAATATAGTTTTTTATAATATAGAAGTAGTAAAAACATGCAGTCCATCTGACTTAAGTAGGCACATGGACGTCTGTTATCGACTCTAGATACGATTAGAGCACTACCTGAAATCGATCACAGACGCGTCGCTACCTTTGAAGACTAAGTCGGTATTACTCGGATCAGTAGGTCTAACTACCACCCATTAAACCGAAACATAGAAACGCTTAACAGTGTTTTAAGTCTAAATACGTGACACGATGTAGCCTCCACAGTCAAACCACGTAGGGTTCTACGACCTTCAATTGTTTTGATATGAGCTTACAACATTAGGGGTATTTTGAAATCAGTGTTATGTACTTATTTTTTAAAGTAAAAACCTCTTTAGGGGTTTTGTCACCTTTTTGTGATGGGTACAAAATGTTAAACTTGCGTCAGGATCACGTGTCCTGATGCAAAATTCGTAAGACAAAGCAAACTGCAAAAGTCAAGATGTCATCCGGTGTCAGCATAGAAAAAACATGTTTATGGGTGTCGCTTTAATTTTTTATTTATTATATTTTATTATTCAGGTTATGTTTCGAAAGATTACACTTCTGCCGGCACTCTCGGAGTCCAACCCGATGATATTTATTAAAAATTTAATATATTCGGAGCAAGTGGTAGTGGTTCAGACTTATTGTAAGCTGGCCGGTGATTTTCACGGCGGAGCCGCCGCGAATTGCATCTGCAGTTGTAATACATTTTTGGGATGTTAGTTCTAACTTGTTTGTAGTATTTACTTAGCTATGATTTATGTATTCTGATGTTTTAACTTGTTTTGAATTGCTCATCTACCTATATATCTATTCAAAATGTTCATTCGTGTTCCGAGGTAGAGCCCTATTCGGTTCATCTGTGCCTGAGGCCTTATTGTCTCACTTACCTTTATCTACTTAATAATAGCAGTTTTAAACGTTGCTATGTTCTGATTTAAAGTGTGTAATAAGGAAGATACTCGTATATAAGAGGGTGTATGAGGCGTCCCAACATGGTCTCACCTGGTTGAAAGCATCTGGTTGGTCTCAGATAGGACTATAATCTCATCTAGGGTATTATAGATATCCCCGAGGGGCAGTAGCCACTTAAACCTCCCCCAATTCAAATTGGCTTTTTTTCAATTATTCAGTGTTTGTTACCTTTGAGAAAATTATGAACATCTATGACATATTTTCACAATATTCTCTTCTCCAATACCCGTTTTTATCAAAGATCGAAATTTGATAATCTCTAATATGAATATACATATTGTCAAATGTCGATCTTTAATAGGCAAAATAATGGATAGATTGATTATTAATAACGAGCGTAAATGAAAATGTAAAATGATTATACTATACACATTCGAAATTTGATATTTAAAATTACTAGATCATGCATTGTTTTAGAATCCGTATCTCTATCTAGGATCAAAATTAGCATCTCTCCATTATCCCAGCTCTAACAATTTACCACATTCACAATATATTTTAGAATTTAGATTGAATTCATAAAGATATTTCCAGCTCTTTGAACGCGAAAACTAAGACCTTGGCAGGTAATGGCATCGTAAAACTTAAATTCGCTAAGTTAAGAGGAAAGTCCTCGTTATCGCCGTTTCTCTATTTAGAACGTTTTCAATAGAACAAAAGCTAGAACCTGATAATAGAAATAAAATGTTAGAGATAAAATTCATAAATAATTGGAACTTTTCTGTACGCATATTTTAATTTTTATAAAATTGAAACTTTGTACTAGCTTGAAGTAGGTATTTAAGTGTGATTCACTTGTTTCCTCTCAGGACCATAGATTAGTAAAGATTACTCACTCCTGACAAGAAAATGTAATCAGTTTTGACGATTGAAATTGTCACTGTCATATTTTCGTGTAAGAAAAATATAAAAAAATGTAGTTTTTAGACCATATACGAATGAAACGATATTTCTCCGCACTTTTTCTTCGATTTCGTGTTGTTTTTGCACCATTTAACTCAACACATGTTCCACCTAAATTATACCATGTCAGTCGGAGACGTAATGTAATGTAAACAATCAGCCATTTTACGTATGTGTCCGCCATTTGTGGCCTCCTTCAATTACAAGGCGGTGAGATATCTTTACTAATCTATTCTCGGGACGTGGCTGACGTTAACATCAGCGTCGGCCATCACGTTGCCGGGTCGCGACTGTAATGCTAACGCTTTCTCGAGATCCGGCGCTGAACGTCCAGAGAAACGCCAGAGTTTTAGTCGGTAATAGTCCGACATACCCCTTCTGTTCCCCCGATTAGAAGGGCATCCATGAGGATTTCTTAGTTAAATGATGACCGTCCATGGACATTTGTAACAAATTTAAATAGGATAGGAGTATCTAAATGATCTGATGAAGTGCGTTCTGGCAAGAACACGCGTGACAGGAAAAGCGCCTTAAGTTAGAACACGCATAAGTTTATGTTGTTTATGTGTATAAGCAAAAATACGTATGTGTTAAACATTGCTATTTTAAATCAAAATAATGTATGTGCTCCATCACACCGTTAAACCTCAAAGAGTTCTCAATATTTCTTCGACGAAAAATCAAAGGGTTTGAACTCGCACCCTCACTTAATATCCGTCTTTGGTTAAATTTATTACACTGAGTACGGTAAAAGATTAATGAAAAGTAAATTAGACATTATGTCATTTCAAAATATGCCTCTTTAATTTAATACCCTATTAAATCATTTAGCGGATACGATAAAACAAAATCAATTTACGGGAATATTTCAGGAATTAATTAAATTCCACCATTAAGTGCTCCTTAACTTTTAAAACATAGAGTTAAATTTCACTGAATAAAGAGAGGAAAAAATTATTTAACTTCTGTTATTTTTATGTAATTGACAGAGAATAAAGAAAATAGATAGCGCTTTTAAAATTCTTTTTATACGCACCTGAAAATGTCTCTTGAAGGAAAAGACGTAGTAACATTCCGTTAAACATGGAAATAATTTGTCAAACATTAGGTATTGCTATGTGACGGACCAGACATGTCCGTCTGTATATTTGTGTATGTATCTGTATGTATTAGTCGTAAAACACTAAGACTGTGGAATGAACTTCCTCCTGAGGTATTCCCGGAGCGCTATGACACGGGGCTCTTCAAAAAAGGTGTAAAAAGAGCTCTCCTCCAAAGCCGGCGATGCATTGGCGACTCCTCTGGTGTTGCAAATGTCCATAGATGACGGTGACTGCTTTCCATCAGGTAGCCCGTCTGCCTCATCATTTAGGTATAATTATAAAAATAATCATAATAAAAAAGATTATTTTTATCTCTATAATCATGGAATTTTGAAGTTTCGAGTATATATTTAAAAGTATAATAGAAAAGAATTTCAAACAATATACATAGTTTCAAAATTACTTATTTAACTAAGCAGCCAGCGAAATTAGTAATATTTATTTATTTTTAACGTTAATTCAATTATTTGTATGATACGGATTCTAACATTTTGTTTACTCTGAGAATGGTAGGTAGCTCAGAATTTTAATAGAACTCTAACCGAACGGTGCACTATGGGACTAAAAGAACATTCTTGAGTTGATTTCATTAGTTTCCATTAAAAGCTTTTGTCCCGTAGAAAATAAACATAAGTTTTTATATCCCATTATTTAGTTTAAAACGTTTATAGCTTGGAGATGCTGATATATCGAAAATGACATGTATTTGTTTATAAGAATCACAATTATTTTAACTATATATCTTTGTTGTTTCTCGGTAAGGGTTGTGATAATTTCAAAATTCGGTTGAGAGCATCAGCTAAGGGCTGCTTATGGATACGGTTACTACGACTCAAACCTTCCCGAAAAGCCTGTAATTTCGCTTGTGATCTTTCGTATCACGGCTCATAACAAAAATTTAATAAGATTTTTTATAAGTTATTAATATTCCTCAAAGTTAAAAATCCCAAAGTTGTCGTAATCGCTGAAATCATCTCAAATCTTGCATGTTACATAATTTTACTATCCACAAAAACCATTGCACAAGACACATAAAAATCAATTAAACATTAATTAAAAGAGTCCAGAATACAACAATTAAATTCACGAACGAAGTATGAATTTTTACCATTTCTGCATCCAAAGATACTTTTATTTTAAGTAAAAAATTAACCGATTCGAATATGGCCAATTTGCGAATCCCGTGTTCCTTTATTTGCTTCGAAAAAAGAAAACAAAAAGGAATTCGCATTTCGCAATCCCGCTGTAGACAATATTCAGATAAGAAGAGGTTTAAAAGAAAAAACTGTTAAGGAATCAGCGAAATCCTAACGATAAACAGAAAGGCAACGTCTTAAGATATTTATCGGTAAAATATTCCCCCCACAAACCGGGGGGAGATCATAAAATGTGGGGAATGCGCTTTGTTTCCCGCCTACAAGCCAACCTTGTGACTGGTTTAACATAATGAGATCTCTTCCAATCCAAACCTAAGAGATGTAAAGAATAAAAGATAAATTTCGTTATTTTAGTAAATTAATGTTCAATCGTACAGATCTATAGAAATATGAAATAACAGATATTTTACTTAATTATCTGGTACTTGATTCACATTTATTACAAAAGAAATTTAAATCAATCTAAGTCTTAATAAGTTCGATTATAACCGAACCTGAAGACTATTGCCCGTTATTCATAATTACTATGTACGTTGGTAATTTTTGCCTCCCAATTATCGAAATTTGAACATTTTAGCCTACTTGTTTCTACATTAATGCCTATTCGTACATAACCACAACCATGTCACAACGCACTGCGTGGGTGAGCGCAAATTTCTATGAAAATACATAAATTTATTCACAACCACATTTTGTGGTTCAAATCAACAGTGTGGACGATACAGACCGCATAGCAACCACAACGCAATTACATGCAACACCGCGTATGAGAGATGCTCTATCACAAAAACTGTGGATGTGGTACGTGGGGAAACCTTCAAAAGGTACCCGACGACATGGGAGCGACGACGGGTTATGTGGGATTTTTACTGCACTAAAACCCCATACACAATACAACCGAAGACCTCCAAGCGTGATGCCCCGAACAGGCCCTGTCCTGCAAGGGGTGCAGTTTTCGCTCCTCCTACACCATCTCATGTTCATGACGGTATGCGTCCTTCCCGGGGTCGCTTACTGGACGGTCCGACCTTACGCCTCTCACCCACAACCTCTTACGATACGATCTTAGTTGATTCTTACGATAGGCAGGGGAAACCGTAGCCCTATTCTAGTCCCGGAACTACAGGTACAACGTGTGAATAGACCTTAAAAATTATTACATAATTACTGTCCAAAAATAAAGCCTATGTCACTCCCACAATTTAGACGAATCCAATGACACTTTTAATGTAAAATGTGACATAGCTACGTACACAGATACCCTTAAAACATTACCCTCCGAAGTCAGATAAAAATAAACTTAAAGCAACTGATATGACTGTGATCGTATAAGTAAAATACATACAGTTTCCTTTCGATTTTATACAAAGCTTACCACATATAGTGATATTGAATGAGAAAACTCAATTCGAATATTATCTAAGACTTTCATTAAAAGCTACTTGATATCAGACAATTCGATAGAAATTCAATATCACGAATACCCTTGAAATGATTGAATGTTAATTTATCCAGCCAATAACCTTACCATGCAGGAGTTAATTGGAAATTAATTAAAGTTTAGATTAACACGCAAATTAGACGGAAAATTCATTATGTTTGCCTAATCCAAGTGATTAATCGATGCATTGTTGGTGCAGATAAATTGAGACATTAATACTTAACCCCATTAGTACGCAGATAGTTTCATCAGAGCGTGGAGTCGGTGGAGTACGTACAACATGTACTTAATTATACTCTGAACCAGGGCCGGATTTAGAGGTCTAGAGGCCTTGGGGCAACAAACGTGTGGAGGCCCCCCTGGCCCCAAAACAAAACAGGGAACCGTGTCATGAGCCGGCGTGACGAGCAAAAAAAAACGGAAAAAACGGGAACCGTATCATGAGCCGGCGCGACGAGCACATATTAAAACTTGGACTAGATCCAACCTAGTCTGGTAAAGTACCTAGTCCCTGAACCTGTTCCAGTATACAGTTATCATTACTTCCCAGATTTTGATCCTTATAAGCAACACTATCAAATAGTGGAATAATATAGAGGGTGTATTTTTTTTTCCAAAATGAACTCGTTCGATTCCCGGCTAGGGAAAAAGTTAATTTAAAAAAGTAATGATGCAGTTTTAGTTTTTATCAAAATCGGCCTCGTACCTCCTTTCAATATTTTTCGCTAATCCTTATAGTTTCGGATTTGGCCCTGAAGGCCCGTTTGAAAAATTCACCTCTATTGTGGGGGCCCCTCTTTTGTGGAAGCCCCGGGCGGCCGCCCCGGTTGCCCTCCCTTAAATCCGGCCCTGCTCTGAACACTGACTAACAACGCATTGCTTAAATCACTAGATCTAAAACATGAATTCACTCGTAGCACCATTGTTAATAGTACCATTCGTCCTATAGTTTTGGGACCAGAATAGAGCTACCGTTTATTCTGACTGTCAAAAGAGGCGATTAAAAGGAGGCTTCCGAAGTTTCGTGCGATAAGAGCAAAAGTGGGTGCTCGAACTACCCGGGCAGTGACCCCGGGAAGGACTGCGGTATGTGTGGTCACATACCGTCGGGCACACCAGATGATGTGGCGAGCGTCATGCTCAGATGGGCGGAGCCCAATAAGGCGACATCTGCGAGGACTCTGGTTGCGTCCTTTGGAGATTCCAGTTCTTTACGCAGCACCGAGGACAGCCAACAGGGGGGTTTTTAGTGCGTTATGAATACCTCATAATCCTGTGATGCTCCTACGGTACCGGGTACCTTTTCTTTTCCCCTTGTTAACAAAAAAAGGGTTAATTGTAACATAGTTGTTAAGTAACATTGTAACATATCTCTAAAATCTTTTGAAAATTATTGCTTTACAGGACTAAATATACATAACTAATATCTTATAGAAAATTTTGATAGCCTGATTCAGAATAAATACTGGTAGGGTCATCTGTTGATCAGTTGCGGTCGCCACAATATATAAATAGTTTAATTACAATTTTACTTTAGATTAGTAACATTGTAAAGGGTAGAATTTTTGATTCGAATATTATTAATATTTGTTTTATTTCACTTTCTGATTACACCATAATCTGTTTTTCCAGCTATCCTTCGATATATATGATTGGAAAAATGTTTTGCAACATTAATCATATTTTATGTTGCTTTATCACGCAAAAGAATAGTTATGTAACAATAATCTCTAATTTTACCGACAAATCGTTGATTCCTGACAATAGTTGTTACCATAATTGGTTTTGTATGTAATCGTGAAGATGGTAGAATTCTTCATGATATATTGACTCCTGAAGCATTTTAAATTCTGCCTCAGAAGAAATTAAGCACAGCTATATTTTAGTTTGAAGGGTGTGGAAGACAAGACCTATACTTCGGTCTTAGTTGTCAAGGGTTGCAACAATTCATCTTGGCAAACCTCAGGTAGGATTTTATTTCTATCCGGGGTTGATTTCAAATGTCTCTTCAACAGCTGACAAATTTGGATTAGCTCCCCAAAAAGAAATTTCTAAATAATGTTTGTTTGTTTTTTAATAACGCATATTTTATCTTCCATAGCTATTATATAATCATAATATTAGGTAATTTCCGTTTCAATATAAAGGATAATTGGGCGAGCCACTCTCATTCCGAGCGATAATTAGTATCAATTTCCTTGTTCGCCTCCTATCGTTTTCACTTAATGCCCGATGACCTCTTTCCGTGTTTGTGTAACAAAGTGTTTGTACAAAGCTATGGAAAGTAGAAACAGGATAATGTTACAATGCTAAGATATCGTCAGTTATAAATGACCTAATTGTTATTTGAAGAACCCTCTAGCGGCACCATCGCCACACCTATTTCTGCCAAATAACAACATTTTTGAGAGCTGCTGTGTTCTGGTTTGAAGGGTGTGGTACGGAAGACATACTTTTGTGGGGCGTTCCTACTTAGTCCTCAGGGGTAGCGGCGCATCCGTCATCGACCTCAAACCGGAAACTCATCTTATCTGGGGTTGATTATATATCCTTGGACGGCAGTAGCCTATTACCATCAGGTGGACTACATACTTGTATGCTATTCCTATATTATATAAAAAACAAATCTGCCGTATTGGATAAAATTACGAAATATTTAATATATATTACAACATTTTACATTTTGTCTATCTTTCTCTCTCTCTAATAATTAACTTATAATAATTAAACACATTAAGCTTGATTCATAATTGTCTTTACTCATACCTTCAAATACTAAACCAGAACACAGCACGACACCGCTGTTAGACGCCAAAAATAACTTACATACGATAAAACAAAAAACAAATAACCGATAACGGGAACCAACACACAATCATAGCCCACATTCTACTTACCTGGATGGCAGGACGCGACGCCTCTCCAATTACGGGGATTTACGGCCGTCCCCAACCTGAACACGGGTATAAAGAAATAGAAGCGTTATTTTTTTTATTGCCAGAACTGCTTGTAGGTATATAATACATTGTCCCTGTAGTTCCGGGACTAGAATAGGTCTACGGTATCCCCTGCCTGCCGTAAGAGGCGACTAAAACGGGGCTTTCGGGGTTGCGGGCGGCAAGAGTGGGAGGTCAAACCGTCCGGTAAGCGACCCCGGGAAGGACGGCGGTATGTGTATGTGCATATCGTCGTAAATACTACATGGTGTGGGAGGAGCAAAATCTGCCCCCCTCAGGGTAGAGCCCGATCGGGTCGGAGATCCCGGAGTTCTCCAACAAGAGCTGAGGACGGCCACGGCACGGTTTTAAGTGCGATAAAAATCCCACATAACCCGGCGTCGCTCCCACGTCGTCGGGTACCTTTTGAAAGTTTCCCCCCGAAAAAAAGATATATAATACATGTATATACAATACATATTAGCTTTCATCCGCGACTTCGGATGCAATTTTCGATGATTCGTAAAATTGTAATTGGATTGTAAATATACAACTTACTTACACAAAAACTCACTTAAACATACCATATTATATAATGTATTCCAATGCCGTCGGTATTTAATACTTATAGTCTCATTTCATTATGTAGTTATAGTCACACAGAATGAACTTTTAAATACATACATTTATACAAACGGATGTGTCAGATACAATCAATACATATCTTTTTTGTATTTGATTTCTTTGTCTTCTTAATTGTTAAGATTCCGTTTTGAAGAGTGTGGTAAGGGAGACATACTTTTCCGAGGCGTTCCAGCTTAGTCTTCAGGGGTAGCGGCGTAGCTGCGGCCGACCTCAGGTAGGAATATGTAATCTTATCTGGATACTCAACGTATACGAGTAGATATTCATGGGCGGCAGTAGTCACTTACCATCAGGAGGACTGCATGCTCGTTACTCCTACTCCTATATTATAAAAAAGAGTCCCTTCCAAACATCTTGTATCAGTGGCGAATGCCAACAGAAGGTACAAATTAAGGGTAACGCAGTATACAGCTTTATTTATTTACCTTAATTTAGGGCTAGGACACCATAACGATCTACTCTGACTTTTTAAGATGCCACTCCAGTTTATGATAAAAGCCTATTTTTAAGATATAACTGTTGATTATTAATTATTATAATATCCATATAATACACATATAATTTTGAAATTTCTCGTATTTTTTTTTAATATTTTTATCCAACTACTTAATTACACTCTAGAAGTGACTCACAGCTTTGCACTAGCGCATGTTATTAATATTAAATCTATCTAACGTTTTTCTATCAAAGATTGACTTTTGACAATTTCTGCCAACTATAGATAAATGAATCCTTCCTAATATTATAAATCCGAAAGTAACTCTGTCTGTCTGTCTGGTTGTACGTATTTGCGCATACAATTTCCAAGTTCTGATATAATCCGCTAGGGGCGCTGGGGCAAATACGTAAACAAATACCAAAACAGTCATATTTGTCAAAACATAAAAACTCATGGTAAGGGTACTGTATACGACTGACCCGTCAATGTCCGTAGATGTAAATGTACCCTCAACCACAAATTAAACGGTACAATTATGAAAATGAAGTTCTATTCGAAATTCAAATTAGGCGTAAATGCGAATAGTGGCAATTTATCGGCATTTCAATTAATATTACTGTTGTATTTGATTATTTGGTTATATGATTTGATTACTTTATATTGCGATTTTGACCTAATTTTCAGTATATGATTAAATTATTGTTGTTTAGTTTTCCCGTGGGACTAAGTTTGTGTGTTTGCAAGGGTTTTAAATTCTCCTATGAAGGGTCCTATGTGTGTCGGAAGGTTGTAAGGTAATTGACGACCTGCGTGGCGGAGCGGCCATCATACCGGTCTGACGCACAAAGGGTCCCGGGTTCGATCTCCGGTCAGACATATCTAAATGATGAATTTAGATTTCTGTTTCTGGGTCTGGGTATTTGTGTATTTGTCTATGTGTGTGTCCATGGCTCCCACGACACAGGGAAGCCTAGTGTGGGGCTGTGAGTGTAGAAAGCGTTTATTTATTTAAAAAAATCTGCCCTGACGTTACTAAAATGCCTGGCCGTTTAAAAGACGTTATGTCCCTTTCCAATGGAAACGTTTCGAAGTTAGATTCTTGGACAGACAGATAAGTGACGAAAATAGATTTCTATTCTGAGTGTGGGTGTCTGATTTTATCAGTGACTATATTTATATATCCATGTAATCATCGATACATGGGACTATGGGTGTAGAAAGCATTATCTATTCATTAACGTTCCTCCTGTTATCTTGTACATCTTTATTTAAAAAGCGCGAAAAATCGATTAAACACAAAAAATAAAAAAGTATGTCATTAACATTACGGAAAAATATTAATTACTTTCAAAAGTTTTTTTTTTATAATATAGGAGTAGCAGACGAGCATGCAGTCCACGCGATGGTAGGTAGCTACTGCCGCCCATGGACATCTGTATCTGTATCAACCCCAGATGGGATTAGATATTCCTACCTGAGGTCGGCCACAGATGCGCCGCTACCCCTGAGGACTAAGCTGAAACGCCTCGGAAAAGTCTTTCTCCCTTACCACACCCTCCAAACCGGAACACAGCAGGGCCTAAACCTGCTGTTATTAGGTAGAAATAGGTGTGGCGGTGGTGCCGCCAGAGTCGAACCACAAAGGGTTCTACCACCTTCAAACTTGTTCTTCACCTTGTTCTAAATTAAAAGTCTAATATGTATATTTAGATAAATACATATGTGGTTTGGAATTTGGACCTACTCAAAAAGTATAGAGAGATTCGTGTCCAGCAGTGGAATATAAAAATCATATTTATAATAGTCATTTTTTAATATTTGCATATAGGCTTTTTGGATTGCTATCATGGGACGGTAACGATGCCAACGACGCTTGAAGCATTATGCGAATAATTCATATACACCATCGATATATCATGTCTTCACTCGTACCTATGAATGAACTGACGTTTAGCTAAATTTGATTTATTTACCAAAAGCAACGACCCAGTTAGCCTTGTTCAATGTTCATATTGGCAAAGATTATGTAATTGCAGAAGGTACTTAATATTAACCTAAAAAAAATAACAAAAATAATGTATAAACAGGTTTTAAAACACTTATGAAAAAATAATTAAATATAATAAGCTTTATCCAAATTGCGGTCCTTTGGAAAAGTCCCCAAAACGCTGGCGACATTACCTCTTTTTTTTTCTTTTAAACAATACTAGCTGACCCAGCAAACTTTGTACCGCCTCAAAATCTATTTATCAAATATATTTCATATAAAGTATAGCCTATGTTACTCGTGGATAATGTAGCTTTCGAATGGTGAAAGAATTGTTAAAATCGGTCCAGTAGTTTTTGAGCCTATTCATTACAACCAAACAAACAAACAAAGTTTTCCTCTTTATAATATTAGTGTAGATAGAGGGAAAGGTGGACAGAAATTCCGTTACTTTGGTTTACAATTTTTTGATGATGAGTTTTATTATTTGTAGTAGGTACCTAACAAAAATTCAGCCTAGCTGATAGTAATTTCTCACTGCCGCCCATGTACATTTGTAATCAATCCGAGATAGGACTAGAGTTTGCCTGAGGTCAACCTCTGATGCGAAGCGACCCTTGACTAAGTAGGGATGCCTAGTAAAAAATACTTTCCTCCAAACCATAAAACCGCACCTACTGCCATTATTAACTGCAGCAATTAGGCACAACAACGGTTCTTACTTAAAATTAGTACCCGTCTGTTTTCTACTCTTTGCTGCTTATTCGCGCTTGCGTCGGTGGTATGTATGAATAAATCAAATTCGAACGTCCTCATCCAAAACCCATGAATTATCATTGGGGTTGTATTATTGAAGCAAACGTCACTGTGGTCGACTCAAATGATAAGGGTGTTGATTGCTCTCTATTGACTATAATCGTAAATCTTTCATCGACTCCAACATGCTCGCCTAATGGGAAGTGACCATGGCTCTACGGCTTATGAAAATCTGAACTGATCTATAAGGTTAAGTATTGAAGGTGGTAAAATTATTTGTGGTTTGACTCCGGCGGCACCATCGCCGTGCCTATTTCTGCTTAATAACAGCAGTATTAAGCCCTGATGTGTTTCGGTTTGAAGGGAAATAATATACTTTTTCGAGGCGTTCTAACTGAAGCCATGCCTTTATGGCTGACCTTAAGTAGAAATTTCATCTTACCTGGGATTGATTACAGATGTCTATGGATAGCAGCAGCCACTTACCATCAGGAGGACTGTACTATTCCTGAGATTGTGATGTAATTGAATCACCTAGTTAACTTTGCCTTATCTATACTTAGCTTGTGTGATGATTATAAGTGATCAGTACTCTAAGGCCTTCTAACTCTAATAAGAAAAGATTAAATTAATCAATCGTTCTATCTTAGTCCTCAAAAAATGGTTATAAATAGACACGTAGGACTTTCGCAAAAAAAGAAACATTCCAATCTCTAAACATAACGTCTGCTATATGTAATCCTTTTTTCAAACCTGACACAAGACAAACACTAAATAGCCAAACATCCAGGCAGAACAAACTAAAATTCTAACTTTCAAAACTCGTAACAAAATTGAATCATCCCGCCTTACGTTGCTGGAATATTGCTGAGCGGAGCGGTGCCCACATTGCACTTAAAGTCATCTAGGGGCCCTCTCCGGCCCGCAAACACAACTGAAATATCACTGTCTCGCTGAAATAAGAAAGCAAATAATTCTGTGGACTCGGTCTTAAGCACGTGTTACACACGTACGGTATTGTGTGCGATTTTGCGATTAATTTTTAGACGTATTGTTTAGTGGTTTGGTTGAGAGGTCCATGTACTCATTTTATCATCCAGGGGTATCTTTCCAATCTACAATCAACGTTGAAATATTATATTATGTATGTAAATAGTTGCCATCAGTTTTTTAATTCTTTTAATCAGTCAGTTATAATATATAAAAATATTTTTTGTTTAAAAATTATATTGTAACAATTATTTATTAAGCCTTCTTAAAATCTCTGTGCAAAAATAAAGTAATGAGTTAAAGTCATTATCATGTAAGAATGTGTGATAATAAAGTTGAATCATCTCGCCTTACGTTGCTGGAATATTGCTGAGCGGAGCGGTGCCCACATTGCACTTAAAGTCATCTAGGGGCCCTCTCCGGCCCGCAAACACAACTGAAATATCACTGTCTCGCTGAAATAAGAAAGCAAATAATTCTGTGGACTCGGTCTTAGGCACGTGTTACACACGTAGTATTGTGTGAGATTTTGCGATTAATTTTAAGCTAAACTAAATAAACTAATTAAACAATACGGTTTAGTGGTTTAGTTGAGAATTTGATCCATGGGTTTCTATCCAATTTGCAGTAATGACTGAAAAATTATATGAATGGAAAAGTAACGAAGTACTTTATATATTTCATTACTTTTAAGTGACGTAGGTTATTGATGTATTATAATTGTAAAACAAAAACAATAATAATTAAGTCTCATTTAAACCCCTGTCCAAAATAACCTAAAAAGTCACACTCATTATTTTGTAAGAAAGTCTGATAATAGCGGATGTTATCATGAGTATATTTTTACTAAGTAAGGAAATAAGTTGGCCGGCATTTATTTATTAAAAATCGAATTAAAGGAATGTATATTTGCATGTGAAGACCTTGCAATCAATAAATTAATAACTAGTCGCAAAATCGCATTGAAATCTTCTCATATGTATCTCAGTCCTTACATGAAACAAACACTTCTGTATACGTTGGCGTTGAGTTGGTTCATTCCAATATTATAAGAGACAAAAGGGTTGTAGTAAGTCTTGCATCTTACATTTGCAAAGTAGATTCTGTTTGTTACCTCCATTGTATTACATTCGGCAAACGGTATTATGATAAGCTTGAAGTTCTGGAATCTTTCGAGTATTAACTCTATGTTTACAACTAAATAAACCGCTTTCTACACTCACACAATGCATCAATCAATTGTCTTGATTTCACATATTGTGTTGATTTCACATATTGTGTAATTGCAAAAAGTTAATAAATGTACGAATAAATATATTTAAAAAAAAAAATTGAATAAATGTACGAATAAATATAATTTATTAGTCCAGTACCTGTACAAATAGTCACATTGTTTGGAAACATACGTCTCACCTATTTTTAATAGATTCCTTAATTCAGGATTGTTTAGTTAAAATTCTAAATTGCTCTTTAAATGAAAATTCCTGGTGCCAAGCTTCTTTGCCAATTCGGTATGGGGGTCTTGGTATTAGGAAAATTTCTTCTATTGCATTGCCAGCTTTTTTGTCTTCTGCACACAGTACAAAATTATTATTTCAGAAAATAACTCTTTCCTCTTTAGGTCTTTCGGAAATATCTTACTGTGCAGAAGCCAAGGAATCTTGGTTAGCAGTTTGTTCTGGCGAATCACTTCCGGAATCCTTAAGTTCTCAAAGGCAATGGGACGAGCCACTCTGTAAACATGTTCATTCTGAGCTTTTAAATAAAAGTCAAAATCCAGTCGAGCGAGCTCGTCTCCTTGCAGTTTCTGTTCGAGAATCGTTGCAAGCACTTCTCACCCTCTGCTAATTTAGGAACGCTTTTGGACAATACTTCTTTTTCTACAGCAGTGGGCCTTCGACTAGGTACTTTTTTAAATCATCCACATTGTTGCCCTTGTGGAGCTCAAGTCGACCGTTTGGGCCTCCACGGCCTGTCTTGTCAACGCAGCGCCGGTCGTCTATCACGCCACGCGGCTTTAAATGACGTTATCCGGAGGGCTCTTGTCACTGCTAACGTACCGGCTCAATTAGAGCCGAATGGTTTAGTACGTAGTGATGGCAAGAAGCGAGATGGTTTAACCCTTATTCCCTGGAAGAATGGAAGGTGTCTTGTGTGGGACGCTACTTGCGTGGACACACTGGCACCTTCTCATATTCACATATCTTCCAGGGCAGCCGGTGTCGTGGCGACCGACGCTGAAATTCGCAAGTTGCAGAAATATGCAGATCTTATTAAAGACTACATATTTCTGCCATTTGGTGTTGAAACATTGGGCCCGTGGGGTTCCAATGCTAGATTATTTTTTAAGCATCTGTCCAAACGGTTGATAGAGTCAACGAATGACCAGAGAGCTGGCACATACTTCGGACAGCGAATTAGCCTCGCTATCCAACGAGGGAATGTTGCCAGCATTCTGGGAACTCATCCCAGGGACAGCAATTTAGATGTAGTTTTTTATATTTAATTTAAAATAAAGTTATATTATTTCATTATTTTTTTATATTATTTTAGTTAAAACATTTAAGTATGTAAATGTCAAAAATAAAAATACTATAATTACTAGTGTCTATTTGTATTGTTAAAATAAAAGATTTTTTTTATGAACAAATGAATATGAAACTATATACGACACTTATAACAAAAGAATCTGTTTGACAGTATGTTCTGGCTAATCTTCGAAACGGATGGACCGTATAAAATTGAAGTGATAAACAAACATTCAATCCTTCTGATGATACGTGGACCCTGCCGCCCATGGATATTTATAATATGGAGATATCCATTGGTCTAAGATAAATGTATAATAAGGTGTAAGAGAAATATAATAACTAACAATACTAACATAATATAAGTACAATTGTTACTAACACACTAACGACATATGGATGTACCGACGTCTGAAATAAACGTGTTATTATTATTATTATATTATTATAACCAACTCAATATAGAAGAGGGTTTTATCCGAAACCCTTCTGAAACTTCTGAGACCTCATGTGTCAGCCGGTATACGCATACTTCCACTAAAACACAAGAACAGTTTCATGTTAGATATAGGTGTAGCGGTGGTAGAGGTACCAGTCTAGTCAAATTATATGGATCTTTGAATGCTAAATTAATATTACCTTAACACTCTCCACACCTTTTTTTTGTTATCGAGGGGGAAACCTTCAAAAGGTACCTCGTGCCGTGGGTAGGACACAGGGTTATGTGGGATTCTTACCGCACTAAAATCCCCCCGGTGGCCGACCTCGGCGTGGCCAAGAGGACTCCGGGATCTCCAACGGAACGCAACCGAAGTCTTCTGAACGCGTTGCCTCTTCGGGCTCCGCCCAGGTGAGTTTCAGAACTCGCCACACCGTCTGGTATTTACGACGGTATGCGACCGCACACACTGCCGTCCTTCCTTGAGTCTGCCGTCCGCATCTGCCGTCCGTAACCCCGGAAGCCCCCTCTCCACTCCTAACACTGTTAGGCATTCGTAAAATGCTGAAATCTTTAGAAAATCAAATACATAGACATAGGCTAAGTCTTTGAACCGCGTATGTCTTTGTTTCAAAAATAAACAACTCGCATTCAATATTTATTGGGGTTCAAAGTTGGAATTAAAAATTCACCGCCCGGTCTCCGGTAATGATTCTCCCGGGCGTCATTATGTGTGAATTATGATTCATTTAGCGCTGTTGTTTGTTTTGGTTTGAAACATCCCGGATTTAGAACGATCTTGTGTTATTATTCTTTGTGTAACAGACCAATTTTTTTTATAATATAGGAGTAACAGACGAGCGTGCAGTCCGCCTGATGAATCTGAATCCAGTACCCTTACCATGAGTTTTCAAAACATCCTACAATTTTACGTTACGTTTACTCAATCCATTGTTCTGTACCGTTTGCTTAGTAGACTGAGTAAATTATATAGATACCTATTAGGTATCTATAGAGATTTTCCTTATGACAAAACCAGATAATCTATCAAAGACTAATAACTATATGCAAATTCAAAAAGTAGACATACAGGCACAAATCCGTTTTCCTATTAAAACATAAGCTACAAATAAAAATAGATTATCGCTGTACTATATTATCTCACTATTTGATGTATTTAGGTTCGATTCTGGATCATGAAGATTGCAGATTTTATTATGAAATTATATTCTGGGTATTGTGTCCATCTCTATGAGTAGTAAATAATAAGTTAAACAATTTAAAATCAATCGGCAATCTGACCCCTTACCATGAGTTTTCAAAACATCCCACAATTTTACGTTACGTTTATTCAATCCATTATTCTGTTCCGTTTGCTTCAGTAGACTGAGTAAACATAACAATAAGTGCTCAAGTGACGATGAACTTTTTGTCTCCCTCACATGATTGCAAAAAAGAGAGACAAAACATAAAGCGCCATTTTGTCAATTTATAAATTTAATGTTACTTTACTGACACTATAGTTCTGATACAATCCGCTAGGGGCGCTGATTGGGAATTGTATGGGCAAATACGTAAACAAATACCAAAACAGTCATATTTGTCAAAATTGTTTGCCTTACTCATGGTAAGACTAGTTTCATTTTAATTGGTTCCATTTTATGTTAATGTCATAGTAATACGCGTATAGTTAGATAAAAGTTCTCAAACTTTTCGGATCAACAAGGGGACAAACGAATTGTTTACAGTTAAACCTTTTTGGATACCTTTGGGCATTTTACAAATAAAGGTGTTTAACCACTAACCTGAAATTCCAATCATGCTTAGTACAAAGTACAATGATAATTGGGAATCACTATTACACTTTGAAGGTGGTAGAACCCTTTGTGGTTCGACTCCGGCGGCATCACCGCCACACTTATGTCTTCGTAATAACAGTAGTGTTAAGTGCTGCCATGTTCTGGTTAAACTTGGTCCTAGCAAATAGCAAGCTCTTTTTTTAGCAACGGCTTTAGGAGGTTCAGATATGAATCTAATCTTATCTGGGTTTGATTACAGATATCCATGGGCTACAGTAGATACTTACCATAAGGTGGACTACATGCTCCTATGTTACCTCTAAATTGTAGAATAAAATCTTGTCGTTTTTAATAGAATATAGTATTTGAACTCTGGACCCACGAGCGAGTAGCGTTAAAGCGGCTAAATTGAAATAAAAAAATAAATAAAATAAAAACACTTTCTACACTCACAGGCCCACACTTAGATTTCCTGTATCGTGGGTGCTATGGACACACACAGAGACAAATATACAAACACCCAGACCCAGAAACAGAAATCTAAATTCATCATTTAGAAATCTGTCTGGCCGGGGATCGAACCCGGGACCCTTTGCGCGTCAGACCGGCATGGTGACCGCTCCGCCACGCGAGTCGTCAACTTACTAGGCTGTTACCGTTTTTTAAAGAAAATAATGTTTTATTTGTCTAATATTACTCAAAGCTATAATAAGTTGTAAAAAGAGTGTTGTGAAGTAGACGATTGTTTGTAAAGATAACATCTATTTAACAATGTATACTGCATAATATTCATTTACAATTACAATATAACCAGGCCTTGACCAGGTACACCAATTATTATAATTGTGTTTATAACTGTATGAAGCTATTATTTGCGATGGAATATAAGGAATATTCCATTAGGCTTCGATCAAACTGAACGTTTCTATAATCTTAATAAGGCTACACTCAGGGTTGCTAACTGTAGACGTTTTTTAGACATAAACAGATAAAATCTCGTACACGCTCGGAAAGATGGTATATAGGTAAAGAAATCTCTGAAATGTTTATTTATCAGCTTAAAAAAATCACTAAAATACGCTAATTCTTTTTAAAATGAGAACATCTTCCTTTATGTCAAAATCTCGTACATATTTGTTAAGTACAAACACAGTAGAAGGTAACGGAAACATATGGCTATTGCAGCATGGAAGTTTGTATAGCAATTGTAAGCGATTCCTGGTGAGATTTTATTCTTACCGGAGAAAGATCACAGTGTAGCAACACACTTGTTACCCCTTTTTTTTTTTCGTGGAGAAACCCTTCATGGGTTCCTCTCGGCTGCGGGGGCAGCGGAGAGGATATGCCGGACTCTTACCGGCTAAAACCCCACGGTGTTCCTCTGAACGCCCTCTTTCGAGACCACGGGTACGCTAATAGCACTCGTCCGCGATCCCAACGGCGTTTGCCCGCGTCCAAGCCCATCTCGGTTTGGGATGGAGCTGGAGCTGCTCCATCCGTTGAGGTGCGCGCGGGAACACCCCTGAGGTTGTTGTTACCCTTGAGGACTAAGTTGGAACGCTTCTGGTATGTATAATATTTATTTTATTTATTTATTTATTTATCGTTACATCTATCATTACAGGTATTCTTAACCTAAAACGATAGAGTAGCCCAATTATAGCGTTACATATAAGATATTAAATATACTGACACTTTTGCGAATTCACTCCAGTGTTCACAAAAGACGTCACTTCTATTGTGGACCTCATTAAGAATTCGAACAGCTCTGGTGAGGGGAGCCTTGGCCAGTAGGTTGGTCCTAGCTGCCGGAGGCGCCAACAGCGGCGGGCGATGCCGTCGCCACACATACCGATTTGGCACGCAAATATTTAAAGACTGCAACACTAACGGGTTGTAAGTCGCACCTCGAAGTAATTTTGCAATATACGCCACCAACGTAAATTCACGACGCACCCTCAGTTCGTTGTATCCCACCATACCTAACACGAATAGCGTGGGATACATCAAAGGATAAAACGGATATACGCCATATAATTTTATGTATAGGTGCCCTGTAAATTTATTCTGTACACGCTCCAACATTACCGCATACTTTTCTTCATATGGGGACCATATGACAGCACTGTGTTCCAGGTTACTCCTCACCAGTGCGTCATATAGAACCTTAACTGCGGTAATATTGGTAAAACCTCGCGATTGCCTTAGAACAAAACCCAAGTTCCGATACGCCTTCTGACAAATTGTTTCTACATGGTTTCGAAACTTAAAATCCGCAGTGAAGCTAACACCTAAGTCCCGTACCTGCGCGACTCGCTGCAGGTATAATATGTAAGCTTATATCCTTTAATATACGAAAATATAGCGCTTAACATTGCTTTTACAAGCCGACAATATCTTTGTCGCTGTAGGAATATTATGATTGTAGCAAGAATAAATAAGATAATCCACAATTTACGACATTATTTACAGTAAGCAACTGTAAATTTTAATACATTTACGTCAAAGAAATTATTTTATCATAATAAGTAATATAACAATGAACTCGAATAATTAGAATAAGATTTTAAGATTAAGATAAATGTAGTTAATGATGATATAAATATTTTTTCATACACAAACGCAAGTGAACCTAATGATAAAAAAGTGCTATAATGTAGAATATTCTCTCACAAATTAAAATTAACAAACAGTTTATCCACAACATAATTTGTCAGCAAAATAAGCTACTATACCTCTGTATATCTGTGCTATGGGAGATTTTTAATGTAGAGTGCTTCTTGGTTCAAGTCTCGAGACACTATCGCTATAACTATTTTGGCCTTATAGTAGTAGGGCCTATTAAATGCTGAGGTCAAGTTTGAAGAGTATGGCTGTGGTGAGAGGGGCATTGCGAATAAGCGCTCAGGAGTAACTATTATTTGTCCCTGTAGTTCCGGGACTAGAATAGGGATACGGTATCCCCTGCCTGTCGTAAGTGGCGACTAAAAGGTGGCTTCTGGGGCTGCGGGCGACAAGAGTGGGAGCTCGAACCGTCCAGTAAGCGACCCCGGGAAGGACGGCGGTATGTGTGGTCACATACCAACATACATACGTCTGAAGCTAATAAAAGCGTATTAAAAAACCTATGTATATTTATGTCAAATCTCTGAAAAATATCTTTTATATGCTTGTCTTTTATGACCTTTTTCAGGACAATCTCTTTTTAAAGGCCAGCAGTAATTTGCCATCATATGGCTATTCCATCTTCACTTATACCTTTCCTCCATAACTTTAAGGTCTTGGTGGAAGCGCTCTCCCTGTTCTTCACTATAATCTCCCAGATTCTCAGGAAATCTATCTCTAAATGACTGTGGAGATAGCAATTTTATACTCGTGTGTGCTCCTAAATTCTTAAAGCTCCTCAACATTTTCTGTACTATTTCTTATTAGTTTATCTTTATTTATCTTTATTACTACCTCAACAACCTTTAACATCAGCTACGCAATAGAAAAAATCATCAAAATGATTTTTCGGCTTCATCCAGATCATTGGAATACCAAATTCTAGTCCGCGGCGTTCTCCTTTTTTCTGCAAACGTAGTGACTCAACATAAGACTTACAAACTTTATGAGGAACCCACGAGTTATCTTGTTTTTCAATATGTAAACCAAAATATTCTGTATGTACCTCTTTGATATAGTCTGTAATATTTCGCGTCTGTTTTATTGTTATATAAACACCACAAATGTAACAAAAAACGTCTTTATTAATATTATAAGTATCAACCAAAATAAAAAAGTACTTTACTACACGGAAACATAAACAAACAATACAAAAACACAATATGGAAATGTTTAATAAATCAAGTATTAGCAAGTTACCCAAAAGCGCGTTGTGCGTCTTTTAACCTTAAGAAAACACTGATTTCGACGATATTTACACGAAATAAGAGAAGGGGGTGTCACGTGACGTTTATGTAGCAACCTCTGTACTGCATAAGAATAACTATTAACATTTATGAAAACATAACTTTTATGATATTATAATTTGGATGACCTGGAATATCGATTTCAGAGGGAAAATAATTAAAAAGCAAAAAATGTCAAATTAAAAAAAACAAGAGCCACTTCAGCAATTTTATAAATATATTCGAATTTTGTAAGTTTGAAAGTAAATAAATCCAAAGAGATATCCAGGGCAACAAACAAAAAGATATTTTTTGTTGACCTGTGATCAAACGTGATTATTCGACATGAACAACGCTATACCAAAACAGGTTTTGCAACTGTATTTTTTATGGGTCATTGTGAAGAAATACGGACTGCAAAATAGTTACATATTAAAATCTCAATAAAAAATAAGCAAAAAATCAACAAATATTATATAAAAACTAGCTGACCCGGCAAACGTTGTGTTGCCATATAAATTAAAAAAATGTTAAGGGTGAACAACCCTAAGGGGTATGAAAAATAGATTGTAGCCGATTCTCAGACCTACTGAATATGCATATAAAATTTGGTGAAAATCGGTAAAGCCCTTTCGGAGGAGTACGGTTACTAACATTGTGACATAATTTTATATATAAGATGTCACTTCTGCAAAAAATGTTTGAAGTCGCTACAAAACTAAATAATATTAAAATAAAATTTGAATCAACGCAAATATTTTTAATAGTGCAACTATTGTTACAATACCTGTTTTTATCTATGATGTTTATTGCGTAATTGTTATAAAAATTGTAGATTAAATACACTTGTAGAAAAGTAAAAAGGTTGATTATTATTATCAAATGATCTAAATAAATGCTAAACAATTGGCAAAGTTTATCGCAAAGGGCCGATGGTTCAGCTTAGAAATTAAGTGGTAAATAGTGTCGTTTAATAAAATACATGATGTTGTCTAAAAATACTTAGCTTAATTATTTCATTACAGTTCATTTAAATATTTTGGAAGTACTTAAATAATGTTTTTACGTATTTAATTTCTTTTCGATATTAGACAATCCTATAGTTATTTATATACTTAAGTCAGAAAGAAAATTTGAGTATAATTCACTATTTTATGTACTCGTATATTTATTTTAATTTCTCATTAAAATCAACAATGACTATTTTATTACCAAAACCACATTGACGACTATAAAAATTAGCATGTACTTAACATAATAATTAAAATGAATACTCATTGTCATGTTTTTGCTGTCAAGCCATACTTGAGATACGCAGGTATATAAGCAATTTGCACTGCAGCCGGTACCTGACAAACCAACGACTAGTGCTAAAGTGAAGTGCATAATAACATACTTAAACAGTTTCACAACAATATTAAAGGAATATCATTAAATATCGAGTGATTTAGTAAAATGGATGAATTGACAGAAACACCAATTCTTAAGTTTAATAAAAATCAAATGGTGCAAGTTCGTAAAACGTTTAATTATGATGATGTTAACAGACTTCATCAGGATATAAATTTGCTTGAAGATTGGATTAGAAAGCAAAATCATTTTGTAGTGAAAGAGTATGGTGAGTTTTGGAAGTTTTTAGAAGTTATTCTAAAGATGGTTGAACCAGATCGTGTATAAAATACAAGACAATATAATAGTTATGTTTTTTTCAAAAATCATTATTTTTGATAACTACGCAAGGAAACAGCTTAAGTTGTGTTTCTTTTATCACTCAGTTTATTACAGAGTTTTATGGACATGTAGCAGAAATGTAGCTTAATTTACCATTCAATTAATAGCCTAGCCTCTTTACTAAACGGTTAAACTTGCATCCGGTCGCATATTGAGAAAGACAGATAATGTAAGTGTCATAATGTCTATCTATTATGATTGTGTGGGTCACAAGTGTGTGGATTTTGGCGCCAAGTGGCAGAAAGTTGAACTAAATATAAATGACAAGGGGAGGCAAGTGCTAAACGTTATCGGTATCAAGAAGCTAGTTTATCGGTGCAATTTTATAACGAGGCAGGGCTGTTAATTAAACAAATTATTACGGTTATTGGCTGCGACAGACATACAGTTTATATATTGATACATATTATTGTATTTAATAACAAACCTCTTTTTTACAAGGCACATAAATATAATAAAGGTTTTCGATGAAGCGGTTCGTGTGATTGTATTTTAAAGTAAAAATCTCTCCATATTTATCATCACCTTTTTGCGTAATGTCATGAACATGAACAAACTTCTTCAAATTTATTCGTAAAGTTTTACAAGCAAACAAAGAAAAATCCTAATTTGAAGGTTAACAGTTAACTAAACGAGATTTAAACATAACCATATTTTTTTTCTGATATTTTTCTACACTGTCTACACTAATATTATAAAGAAGAAAACTTTGTTTGTCTGTTTGGTTGTAATGAAAAGGCCTAAAAATTACTGGACCGATTTTAAAAATTATTTCACCATTCGAACACGACATTATCTACTAGTAACATAGGCTATATTTTATATGAAATATATTTGATAAATAGATTTTGAGGCGGTACAAAGTTTGCCGAGTCAGCTAGTACTGTATAATTAGATGTTATTGTATATGTAATTTATAAGTTTAAAATATCAATATTATGGACCTGCATGGACACGGGTGTAAAGCTTAAATAAAATAATTAAAATTAAAGTACCTATTCATAATTTAAAATAATTACCGTTTTCTAAGCTTCGTACTTAGTAGCAATTATCCTTATTAATGGATGATAGCAAAAAATATAACAAGTTTTATAATACTTATATCTCATATCTGTACCTACAAATCGAATACGCTTAAACTGATTTAAACAAGTATCAAGAATAGATTGCTTTATAAGTACATAATTTACAAGGAATAACATTATTTTCTACCTCGGATTGATTAGCGTCCAGTATTAATAATCAATCTATCCAATGTTTTGCTCACCAAAGATTAACGTTTGATAATTTAATCGTAGAACCGCAATATCTATCTCGCTCACACCTTATTTACATGTTTAATTTTAAGTGTGCGTGACAAAAAGTTGTAATAACTAAATACCTATGAAGAGAAGTGATTATTATTTCACGACTCAAGCTAAGAAATTATAAAAATAAACAAATAAAGTAGAATAAAAACTGTTCACTATATAGTTGCTAGCTGTATACAAAATAAAAATATTTATATGTGAACCAAACTATAAAATTTTAGATGCATTTTGTAAAATTTGCACACAAAAAAATTGTATTCATATTAATTTTATCTATATTTAAAGAAAAGTTAAATAAATTCTTTATTTTATTTAAATTTATCTTGCTATTTTTTTGTATTTCATTTAATTAAACTATTGCGTACATATTATTAAATCTACAAAAACTTTTTTTAGCTGTCCTTACGCAAATGCCGCTATTTTAGATTCTATAATCGTCTTTAATTACATAAGTATGCGAAATACTATTATTTACTCAAAATCATGCACGCTTCCTAGCTACGGATGGTACTTTAAGCCGTCCTTAGCTGTTATCACTGGACAGCAGTCAATAAACCATCTTCTAAAGTCCACTACTGGACATATGTGTTCCTAATAAGCGCTACTCTAACCGAATTTTTACCGCATTAAAACCCCCCGGTGGCCGTCCTCAACGCTTCTTGGAAAACTCCGGGATCTCTAACGAAACACATCTAGTGCATACGACGGGATGCGACCACACATACCGCCGTCCTTCCCGGGGTTGCTTGCTGGACGGTTCGAGCTCACACTCTTGCCGCCTGCAACCCCGGAAACCCCCCTTTTATCCCCTCTTACGACAGGCAGGGGATACCGTAGCCCTATTCTAGTCCCGGGACTACAGGGACAAAAGTATAACAACCTTTTCTTTTTGTTGACGGGGGAAACCTTCAAAAGGTACCGACGCCTTGAAGAATTCCGGGATCTCCGACGGAACACAACCGGAATCTTCCAACTGGAAGCCCCCTTTTAGTCGCCTCTTGCGACAGATAAGGGATACCGTAACCCTTTTCTAGTCCCGGTACTTAGGACAAACATATAACAACCTTGTGCGAATCCACGCTATGCACAGCTTTGAACTTGAAAACCCCCTTAACAAAGCTATAGCTACCATGGATGAAAGGACCGTGGTCCCCAGTAGTACAATAAGGATGATTGATGATGCCTTTAGTAATTTTACTTTGTATTTTATTCCAGATAAGGAGTATCTGGAACGTTACCTAATAAACAGTAAGGGTTTGATCGAGCAAGCAAAGAAGCGCTTGGACAAGCTCTGCACGCTACGAGGTCTGATGCCGGAATACTTACAAGGATTCGATATCAAAAATGAGTTTCAGTTTGTGTTGAAAATAAGGTATTTTTTTTTTAAGATCGATCGACTCCAGAGGCGTCACTGCCACACCTATTTGTGTTTCTTAATATCAGGGTTAAGCGTTGCTATGTTCTGGTTGAAGCGTGTGCTAAGCGAGATATACTTATCCGAGGCGTTGTAAGTCCTCCGAGGTAGCAACGCATATAAATGCGATGGCCATAGGGCCAACTTCAGATAGGAATACAATCTTATTTGGAATATATATATATATATATTCACCAGTGATTCTCAAATCACTTTGAGAATCACTGGTCTCGTTTTATCATATCTGTTATCCTGTATTGTGTAGCTCCTATTGCACGACTCATGATGCGAAGCAAAAAAATTTTTTCGATCGTAAAGCACTCTCTGAGAGTGCTTTACGATCGAAAAAATTTTTTCGCTTCATTTTGGCGGCTATTTTTATTATTATAGCCTTGATAGTTCACGGAATCAAGATATTTTGCATACTATTGTCGAGATAATTTAATGGAGATTAATTCCGTACTTTTTAAAAATTGATTTACTGCAATAGAATTGGAAAAAAACACCAAAATAGGTCAAAAAATTTTCCTGTCCGTCATGTGTGAAACCTGAAAACACTGTAACTTGTGAAAAAATCCATCATTGAAGTTATTTTTTTTTTTTTAAATTCTAATCGACTATTGTAGGTCACTGAATGCGAATGATTAATTAATTCAGTGTCGTTTAATTGCAATTAATAAAAAACGAAAACTACAAGACTGTATATCTATAGATATTATGTACATTTATTCCACCAGGGGCGCTTGTGCAGTACCTTCTTCCTACTACAGCTGTTTTTTCGGCAATTAATTTTGAACGACTTAAGTTTTTTTTTTTTTTTTTTATATTTCATAATTAAATGAGCATTATGAGTCGTGCACTTTTGGATTTTCCAAAATTTTTAAGCTATTGCATAGCTTTTATCGCGGGCTTTGAGCGCGGCGACCGAATCGAGAAATTCCGTAACGAAAATAAGTAACACCTTTCAACAACTCGGTTGCCTGGAGACTTGATATCCAACTATCAAGTCTCCAGGCAACCGAGTTGTTGACTGTCAATAGAAAAATATGGATATAATTGAATAAAGTATTATTTTACATTCCTTATTATTTTATTTGATATTGGCGACGAGATGTCGAATGAACTAAAAAACAATAAAAATTGACATTGAAGAAATAAATATACGACTGAATTCTTTACAAGAAAATTTGAACAAATTCTACGCGATTCAAGAAAAAATTGAATGTCTTACAGACGAAGAAAATTTAGAAGAGGAAATAAAATACAGGTACGAATTTGAAGAAATATATACAAAGCTAAAATTTAAATTTTTGAATGTACAAAAAGAAAATAATCGGCTAATACCTGAATGTTCTTTTATATCAGCAAGAGCGGAAGTTTATTTGATAAACTGTTAACTGTCAAGGCACGCTTGAGACGTACACCTAATACAAAAGAGTTATCACCTTATCAGTTAATGTTCGGCAGAGCGGTAAGAACCTATATGCATGCCTTATTTAAGAAATCCGCCCCACTATCCAGATTACATTACAATGCACCGCCAACGCAGGAGTTCGGACAAGGTGATAAGGTACAAGTCCGCAGTTACACCAACCCAAGAGTTAAATGGGAGTTCGGAGTCGTCAACCGAAGATTAGGTAGACTTCATTATGAAGTCAGAACTGAAAATGGCATACTGGTGCGCCGTCACCTTGACCAAATGCTGCCGGCGCCCCTGGTGGTGTAAGTGAAAATAGCGGTGGAGGACTGTTGGATATCAAGTCTCCAGGCAACCGAGTTGTTGACTGTCAATAGAAAAATATGGATATAATTGAATAAAGTATTATTTTACATTCCTTATTATTTTATTTGATAACCTTAATTCGTCAACTTGAACACAGATGGCAGTAATACACATTTTTTATAATCCGTGCAGAAATCTTAAAATTGCGTGAAGTATATTTTATATTCCCATTATAAAATTCAAAATTATATTACCATATTATCCAAATAATATGTTTTATTAACATAAGCTATGTTGAATTCTGGATTGATAAAATAACGTAAAAGAGTGTTTGGTATTTTTAAACGTACAATTACAACTGACAGACTTGACAGCACAAAATCAAAACGCCATTATGATTTATGGTACAAATAATTTGTGTACAAAGTGTTTTAAATATGAATAAACAAAGTGCATTTATTAATGAAAAATGCGATGTACCTGTAACATTCGGCCAAATGTCACAGGCACATCGCATTGATCCATTTATATTGCTGGTTGTTAATACTATATGTCACTTATTAAATACTTTTCTATTTTATATTTTAGAATGTTCAGTCTTGCTTGGAGTTATGAAATGTCAGCTGATATTTGCAATGTCTTATATAATGGAGATATGATAAAATAGTGGATAAAGATGTATTAATGTAAATGTTGATGATTATGGAAGAATATATTGTATTTCTGGAATTCCTTCTGAGCGTTTTCATAGCATAAAAAATGCTATGCAATAGCTTTACCGCGGCAGTCTCCGAGTGCCACACGTATTTTTTTTTTGATATATTTCAGTCACGCCTGTGTGTTACCAAAACCTACTCCGGATAACTACAGAGTATTCTTCACTACTGCACACAATCCCGAGGCTGCTGATACTTTCGACTTTCTCCACTTCTCCAGGTATATGATGGTGGTGAGTTATCATAAAATAAAACACAATTTCATCCGTGTATCTCTTTTGACAATTTTTGTGTATTTTGAGCACAAAAAAAAAGAAAAAGAGTTTCTCGTAATTATTGTAACAAATAAAAACTCCATTGTTTAAAATTACAGCCTATATTTCTTGTATAATTTAGATTTCAGACGAATCCGACGACACCTTACATAATATTAAAATCCGTTTGGGCTACATAGGAACTTACACTCAAACGGTCTTATTCATAAAAAATGCTTATAGAAGGTTTTAAGCACTCATTAGTTAAAGTGTTCAATAAGCTTATAAAACGTTCTATAAAATTGCTTATTCATAAACCTTCCATAAACCTTCTATAACTAATGTGTCGCTAAAGTCAACTATAAATGAAAATGTTGCCATTATAGTGAAGTTCGGCGAACAAATTGACAAATATCCATAGATAAACATCATTAAATGACATTATTTCGTACTAAAAAAATATTCTGTCTTGACATTCTTGTCAATGCGTTGTCAATAAAACCAAATAACATGTCAGTGTCATTGTATTTGTAAATACCGCGAATTACGTACGAGATGAATTATAAAATTTACTGTCGATTTATTAAAGCGATAACGGTTCCGAAAGTATTCGTCGTTTAAGAAAACGGATCACTCTTTGGTGCAATGTTCTTCGAAGTGGACGGTTTTCTAGATTTTATTAATAATATCTAAGCTTTGTAAAATTTGCATTGTAATTTGAAATAGTGATATAATAATGTTATTTATCGGATATTTAAATAAATTATTTCAAGTTTATATACAAAACGGACATTGCCATTTAAAATTTATTCAAAACATATTGTCAAATTAGGTTTGTAATCACTAATCAGCTGATGAGAGTCCGCCATCTTTGTCTTATAGCACTGTTATAGTAGGGTTCTGGCCTCTATAAGTTATAGAAGGCTTATAGAACGGTTTAGTGCCTAAAATGCGTTTATGAATAACACTTTTTGACAATCGTACTATAGCAACGTTATAAGTGTGCTATAACTTTTTATGAATAAGACCGAAAAACTGTACTGTGTACTGTATTATGCACCTTGTTGTAAAAAATCGGTAGACCTGGGAAAATTATTATAAAAAAAATAGCCCAATTGCTAAAAAACTATCCTTTGTCAAGCCCATAAGTTGGACGATTCCAACTCCGTCCACCCTTTTCGGTTGCAGGGCTTTCAAAGAATTAGACTTGCATACATACATACGGTCGAAAAACATTACCTTCGGCAATAGGGTAAAAAAGATAATTTTTGACATAATTTAGGAGACACACATTCCTAATAATAATTGTTTTAAATTTTTACTGTCTCTGATTGATGTAAAATAATTTTTTGTTTCTTGTTTCAGCTTTTAGAATATTTATACTGTCACGACTACAATGTGGGCTTAGAAATTATCATAGACACACGAAACTACACATTCGGAGTCATAACAAAACTGAACCCTATAGTTATAGCAAACACTGTTATGTTAATGACTGTAAGTATATTACAATATCCTTTTTTATCGCTTTCGAATTTATAATACAGGTAGGTACGTAAATTTTGAAGGTGGTTGATCCTTCGTGGCTCGATTTCGGAGGAACCACTGCCACGCCTATTTCTCTCATATAGATTATATCTCGAATATATTGAGAAGCTGTTGTATTCTTGTTTGAAGGGTGTGTTTAGGGTGAAAATGTAACAAGGGACGTTCTGACTTAGTCCTCAGGGGTAACAACGCATTTGTGACCTACCTCAGGTACTCCCATCTTATCAGGAGTTGATAACAGTACCCTTTGTATGATTTTTTTACGTTTTTGTTTGCGTTTACGTATTTCCTATACTATTCCAATCAGTTCTGATACAATCCGCTAGGGGCGCTGATTGGAAATGTATGTGCAAATACATAAACAAGTACCAAAACAGTCATACGTAAAAACCTATACTAAGGGTACAGATGTCGATGGGCGCCGATGATGGTTACTGTCAGGTGGACTACATAGCTCTTAGCTACCTCTAGTCATGTAAAAGATATAATAACTAAATATTGAAATAAAACATTCCAGTTTTTGCGTCGGAATATATCACAAAACAATATATCAAACAATCGAGGGGTTCAAGGTTCAAATTCAGGCGCACCTTTGATTTTTTCAAACGTATAAGTAGGTATTTGCGCAATACAAATTAATTATCACATACTTAAACGATGAAGGAAAACATCCTGAGGAAACCTGTATACCTGAAGTTTTCAAAGGTATGAAGTCTACCAATACGCATTTGGCCAGCGAGGTGGACTATGGCCTAATCCTTCTCATTCTGAGAGGAGACCAGAATAAGAAGACCCGTGCCTACCAGTGGGACAGTAATGGGTTGATTATGATGATGATAATATGAAACGAGTCATAGTAGGTCTATATAAATATATATATAGGTCTAAATATATCTTTATATATATATTTCTAATGTGCGTGTGTATGTCACTGAACTTCTCCTAAACGAATGGACTGATTTTGATGAAATTTGTTGTGTGTGTTCAAGGGGACTTGAGATTGGTTTAGATTCATAATTTAGTCCGGGGGAAAAGGGGGAAAAAATTTATTAAAAAATAATAAATTTTTAATTCGTAATTAGTTATAGAATCGGAAACTATGCATTTGATCAAGTGATGATCTTTAGCAAAGTTGTTGTCTAAGAGCCCACGAGGGCTTGGGAGTTGGTAAGAACAATTTTCGACAGATGGCACCACTGTCATTCAAATGCAGGTACAAATTTTCCGTTTTATGTATGTCATATTAATTCTTTAAAATGCGGGCGAAGCCGCGGACACCACTAGTAATGTACCTATGTATTATAAACTAGCTGACCCGGCAAACTTTGTACCGCCTCAAAATCTATTTATCAAATATATTTCATATAAAATATAACCTATGTTACTCGTAGATAATGTAGCTTTCGAATGGTGAAAGAATTTTTAAAATCAGTGCCGTAGTTTTTGAGCCTATTCATTACAACCAAACAAACAAACAAAGTTTTCCTCTTTATAATATTAGTGTAGATAAAAAATATTTGTATATTAGTAAGTTAACAGTATCTTATTCCGAGGGTTCCGAAATTATTACCAAATTCCAAGGTATGTAGAAAAAATCGAGTTTGCAAACAAGTTGCGCTCTTTTTTAATCTTAATGTTTCTTGTGTAATATATGTTAACAAATATTATTACTCATACATCATATTTTTATAACACATCGAATCTAATAATTTCAAGTTATTAACGAGTTTATAATTAAGTTAACGAAGTAGATTTATCAAAAGTCAAAATACGTCGAAGGTTTTAATTAGACAACACATATTTACTTCTAAATTAACATCTGTTAATAAATTTAACGTTAATTTAAATTATTAGCTACTTATCTATTGTTGATAATATTTAAAATATATTTTTTAAATTGCATAATCTTGGAAGGCGTGTTAAATAGCAATTAATCTTAGACTATAAAATTCTATACAGCCTTCGGTGTAGGTCGTCTGCTACTTCCGGATATCGATTTAAATTAAACGCTGTAAACATCCGGAGGTTCGTCATAAAATAGTAAATGGTCAAGCGTGACTCGTCATTAAGTTATTGGTTTCGAACATCGAAAAAATGTATATTTAAAGATAATCATGGTGGAAACTAGATTGATTTAGATAAAATTTGAATAAAAGTATAGAGGGCTTTAGCGGCTGCTATTTATTCTACAAATAAGGGATTCTGCATCCTAAAGATTCAAACAGTCGTAAAATAATCGAAACTGCTAGTGTAAAACAATACCATATTATTTAATAACCGCCAACGTGGGTGGTAGATTAATAATCATATGACAATTAAGTGGTTTAACACTATGTAAATAATAATTATTGCCTAGATAGTATTTTATCAAAATGTTATATACTCCTATATATTTTAAAAAGCACCTACATATTTGAAACATTTAGAAAAATATTGCTATTATAATATTCGAAGGCGCTTATTTCGAAAAACGAAGGTTCGACTTTTTTGTTTATCTATTCGTCGCGTAGGTATATAATATATTGTCCCTGTAGTCCCGGGAGTACAATAGGGCTACGGTATCCGCGGCCTGTCGTAAGAGGCGACTAAAAGGGGGCTTCCGCGATTACGGGCGGCAAGAGTGGGAACTCGATCCGTCCAGCAAGCAACCCCGGGAAGGACGGCGGTGCATGTGGTCGCATACCGTCGTATACACCAGGTGGGTGGGAAAAGGGTAAACTGCTCCCCTCAGGGCAGAGCCCGAAAGGGGCGTCGCGCTTGGAGTACTACGGATGTATTCCATTGGAGTTCATAATCCAACGTCGCTCCCACGGCGTCGGGTACCTTTTGAAGGATTCCCTCTCGTTAAAAAATGGTATACAATATATACATATACACACCTTGAGTAACTCGAGTGATTAATAACCGCTTACAATTTTCTTTGTTTTCATTTGAAAAGGTGTACGGTTGCTGTACGGTTTCTTGTAATGGTGGGATATTAGAGTTATGGGGTGAAGCTCCTCATCACTACCTCTTTTTTACATAATTAATGATAACTAAGCTTCTGCTTACTCCATTCTCATGAAACTCAGAATTAACATTCAATATCTTGACTATAGAATTGTGTAATAATCTAACACGTATATAAATTATGTTTTACCTTTACATACGGTCGGTTGTATGTTTTGTTAACACTTTTTTGTTAATTATAATTATAAAAATTAGAGTAGGTACATGTAATTCTAAGTAACTTATTATTATGTAATCTTCATAATTAAACAAAGTTCTATTTCTGTGGAAAATTAACTAAAGATAATACATTTAAGTCTTATATATAAAAATCTTGAGTCACAATGTTAGTTACCGCACTCCTCTGAAACGGCTTTACCGATTTTCACCAAATTTTATATGCATATTCAGTAGATCTGAGAATCGGCTACTATCTATTTTTCATGCCCCTTAGTAATACGGGTTGTTCACCCTGAACATTTTTTTATTTAAATGGCCTCATATCTAATGTTTGCCGGGTCAGCTAATGTACCTATAGTCAAAACAAATTAATTTGGATATATAAAATCCTAACAATACAATTTTGATAACGCCATTATAAAAACTATTTTAAACATGTTTTCCATCAAGATCTAGTGGTTTATAAATATTTAATTTGGGTGTAAGAAAACTATAGTAAGAAATAGTATATGTCTCTTCGAATAAATAAAGCAAAATAAATTTGAAGTACAAAACGAATATGCAGTAAACCTTATAAACATTTGTAATCAGTTTCATATAGCAGAAGAGTTCACTTTAAAGCTTTTACTACCATATCTTAAAACATTATTATTTTAATCATACATTGAAATTTCGTACCACGACGTCGTTAAAGTAAGATTGTTTTTAAAACATTACAATAAGCAGTTTTGTTTCATGTCGGTCGAAAAAATACATTCTTTTTCTGCAGGAAATTTAATTTTTAAGCAAAATATGACAATTTCAGTTAATTTAATACAATGGATAAGTGAAAATGAATAAGGGTTTAAGGAGGACTGTTTTAAGGGGGTCATGGTACGAAACAGAATAATGTAGCAATATTGAAATAACAGTTTCCTGAACTATGATGGTTTTTAAAAGATGATGGTAGGCCCCCTGGTCACAGATATTTTTCTACTCATAAGGACTAAGATGTTTTCCACATATATAGATAAGATAGCAGCCACCATTTCGTCGAAATTCACGAATTAAAAAACAATATACAATAAAATATTAATTTCTCACTGTTCCCAGAGTGAAAATTGGTGAAACTCTTTGAGTTGATAAAGTGCGAATTGATAAATTTCAAAAATCAATTTTGAAAATTCTTTTTTAAGTAATTTTACCTAACACGTAATATAGTTTCACGACGTTTACGTTCACCGTTAGCATGGGATAATTATTTTAACGCACATAAATAACTGAAAATAATACTCGTGGGATTAACTTTGAAAATAATAATTGAAGGTGGTAGAACCCTTTGTGGTTCGACTCCGGCGGCACCACCGCCACACCTATTTCTGCCTCATAACAGCAGTATTAAGCGCTGCTGTGTTCCGTTTTGAAGGGTGTGGTAAGGGAGACATACTGTTCCGAGGCGTACCACCTTAGTCCTCAGGGGTAGCGGCGCATCTGTGACTGACCTCAGGAATATCTAAACCTATCCGGTGTTGATAACAGATGTCCATGGGCGGCAGTAACAACTTACCATCAGGTGGACTGCATGCTCATCTGCTACTTCTATATTATACATAAAAAGAACAAAAGTTGCTTCTGCCTCCATTGGACATATGTAATAAATCCCAGATAAGATTGTATTCCTATCTGAAGTTGGCCATAGATACGTTGCTACCCTGGAGGACGTCGTAACCCCTCGAATGAGCTTGTCTTCCTCATCATTTCCTTCAACCAGAACATAGCACTTAACTTTAATTAAGTAAAATCCTTACCTATACCTTGAGATGCCATAAATACTATTTACTTAATGCTTCAACCCTAGCAACTGGACACTTCTATTTAAGTCCTTGCTAAAATTATTTTTGGCAAAACATCCAAATATTCACGGTACCCTAAATCAAATTTACATTAATTAATGGCCCCAATTAGCATACCGAACCGGAAGTGTTGAACCTGAACTTGAAATAACAAGGCTGTATTAATTTGTTCGATATTACGAGATTTATATTTGTAACTTAAAATTTATATTTTGTGCGAAGGTTGTCATTTTTAATGTATTTTGTGGATTTTTTTATAATATAGGAGTAGCAGATGAGCATGCAGTCCACCTGATGGTAAGTGGCTACTGCCACCCATGGACATCTGTAATCAACCCCAGGTAGGATTAGATATTGCTACTTGGAGTCGGCCACAGATGCGCCGCTACCCCTGAGGACTAAGCTGGAACGCCTCGGAAAAGTATGTCTCCCTTACCACACCCTTCAAAACGGAACACAGCAGCGCCTAACACTGCTGTTATTTGGCCGAAATAGGCGTGGCGGTGGTGCCGCCGAAAGTCTAACCACAAAGGGTTCTACCACCATAACATTTATGTTTCACTCAAAAATGCCACGGAGGAAAACCGACGGTAGTAGTACTCTACGTAGTTCGACTCTGGAGGCGCTACCAACACTTATGTTTGCCTCATAATAACATTTTTTTTGTTCTATAATATAATTTCTTTTATAATAAAATAGGAGTAGCAGACGAGTATACCACCTGATGGTAAGTGGCTACTGCCACCCACATGAGTTCAACCACAGATGCGCCGCTACCTCTGAGGTCTAACCTGGAACGCCTCGGAAAAACAACTTATTACGTTTTTTACTTACGAGTAATTAATTAATCGCAATTAAGTATGTTATACCTTGTATAATATATAATTATCAAAGATTCTTGGTAACGATAAGTGAATAATTATATTATTCAATTCACTTGAATCTTACATTGAAAGTAAATAATAGGTACCATTTTTTATCATTTGACGTTTCATTAATAAAATAAATAAAAGCAACTTCTAAAAACAACTGACGTGGAAGTTTTCCTGCGTTTTTCGGTGTAGTTATTAATTTATTTATCAAAAGAACAATGCATTAAATACTAAGAATAGTGAAATTGGATACATATAGTTTCTTAGGGCTATTATTAATCAATAACATTTCGAAGGTGGTAGAACCTGTGGTTGGACACCACGGCGGCAACACCACCACACCAATTTCTGCCTAATATCAGCATTTAAGTGCAGCCCTGTTCCTGCTACGCTTATCTTTCTGAGGCGTTCCAACTTAGTCATAATGAGTAGCAAAGCATCTGGTTCCAACCTCAGGTAGGAACGTAATCACATCTGGGGTTGATTACAGATGGATATCTGGTGAAAGGAGCCACTTCCTTTCAGGTTGACTGCTTGTTTGCTGCTACTATATTACTGCTTACAAAAGTGCTGTTTTTAGATGTGACGATTAAGCCTTCGAAGTAAAAAACCTAAAGGATGAAGAATATGGACTAGTTCATGAAAACTAAAGATATTTGCAACAAAACCAAAGCAAAGAGGTGGTTCATTTTATGTATAAATAACTTTTAAATAAAGCTTCTGTTTTTTAACAGGAAGCTCGTGGTCTTCGAATTAAGGCACTGCATCTCATCAGTGGATCGAAGTTTTTGGACACAGTCGTGGCAATCGTGAAACAAGGATTGACTAAGAAGCTTGTATCTCGCCTGCATATCCACGATAATAATGAATCACTCTACCGATTAGTACCTAGAGATATATTGCCGAAAGATTATGGTGGTGACCAGCCTACGTTAAAAGAAATAAATGGTAAGTTTTTTATAATATACGACTAGCAGACGAGCATGCAGGTCACATGATAGTAAGTGGCTACTGCCGCCCAGGAATACCTGTAATCAACCCCAGATAAGATTAGATATTCCTACCTGAGGTCCGCGCAGATGCACCGCTACTCCTGTGAACTGGGGCGCTTCAGAAATGTCTCCCTTACCACACCCTTCAAACCAGAACACAGCAGCGGTTAACGCTGCTATTGGCGAAATGAGGCCGAATTAGGTGTGGCGGTGGTGCCGCCAGAGACGAACCACAAAGGGATCTACCACCTTCAAAAGTACTTTATATATGACTACTTTCTATTGCAGAAGTAAAGTTACTTGGATCGCGGAGTTTGGTGGTTGGAGTAATCCAAGGGATTATATTAAGTAACTATTTATTGCATACTCATTAGCTACTTTAACGATAAAACTTTTGGAATTCAAACTCTACCTGTAGCTATGTGCGAATAGTAGAGAAATTTGTTTGCCGACATACCTATTTCTAGCAATAAACAACTCTTACATACTCTACAATGTGTGTATTCCGACACACACTTAACCAGATTTTTTTTTTTCATTATCATGCTGTCATTTTGAATGACATATCATATTAATTCGTGAACTTGTACGTCATAATCACAATTAGTAAAAACTGATAAAAATACTGTTCGTACTTGTACTGTATTTTTTGTGTTTGTTTATCACTAATTAAACACATTTAATTTTTGACAGTTACGATCCTTCAAATAATATTTTGTATTATATAAAAAGTTAATTAAAACCTGAAGCCCTATATTATCCGACTACTGTACCTACTTCCTCATAGAGCCATAGAGAAAAAATACTATAAGCCACCGAGCTGTCTAAGTTTGTATTTAACTTCCCTAAATCTTACATTACATTATTGTTATTTAGAATTTTCTGAAACATTTCATCTAATGTTAAATCTCTAAGTTAACAAGCATTTAAAGGTAACTTATTAAATGCAGTTATGTCTAGAATAAAATAACTTTCTGCAATAATTCATTTATTTTTCTAAAGTGTTTTTAGAAAAACATCATTATTTTCTTATAATATGCTCCTTTTCTTTTTTTTATAATATAGGTTGCACTGTGCCACTTATATGTTACTACTTCTAACTACTGTATAATACTTCTATGTCTTATTATTTCAAATAAGAGATCGTCATGGACCTAAAAAAATAGGAAATAATAGGTTTTATTTCAGGAGTCAAATATTAAAGAGTTCATGTACCTTCAAGACTACCTAGACTTTAACCGCGAGCTGCCTCCGTTAGGTGTAATTCATACCACGAACTTAGAAGTGCTTGCAATGTAAACCAAATTGATATACCATAATTATAACCATTAACAATCGTGTATAACCTGGTATATATATTTTATTGCGATAAAAATGAATACCTAAGCAAAATGTTACCACAAAGTAGAAGGCTATATCGTTGAACAAACTGTGTAATTAAATAATAAAATATGCTATTATAGTCAAACTACGCCATTTAAACTTAATATAATTATTAAGAATGTTTACAACCTTCTCAAGCGTGCATTTACAAGACTTTGAGGGTTAAAAAAATAAGCAAACAGGTATTTTGATCTAAGTTTTTATTATTATGGTAACCCGTTTGTCTATGTCAAATTTAGGATTCGCCTTATTTGACTTTGTAATTAAATGGACTTTGGATCCAGTATCATATAATATACATTTATGAACAAGTTGACGAATAATTTGCCGAATAATTACGAGTACGTAAACGTTAAGTAGAGACGCATAGTTCGGACTGAAATCTACTCCCCACGTTGAACGGCCGGCGAGTACCGAATACAACCAAATAAGTTCTTAATGGACGCCCTCAAGTATTACATTTAATAAAATATGTTAAAATCATATAAATTATTATTTATTAATACATGTAGCGACAACTTTGGATCACCTTTTATGAATATTGCACGGGCGAAGGAGAGTCAGATTTGGTATAGTTAACATTTACATTGAAAAGGAGTGTAGAGAGGCAAATTTGTATGTAACATGAGTTACACATACATCAAATAAAATAAAAAATAAACTCGTATTATACATATTACGTAACAATATTCCAATGCCAATATAATTAGTATTAAATAGTATTTGTCATAAAACGGGTTATTGATTTTAAATATGGCTTAAACAAGTTAAACTTTTTACTATGATTATTGTTATTTAAGTAACTTAAAGGTTAATGTAGATACAAAAAAATACATTAGGTACTTATATAAAGTTTGTATCAAATAAAAACTCACGCCTAACAAGAAAATGTACCCAGTTTTGAGAATTGAAATAGTTGCGTAAAAAACTTTTGCCACGTCTCCGTGCTAAAATGTCCCTAAAATATTTGAAATAATTATTTATTTATTACGTAAATTACGTAATTATTACGTAAATTAGTTATTTATTCGTCAATTTTCTCTAAAAATGTTTTAATTTGTCAAGGATTCAAAAAAAGAACTTACTAAAATAAGCCGTTTGTGGCTTCATTCAATTTCAAGGCGGCGAAGTATCTTTACTAATCTATGGATAAAACATACTTATACATGTTATACTTCGGTAAATATTCAAATTTACTTTTTCTGTATAATTATGGTATAATATTGATTATGTAATACTAGCTGACCCGGCAAACGTCGTATTGCCATATAAATAAAAAAATGTTAAGGGTGAACTACCCTTATCACTTAGGGGTATGAAAAATAGATGGTAGCCGATTCTCAGATCTACTGAATATGCATATAAAATTTAGTGAAAATCGGTAAAGCCGTTTCAGAGGACTACGGTAACTGACATTGTGACACGAGAATTTTATATATAATATGTATGTATATAATAATTATTGCACATTTAAGTTTATTATATGAAAGGACGTTAGTGGTATGTAGTCCGTCGCTCAGCCAAATGATGAGTATATTGTAGCTCTTATTTCATCTTATATAGCTTTTAATTCAGTCGATTTTGACACAGACTTCAAATCCAATAGCTGTTAGGTTATATTAGAGATAAATAATTAATAAAAAAATATTTATTAAGGAATTAGTTCATTTTCCAAAGACTTCTCAAAACTTTACGAAGGACTTTCAAAGTTATGCGTAACATGTGCATAACATGTGGAAAATTGTGTATATCAATCTTAATTTACATTTTGTTTTTTTTTTTAACCTAACCTAACCTAACCTAGCTAACAGAATTAAAATCATACAATTACGCGTGCCCTTAGTATGAGTTTTTATATTTTTACAAAAATTACTGTTTTTGTATTCGTTTACGTATCTCCCATACATTTCTAATCAGTTCTGATACAGTGCGCTAGGGTAGCTGATTGTCAATTTTGTAAAAGCCCATACTTAGGATGTACTAAGAGTACTGTATCATATGGAAAAGAAAATAACAGCCTATTCGCTTCTAAACAATTACAATACCTTCATCAGTACATTATCCTGCCACAATGCATTTTTCTTTTTTACAAATATAATTACCCCGTTGAATATAATTATGGCCAGAATCTTATTTGAAGTAAAGTTTTTTTCGCGATGATTTTTTTTCAAACGTCGAAATATTGTTTAATGAATTCAATATATGCAATATTTAAATTTGAATATTACAATATTTTTTACTGGTTTAAAATTGAAATAATCTTATAATAAATTGAATTTACAATATTACAATATGGTCGTTTAGAGATAAAATAATCATACTTATTGGATGATTAAAATTAAAATATGCTAATTAAAATATGCTAATTAAAATTAGGTACATTTTTAAGACGTTATCGGTAGGTATATCAAGACAATAATTAAAACACACATCATAATTTTAGCTGTTATTAAATTTATGTGTGCCTACTTACCACTGTTTCGCAGTTTTTGGAATAAACTAAGCGAAATAAGAAACTTCGCGAACAAAGAGTCTACACAGCTGATGATAAGTGGCTGCTGCCGCCCATGTAGCTATATCTGTAATCACCTCAGAAAAGATTAGACGCCTACAGTATCTGATATCGGCCACAGATGCGCCGCAGCCATGAGGACGCAGCTGGAGTGCCTCGGAAGTATGTCTCTTTTACCACACCCTTCAAACCAGAATACAACATCACTTAACACTGCTATTCACAGACCTGTATTTGTTTTGCAGGTCTGTGCTGCTGTCATTAGGCAGAAATACCAATTCTACCTTCCTTAAAACCCACCTATCATCTTTCTAGGTACATTTAACTTTCTGTTATCAGCGTATTAGAAACATAGTGAGGTAACTTAAATATTTGCGAGTTCAGTAAAAAAAGTTGTGTGAATTCTACCTAGCTCTTGGGCTATGTTCTAAACCACAATTTTAGACGAAATGCGTGTCCAACAGTGGGACAGTGGGACAATAACAATGACGATGATTTAGTTGTTATACAATATACACGAATATGCTGACCCTACTTCAAACACACATATTCATGAGCACACAAGCACGCAGGCTCTCACGCTAAACAGGACACGTGGTTGGGGCACGTGAGGCGACACGTGTATTTGGTTATAGATCTTTTTTTTGCAGTACCCTGCTCTGCTTTTTTGTTGTTCTAATGTAAAGCAGTGTTATTTTTATTTTATGATATTCCAACTCTAGTTAGAAGTGATTGACACGAAAGTAGATCGCGTCTTATACACGTGTTTGTTTTTGACGGCTTTATTACACGTAATCTATTTGCTTTTTAAGGATTTGAAGTAAGAAAAGAGCGTGCAGTGCATCTGGTTGCCAGCAGTGGTTGTAAATAGTGGAAACAAAAAATACTATTAAAGTATACTGAATATAACAATATATGTGTAGAATAACTGTTTTCTCTGTGAATCGATGGAGCGGCGTGCTAGAATAGGCTCCAGGGGGCCTACCACCATCTTTTAAAAATCATCGTAGTTCAGAAAAGTTTTATTTCCTCCTAAAACAGTAAAATATTCCGTCATACATAGTTGAGCAAACTTAAACCCTTATTAATTATTCGCTTATCCATTGTATAAAACCAACTGAAATTGTCATATTTTACTTAAAACGTTAAATTTTCTGCAAACAATATGAATTATTACTATACAAAACTTCTTATTGTAATATTATAAAAGTAATCTTACTTTAACGAGGTCATGGTACAAAATTTCAATGTATGATCAAAATAATATTGTTTTAAGACATGGTAGTAAACCCCCTGATTGCGAAGGGCAATGTTTTTCAAGTCCCTTTCATTAACACGCCCTGCAACTTAAAAGGCTCATCGAATTTAAACACATGAGGAATCGGATGCTTCTAAATTTTCGGAGTGACTTCTTTTTAACCAACAACTTCTTTTTATAATAATTCTTCAATTAATATTTTTTTCTTTTTCAGAATCAAATTTCAAAGAGCTATCATCGATTAAACATATAAATAGGATGAAATTTATGGAATCGGCAGTAACTAACGAGTCCCAGCGCCTGAGTTCCAAGTTCAACGAGGAATATTCTGGAATGCCTGGGTCGTTCAAAGTTTTAAATGTTGATTGAAATGTTAAAACGTACAAGTAAATTATAAAAGTAAATACCTGACTATGTTTAAAAATGTGTGTGTGATTTGTATGAAATGTGTGTGTTATTTACAAACAAAAAAGCATTTAGAAATATAAAAGCATCTTCGTTATATATATTTTTTAAATCGTATCAACGCAACGTAACCACTTGGTTTAGAAAATAATTATAATTTAAAAACTAAAAACCACGCTAAAATTGATCCTGACTCCTGACAATCCTGATGACTGGGATAAAATTATTAAAATCGTGTATTGTCATCGGTTATTGATAATTGTTCAATATTTAAATTAATCGTTCAAAGTGGGTAAATAAATCGAGTTCAAAGATTCCGTTACATACATACATAGATACAACCCAAGCTAATAAAAGCGTGGTAAAAATAGTGTTAACTTATTCAATTTTTTGCATTAGGCTTCTGGCGTACCTACCTATATAAAAGATATAGAATATGATACTTGTAAGTTAAGGAAAGATGTATTGCCTACAAAGAAATATATTTTAAACGTACCCACATATGTACTAACATATAAATATAATAAGTAAATAAGCAAATATGTATGTTCATGGAAAGTGGCTATAGCCCTCGATGGACATGTATTCAAGCCCAGATAGAATTAAAGTCCTCAGTCTCAGCACTAATTTGGAACGACACGGATAAGTCATCCTTCAAAGGGAAACACAAACTGCTGTTGTTTAGCAGAAATAAAGTCTCGTACTCCATCTATTTCACTAATACTTCAGACATTTTTAGATTTGTATAGCTCTTAAGGCTACCCTACTTTACTTCATTTGTTATAAATACCTGCAACACAAGATAGAGAAATATAAACGAAATAATGTATGTAAATCTTTCATGCCTTAAGAACTCTATTTTCATCACAACAGCAGCTAAATGAATAATAACTTGAATAAGTTTCAACAAAAAAACTCTATTAGCATAATTCAACAGTTAGGTGTCTCTATCAAGCCAGAAAAACTTGCCTAAGAATATCTTTTATATACCACTGAATCTCAGTTTAGATTAGTATTTGAAAATATAAGATTTTATTAATAATTTCATAAGCGCAGCGGAAACCACTTCTTATTAATTTTAGTATTGTTTATTAGGTAGGTACTATTTTTATCGGTATACGTATACGTCATTCAAAAGTTAACTTAATCCGCATAATCCCCGCTCTTGTTAATCATAAACAAAGTAAAGTTGGATAACCGCCTAGTATCATTAGCGTTTATATCAGAATTAACTATGTTTTTTTATAATAAAGTAGTAGCAGACGAGCATGCAGTCCACCTGACGGTAAGTAGCTACTGCTGCCTATGGACATCTGTAATCAACCCCAGATGGGACTAAATATTCCAAGCTGAGGTCGGCCTGATGACTAATCTGGGACGCCTCTAAAAGTATGTCTTGCTTACTACACTCTTTAAACCAGAAAACAGCAGCTCTTAATACTGTCATGAGGCAGCAATCGATGTGGCGGGGGTGCCGCCGGAGTCGAACCACGTAGGATTCTACCACCTTCATATGTTAAAAATATATCCGAAAGAGGGTTGGTTAAAATGTCTGGATAATATCCATGCATCCATCTGGATAGTATATATATCCTAATATTAAAAGAAATGGCCAAGTGCATGTCAAACTCGCACTTGTTACCGCCCAATGTTTTTTTTAATTTTAGTCTCACAGCAGCCATAGAAGTAATTACATTGTGAAAACTGTCTACCTGTTACGGTTCAATAGATAAAGCGAAAAATGCCGATAAATAGTGGTTTTTCCTTTTGATATAGCGACCTTTATTTATCTTCAAGATTTATTTAATTTTTAGTATGTGTTGCTAAGTACAGCGGCCATCACTATACGACATCTGTAATATATCAAGTGTCTGTATACTATGGCTTATGAGATAGAGCCCTGTGACAGGCAGACGGACAGGCAGCGGAGGCTTAGTAATAGGGTTCCGTGTTTACCCTTTGGGTACGGAACCCTAAAAATTAGTGCAGAAATGGAACGTATCAGAGATGGACCTTGTTAGACTAAATCGTATTTTTTATAATATATTTTGACAGACGCAATGGCATGGCCGGCGTCCGCTTATGTATGTATTAAGGTGCCATGATTTTATTATTTTTTTACTTTGTAATGAATAATGATAAATAAGTCGGTAAATAAACTTAGTAACGTGTATTCGCGGTAATTATTAATTTACATATTCTATGAATAATTAGAAAAACTATAACTAAGTAGGTATGACTATAGGTATACAATATTTACAGAGTAAATAAATAAATAAATAAAAATAATAAAAATAATTAGAATAAGTAAATTTCAAAATTAAAATAAAGTCTACATCACTGCCTTGACATCACATCATTGAGGGTGTCTCAAAATGGCTGGATATGGTACCATGTTGTATGGGATTTTAACTTACCTGTGGCTTATGTATAATTAATCTATCCAATTTTCCTATCAAAGATCGAAATATGACAATTACTTCAACTTTGGCAATTTCGATGCTTAATCAAAAACCTTATTGATCAAAAACCTTTTCACAAGAATACCGGTAAATAAATGAAAAAACTGTTTTTCTTTCAGATTTCTTTGAGAATTTGAGATTGTCTGTTATTTTATACCTACTCAATTGACATTTGAAAATGTGTAGTAAGTGAAATCAGTATTAATGCCGGGCAAAGAACCGTGCCCAACAGTAGGATTTAAGAAGAGCTGCAGCCAAATCTTAACGTTATTCAACTACTTTGCATTACAATAACACCAGGTGGATTTAATTTTGGTAAAAACTACAACTAAATGTAGCAACACCAGATGCTGTCTAGCAAGACAGTAATAAGATCCAAAAACTTGTAGCAATATGTCTGAAAGCTAAGTTCCATAAAGTTTACTTTTTAAAACAACATCATATTTGTAGCTAATGGTAAAATGCTTTTACTACTTAACCTATATATAGTAAAAGTATGCTTATAAAATAATATCCCACTTTATATATCTTTTTATAAAATTTAAAATAGAATTTCTTTGCAACAAACTTAACTCTTGTAGAGACTTGTATATTAATTTCTTTAGAAGTATCTGCTTTACTATAAAACCGGATCACGGGAGAGCTTAAAGTTTTAACCTTTATAAGACCATAGAACGAGTACATGTAGCAGCGTTTTTAGGGTTCCTTAAACGTAAAAACGGAACCCTATTACTAAGCCTACGTTCTCTGTCCATTTGTCATAGGGCTCTATCTCTAGAACCAAAATAGATAGACGATTGAAATTTTCACAGAATATGTAATGCTGGCCGCTATAAAACAAATATTAAAAATAAAAAATCTTGAAATAAATGGATTTCACCATAAAATAAACTATTTTCCGACATTATTCGCTTTATCTATATAACCATAATAAACAGTTAAAATGTTCTTAATGCATTCAGTTCTATAGCTACTATGATAACAAATACTAAACATAAAAAACAAATTAAGTTACGGAACCCTCCGAGTGCGATTTCTCTAGTGTGTGTACCTTTTTTTTTGTTTTCGAGAGTACCCGTCGGGTACCTTCAAAAGGTACCCGACGACGTGGGAGCGACGCCGGGTTATGTGGGATTTTTACCGCACTAAAACCAACTGGCCGTCCTCAGCGCTTGGTGGAGAACTCCAGGATCTCCGAAGGAACACAACCGGAATACAGCAGCGTTAAAACTGCCGTTACTAAGCAGAACTAGATAATAGGATAGGAATAAACTTTCTACTAAATTATTCCATGAGCTCTATGGTATAGGGCTTTTCAAAGCCTGTATTGGCAATTTCTATGGTGTTGCACATGTGCCTAGACGGCAATGACTAAGTACATTCCAACATTACCCTTACCATGAGTTTTTACGTTTTGAAAAATATTACTGTTTGGTATTTGTTTACGTATTTGCCCATACAATTTCCAATCAGCGCCCGTAGCTGATTGTATCAAAACTATAGTATAAGTAACGTAACATTAAATGTCTAAATTGACAAACGGCGCTTTATATTTTGTCTCTCTTTGTTGTGAACATGTGAGGTAGACAAAAAGACTTGAGCACTTACTTATGGTTACGTTTACTCAGTCTACTAAAGCAACGGAACAGAGTAATGGATTGAGTAAACGTAACGTAAAATTGTGGGATGTTTTCAGGTAGCCTGTCTGTTTATCTTTGTTTACTATTTCGTTAGTTTATCATTAGGTTTATCTATAAAATAAGATATGGTGGTACAGTCGGTGGCTCTATCATCTTTATATAACTCATCTGCGATGGAATAAACTTTACTGCTTACATACAAATTCACACATGTACATATAGCGTAATTAGTGATTCTTAAATGTTTGTAAATTACTTAATGTTGTATTCAGTTATATTATTGTTTTAGATATAACGATCGTAAGAAACGTTTATTACTTGGTTTATAGTCACAAATATATTTAGACTAGATTTTTTCCGAGACATATACAATTATACATGTAAAATGAAAACACTTATAAATTTCAATGTGTTAGATCCCGACAGGTTTAGTTTTATTATATAGAAGTAGCACGAACATGCAGTCCGCCTGATGGCATCACAGTGGTCACGGGCGCCTATGACATTGTTAATCACCTTCATCATTGGAAGGTGGTAGAACCCTTTGTGGTTTGACTTCGACGGCACCACCGCCACGCTTATTTCTACCTAATAACAGCAGTGTTAGGAGCTGCTGTGTTCCGGTTTGAAGGGTGTGGTAAGGGAGACAGACTTTTCCGAGGCGTTTCAGCTTAGTCCGCAGGAGTAGCGGCGCATCTGTGGCTGATCTCAGGTAGTAATATCAGATCCTATCTGGGTTTGATTACAGATTTTGAAGGTGGTAGAACCCTTTGTGGTTCGACTCCGGCGGCACCACCGCCACACCTATTTCCGCCTAATAACAGCAATGTTAGGCGTTGCCGTGTTCCGTTTTTTAGGGTGTGGTAAGGGAGACAGACTTTTCCGAGGCGTTCCAGCTTAGTGACCGACCTCAGGTAGGAATATCTAATCCTATCTGGGGTTGATTACAGATGTCCATGGGCAGCAGTAGCCACTTACCATCAGGTGGACTGCATGCTCGTCTGCTACTCCTATATTATAAGAAAAAAAATCATCACTTCTATATAGAACAATGGCCTGATGCTGACAGCAGATGCATTTCCGCTTAAACTAGGACTAACAATACCTGTTTCACGCTAGAAATAGGTGTGGCGGTTGTACATCTGCGTTTAAACACACCGGTTCCAATACACGCTGGTTCGGGCGACACCACTGCTTAATAATTCTGGCTTACTACAGCAATGACGGCGTGGTAGCACAAACTTTAACGATGCATCTTAAAACGACTTTAGACAAGTCTTCAACGAGGAACGATTACCAAAAAGTGGATAATTTATAAAAAAACAGATATCTATTTTTAGTCCATCTTGAGAAAAGTACCAAACCAAAATTGGTTTAGGAAGTTGGTCATAAAACACAAATGTCTTTTTTATGCAAATATGTTTTTAATCGTTTTGAAGGCTTTTTTACGCAGTCATTTTCTGTTCAAAACACCTAACTTTAGAACTCAAAATATTATCCTCCAAATGTCTACTCTTTATACGAAAAGACAACTCAAAATTTCAACATTTTGTAAATTGATGAGCGGTCTATAACCCTCCTATTGACAGTTGTCAATATGTAATAATCGCTAAATCTACTAGTTAGTAGCTTTAGCGATTAATAAGTGATTTACGCGACTGTCAATAGTTGCTCGTTGACGTTTCAGAGGTTTATGCCTATACAGTACCCTCACCATGAGTTTTTACGTTTTGACAAATATGATTGTTTTGGTATTTATTTACGTATTGGTCCATACAATTTCCAAGTTCTGACACAATCCGCTAGGGGCGCTGATTGGAAATTATATGGGCAAATACGTAAACAAATACCAAAACAGTCATATTTGTCAAAACATAAAAACTCATGGTAAGGGTACAGAAATATAGAAAATAGACTTTTTTATAATAGGAGTAGTAGACGAGCATGCAGTCCACCTGATGGTAAGTGGTTACTGCTGCCCATGGACATCTGTTATCAACCCCAGGTCGGATTAAATATTCCTACTTGAGGCCGGCCACAGATGTGCCGCCACCCCTGAAGACGCCCCTGAAGCTAGAACGCCTCGGAAAAGTGCCACCTTACCACACCCTTTAACATCAGTAGCGCTTAACACTGCTGTTTTGAGGTAGTAGAAAAAGGTGTGGCCGTGTAGCCGTGTTGCCGCCGGAGTCGAACCACAAAGGTTTCTACCGCCTTTTGACTGACAGAAAATTGACAACTGCCTGGAAGACTGTTTTAAAGAACCAATTGTAAACCCGAGCGGTTAAGCATCTAGTAAGAAGGTTTAGCGTTAATAACCAAAGCAGCTATCAGGCGATAGTAGCCGGTCGGATGGATGGAGAAATCTTTAATACCTTATTCTCATAATTCTCAGACATGTAGTCTCAAGCATTTAAGTAAGTTTCCTTATGCTGTTTTCCTTCATTATTATAGCGAGTGAATTGAATATGCATGTTACTTTGAAAAACTAGAGATGGAAGATGTAGACCCCGGATCCGCAATACAATAAACGAATTTGAATATATATGACAAGATAGCAGATATTTCAATCATTCAATCCGAATAAGTCATCGTTGATAGATTTGGCTATAAGAAAAATAACAAAAATTATGACATTTTTCATTATAATGATATAATGATGACTATTTTTTGTTTTAATGCTTGTTTGGTCTCTACTTGTTTTATTTCCTTTAAATTTACTCTAAACGGTCAGTTATGATCTATTAATAAATTTTTGTTTTTCGACATACTAACCAACTACAGTCATGTTCAATATTTCAAAAGCATAATATTGGATAGATTGATTATTAATAAGCGTCGCTAGCGGTCATCTTTCAAGGATGGATCGCTTAAGTAACTTGTTTGCAACACGCCGGCGTCACACACATATGAGCGCATCGACCATGCTTAACGACGACTTCTTACACAACATCCCCCACGAAACGCAAGCTAGTGTAGACGCAAGTGAAGTGGCGGTTCAAAACAGTCTTGTTTAAGCAATATAGTCGCTGTTGAAGTGCGTACTGTGTATCAGTTGGATGGGTGACGGTTTTGGCGTTTGCTTCTGGTCTTCTGAAGGTATGTTCAGCTGTTGGTTTAAGTACGTAGCCTGTGATATCTGTTGAAAGTTAGAGGCAATTGGATGGGTGACGGTTTTGGCGTTTGCTTCTGGTCTTCTGAAGGTATGTTCTGCTGTTGGTCCTGGTTTTATCGAGTAGAGGTCATTAAACCTTAGCAAGTCTTACGAGAAGTTTGAAGACAGTTCACTTACGTCTCATTAGTTAAGGTCGTCAATATGTGACGTGATGATTAACCATTGCCTTCTCCCAGACACGAAAGAAGCAACAACGTGAAGTGTAATTCAGAACTTGTAGAAAGAAGGGTAACAGTCAGTTATCAATTTGTAATTGAATATATTTTATTAACCAGATAGCAGTATAATAATAAGTATATTATGAAGTATACCAACAGATAATTCAATAGATAATAGATTCAATAAAAACACAAATTAATATAATTGTTTTTGTACTTGTAAAAAAAATAACATCACACGAATGATGTTAGTAATAGCAATTCTAAAATAAATTTATGAAGTCTTAAACTTAGCAATTTAGAATAAAGCAACCAACTTTTAATAAAAAATAAAATGGCAATTAAAATTTATAAACCTCAGATAAAAATACCATAAACCAGGTAAAACGGCGAAATAGATGCAAACTACATTAAAATGAATAAAACTAAAAAATATTTGAACTTCCGGACGGATATCAATCTAAATGGCCCAGAAGGACAATGACACGATAAATTGATACATAATTGTTATTATAATTTGAAAAACTGCGATTCTGATACTGAAGGTCACTCAAGACCTGCTCCTACATATTCGCTGTTTACAAAGGACGCTAATCAAATCCCCGCGTAACTCTGCGCCGGCGCACGTGTTGTAAAATTATTTCGTGTGTTAATTCAGTTCGGTTTAAGATCCTACGGTGAGTTGTGGAAATCTTATATTTTGTGATTGTTTTACTTTTAGTGAAAGGAAATTATTATATAATTGATTGTAAATGAAAAATGTTATTTAAATGAAGTATTAGTTAATTATGAAGCTCATGTTTCAAAATAAAAATAAGCTGAAAAGTGACAAAAATTAAATATGAATAGTTATATAATAAATTATTCTAGTTTTTTATATACTTGCTATTTTATTAACAGCACTACATATAATATGTGTGTATAAAATAATTATAACATTAACAGAAGCAACATAAAACATAATAATAATACTAATAATAAATATCTACTTTAAATAGATAAAGAAAATTAAGAAGTTATCTATATGATTTTAAAAAAGAAAACCAAAGGCACATTCTCAATATTTTTAATTGTTTTCCGGCTTTTTTTGTCCCGGAAATATGCAATGTTAAAGGTAGTCTGTTAAGATAACTAATTTGAAAAAAAAATGTGTTTTGTTATACATCTACTAATTGAACTCATCTTTTGTTTGTTAGTTAAAAGATAATAAACATGTAATTAAAGTGAGTATAGACAATGGGACATTTCAATTTAAATGAGTATCTATTGACAATAAATTGAAATATATTAATTTATTCATTTTAAAAAACTAAGAATGGATAATTATCTTTTTATTTATTTCTTTACAATTGAAGTTGCAAACTACATTTGTAATTTATCCCAGATATTAAATTCCTACCTGAGGTTGCCAACAGATGTTTCACTACCCCTGAGGACTAAATTGTCTTAATAAGTGTCTTCCTTACCACACCCTTCAAACCGGAACATAGTAGCGCTTAACACTGTTGTTATTATATAAGGCAGAAACAGATATGACTTAGGTGCCTCTAGAGTATAACGGGGAATGTAAAGGTTTCGACTTAGTCCTCAGGGATAAAAAAGCATTTATGAGGCCGACCTCAGTTATAACTCCAATAACATTTGGGTTCTCAATGAATAGCAGTGATATGTGGTCACTATCAGTTGCAGGACCATATTCTACATTAGCAACACAAAATAAATACATTATTATTTATTTATTTATGTTTTAAAGTGATGTAGACAATGGGACATTTCAATTTAAATGAGTATATAAGTAAAATAAGTATACTACGTATTTTACTTATTAATTTGTATTTAAATATAATTAACTGTCGTAATTATCATATAACTACATAAAAATAAACTATATAATTATTAACTTCATTTAGTTACATTAACTAAATTAGTAAGATGAATTGTTAAATTGAATTTTTTGTGCTGTTTTTGTTTACCTGCGTCATAAACAATAAAATTATACGAATCACCCCTAATTAGCATACTCATGAGATTTAATATAACACTTAGTTTTTTCATATAAGCCTTAATAAGGCTATAAACGATTTTTGGTGTTCCGTAACCAAATGAAGGTAGAGCTTTGTCGTTCGTCTCTGGAGACAGCGTCACACTTATTTCTATCTAATCACAGCAGTATACAGTAGTGCAGTGATAGCCTAGTGGTTAAGAAACGCGGCCTCTCGATCGAGGGGTCCGAGGTTCAAATCCCAGGCACGCACCTCTGATTTTCAAATTTATGTGCGTATTAGAAATTAATTATCACTTGCTTAAACGGTGAAGGAAAACATCGTGAGGAAACCTGCATACCTGAGAGATTTATAAAAAAAATCTTAAAGGTATGTGAAGTCTACCAATACGCACTTGGCCAGCGCGGTGGACTATGGCCTAATCCTTCTCATTCTGAGAGGAGACCCGTGCCCAGCAGTGGGACAGTAATGGGTTGATGATGATGACAGCAGTATTAAGCGCTGCTGTGTTCCGGTTTGAAGGGTGTGGAGTGGTAGAGGAGACATACGTATCCGAGGCGTTTCAACTTAGTTCTTAGGGAAAGCAACGCATCTGCAGTCGTCATTAGGTACAATTCTAATCGTATCTAGTGTTCATAACATATATCTATAATAGGCAAAAATTGGGTGATACCTTATTAATGACGATACAGCTGATCAAAAACTATTGAACAAAACAAAATCATCGGTAGAGAAACAAACGAGAAAAATAATCTTATTGTTTTATTATGCTTAATAATATTTAAGACTCATTACTAAATTGAGAGATCCATGCCCAGCAGTGAATTATTAGAGGGAGTGAAATATTTTAGTGACATCTTAAAAATAACTATTTTCTTAACTAATAACCTTTTGGTATGATACTTGATGATACGATTGTAGGTTTCTTAAGGTGAATGGCCCTTTCGAATGGTTTCTTTTGGCTCCGTTCGTAATAAAGACCTACTAAAAAGTGTACCATAACTTTCGATTCGATTAATGTTATGGGTTATATAACAGTGTTTTATAAAATGCACATGACGCTGCAATAATATTTAAAAGTAACGAGACACTTACACTTTTATACGTCGTGAACCTCTACTGTCCCACTGCTGGGCAAGGGCCTCCCCTTAGAATTACAACAATTAGGCTATGTACAGTTCTATTCTAAGATAACTTGTATCGTCTGTATCAATATTTTTTTTATCAAATTTAAGTAGCAAACATGCAAAAACCTCCAGGCGGTGATCGTTAATTTACTGTCCCACTGCTGGACACGGGTTTCCTCTCAAAGAGTATTTAGGTCATAGTCCACCGTGTTAAGTGTGAATTGGTAGCCTTCACACACCTTTGAGAACTTTTTTAAATAACCCTCAGGCGAATAGATTTCCTTATCATGTTTTCCTTCACCGTTATAAATATGATAATAAATATGTTAAGATATTATAAGATAAATAAATTATTTCCTATTCTTTTCATTGTCTTTAAATAACGAGAAATGTTTGAAGAATTCTCTAGTAGGTCATATTGTATGGTTATGAGAGTGGAAAAAGTACACGTTTACTAAACAAGTTACGTAAATGTGACGAGTAGAGTTTCGCAGCCGGTTTCTTAGTAGTCACTGTAGATATACACGAAAAAGAGGACGTAATATATTATTAAAAAATAGCCGCAAAAATTTGACTTTTCGAAGTGAAACTTCTTTAGCTCAAAAAATTGGTACGAGAAAAATTGATGCTAAGGATGAAGTAATTACCAAAATTGTCACACAAAGTCGTCAGGATTCCTTTTTAAATTGTTACGCAAAAATGTCAAATAGTGTTTTGCAGTCAGTTACCGTACTCACTTCAGACAGAATGGGAACGCAAGACGTGATGTATTTGTTAAAGAAATAGTCCAAAATAATTAGGTAATTGCATTTCGAAGATATACTTCTGAGGGTGTAAGTGAAAGATATTATTTAAGTATAGATACTGAATTAAAAATATCTCTCGCAGCAAAAAGTAAATGTGAAAGTGTTAAAAATACTACAACACAAAAACGGGAGAATTAAAAATAGCACAAAATTTAGGATATCCTTTCGAAGTTCATCTTCTTTAGGACTAGCAAAATAGTTGTTTAAATTTCGTATAAAATGTTATAGTTTAGTAAAAGATGAGTGATTGATTTTATATTGGAAAACGAAAGTGTCAAAAGTTCATATGAATATTAATTACTTCAAAATCTAATTATTATAATCTATTCTATTGCTTTTTTTTGCAAAAATATGAGCAATTAGTATTGTCTATATTCACGTCATAATAACAGATGTTTATTTTATTTTTAATCCCCAAAAAAAAGTTTTAACTTCTTAAACCAGTGCGTCTTTGAATATTTTTATATTCATTAAAAGGTAAAGAAAAAACAAATATTATGTTATCAATTACTAGCTGATAAAATATGTAAGAAATTATAAGTATTGTCAAAAATATTCTGTTATATATATAGCTTACGTTGTAATACTAAGAATGGTTTATATTAAGGGATTAGGTATTTGATCTACTAGAATCGTAAACTACCTGTATAGTTAGCTATCGAGAAAATCCTACGTTGGTTAGAAACCGTTTTTGTACTAAATTTCAAGCAAATCCGTTCATGTGGTCCATTGTTTTTGAGTGATTGTATAACAAACATCTGTTCATATAATCATACATGAGAGCAGTGATAGCCTAGTGGTTAAGAAACTCAGCCTGTTGATCCAGAAACCTAAGTTTTCAAAGGTATGTTAAGGTAATCAATATCTACTTGGCCAGCACGGTAGAGTTTAGCCTAATCCTTCCCACCTGAGTGAAGACCCGTGCCCAGCAGTGGGACAGTAATGGATTGATGATTGGATGATGGTTCATACAAACTTCCATATTAATAATATTAAAATAGTAATAGAATATATCTTGTGTGACTTATGATGATCATTCTTGATAAGTTATCATAGTAAAGCCATCAACTTCATTATTTCTGGCTTATTAAATACATAAAATGTAATTGCCGTGCATTCAATTATCATAATTAACAATTAGTTCTTAATTATGTCTAATTAGACATCAATCATGATTATAATTGTTTTAAGATGTTGTTAAGTTTTAAAACTCTTTTAAACCATAACTTATATGTTAACCTTCGATTTCTACGTATGACTAGAACTTGAAAACATATACCGAAATTTGAGAATTGCAATTTAATGATAATTTGAGTATAAAATGTTTTAATTAAAATATTTATCAATTTACTATTTTGGCAAACACGATAAACTGATCACGATTCTTTGATTAACACGATTTAGTAATTATAATATCCATGATCTTAAAATTTCATAATTATTCCACAAAATGCATATTTTGTTTAGCTTGTTAAGGAAAGTTATCTAGGAAAAAATCTACATATTTGCTTAACGTGAAGGTTGATTGTTTTTTTTATAATTAGTTGGTTTCCTTTTTTTTCTACGAGGATAGTATTATTATTTACATTAGATTGATTGAAGTATTATAGGATCGCACTTTGATATAATACTTAAAAACGCTGACCAAGACTGTACCTACCAACATTGATATGTAATTTCGCTTACCATCTTGCACATATTATTGCGAGAAATAACTAGAGTATAGTAGAACTCTGATATTCCTGCTCAGTAGAGGTTTATTAAGCAGGAATGCACAGTAAAGAACACAAACAAAGCAACAAAGCTGTGTAATAAATATTTGAATGGTAAAGAATTCTTCCAGCATTAAGCCTGCTGTACCATTTTAAAGGTATAATAAAGTTTTACAGGCTTACAATCTTTATATGCAAATACTATAAGACTTTACATTTTTTATTCGATAGCTTAAAGGACAAATTTCGCGTCTCATGTGGTTTGATTACTAGCGCTGCTGATTTTTCGAAGTTACTTAAGTGCAATTGTGCATATTAGTTATTAATTATCACATGCTTTAACGGTGAAAGAAAACATCGTGAGAAAACCTACAAGCCTGGGAGCTCTGTAAAAAAAGTTCTCAAAGGTGTGTGAAATCTACTTATCCATACGTGGTCAGCGAAGTGAACTATGACTTAGTTTTTTTCAATTTCTGTGAAGAAATTGACATTGGCTTATGAGGCAATAATGGTATTTTATTGCCATTTGATAACAGCTCCCACAGGAGAGGAAATATATAGGACAAAATAAAAAAATACGCTTTCTAAACTCATACACTAGGATTTTCTGTATTGTGAGTGACATGGACACATACATACATATATACAATACACATAGGCAAATACACAAACACTCAGTACAGAAAGCTAAATTAATTTATTTATAATCAATCAGAACTTCAAAAGGAGGAATAGTTCTGTTGTTATCACTAATATTTTTAAGTTAGTACTCAAATACTCAAAATAGTTTTTTGTCCACAGATGTTTCTGGACGGCCAGCACCCCCTATATCCCTACTCCGAGGAGGATAAGCAAGGGATCCTGAAGGAACATGGGTTGAAGGAGAGCATCTTACAGGAAGACGTCGACGCCATCTTAGAATGGTATTACAAGCAACCACACTTGTCATGTGCTCCAATTAGTAAGTATTAATATTTTTATAATATCTGTCTTTTTACATAGATTACTAAAGATATTTTGCCGCCTTGAAATTGAATGAAGCCACAAACGGCTGATTTGTCAGTTTTTTTAATTCTTGACAAATAAAATACACATTTAGAGAAAATTTATGAATAAATAACTAATACTGCGTAATTTACATAATAAATAAATATTCCAAATATTTTAGGGACATTTTAGCACGGAGACGTACCAAAACTTTTTTACGCAACTATTTCAACATTTTCTTGTTAGGAGTGAGTAATCTATCGGTCTTATTCATAAAAAGTTATAGCACACTTATAACATTGCTATAGTACGATTGTCAAAAAGTGTTATTCATAAACGCATTTTAGGCACTAAACCGTTCTATAAACCTTCTATAACTTATAGAGGCCAGACCCCTACTACAACAGTGCTATAAGGCAAATATGGCCGACTCTCAACAGCTGATTCGTGATTACTAACCTAATTTGACAATACGTTTTTAATAAATTATGTCAATGTCCATTTTGTATACAAACTTGAAATAATATATTTTAATATCCGATAAATAACATTATTATATCACTATTTTAAATTACAATGCAAATTTTACAAAGCTTAGATTATTAAAAATCTAGAAAACCGTCCACTTCGAAGAACATTGCACCAAAGAGTGATCTGTTTTCATTAGACTATAGGAAGCGTTATCGCTTTAATAAATCGACAGTAAATTTTATAATTGATCTCGTACGTAATGATCGTAAATTAGGTCGCAGAGGTCCTGGTACACCTTCTGAAATACAGGGTTTACTGCCATAAGATATTGCGAATGTTTACAAAACGAAACTTAATTGAATTTAACTTTATATAATTATATCAATATTACATAAAACATTAATATCCAACCAATTTTCACTCCTTTATCTTTTAACAACTTTTGCTTCACATCCCATTTTAACAAATAAAATATTTTTAAATTCGCGGTATTTACAAATACAATGACACTGACATGTGATTTGGTTTTATCGACAACCCATTGACATGAATGTCAAGACAGAATATTTTTTAGTACGAAATAATGTCATTTAATGATGTTTATCTATGGATATTCGTCAATTTGTTCGCCGAACTTCACTATAATGGCAATTTTCATTTATAGTTGACTTTAGCGACACATTAGTTATAGAAGGTTTATGGAACGTTTATGAATAAGCAATTTTATAGGACGTTTTATAAGCCTATTGAACACTTTAACTAATGAGTGCTTAAAACCTTCTATAAGCATTTTTTATGAATAAGACCGTATGTATTTTCTAATGTATTTTGTGTATTGCTATTTTTAGGCTCTTGTAGCTAAGCGACATGAAATGAACCCTTATAATTTCGTATTGCTAATGTTTATTTGTCTGTCCGTTTGTTTCTATATCGTTTAAGTGTACTATATTTAGATTTTTCATACATTACAATGATTGATTACATTTTTCAATGCTGTTAAATTGAAACACTCTAGCTAATAAGTAGCTAATAAAAATTAGGGTTGTATATCACACACTTCATTGACGCATCGTAATAAATTCCAGAGATAATAATAATAAATAAGAGTATACCTTTAAATAAATCTTGACATATGATAGAAAGGTTTCGATTAATTGATAAGAGACTCCAAGCTATTGGATAAAAAAGCTAGGTATTACTTGATCTCCATGTCTTTTTTCTGTCTAAAAATGGTTGCAACGAAGTACTTAGTATCGCTAAAACTCAAAGCATACGTACGGAAATCAGTTTTAATGTCTTGGTCATTTTTTAAACCTCTTACCATTGTTAATGTGCATATAATTTTTGATAATGATAAAATAATGATACTAAGCATTTGCATAAACGGCGGTGTAGTTGACGTAAATGGTTATGTAAAATGTTTTAACGTTTTTATACAATTGTGGCAAATGAGCATGAGATGTTAAGTGGTCACTACCAGTTACATCTGTAATATTGGATGGATAGATGGAAGTAATTGTTACTTATTACTATTTTTTTCTAAAAAACACTGGTCCAAACAGGTCACTTAAGGTACTCCTATAATCTGACCGTATCTGAAAGTGGGGTTGAAGAACCCTACGTTCAAATATGTTCAGTAAAAGCCAATATGATGTGTTGATTGTTTTTTTTTTTGCAAAACTGTAACGGTAGGTTTTACATTATACTCAATAAATTAACTAAACTTTTATAAGGTCTTTCTTATTTTTTTCTGTGACTTCTCGTGTATTTAGTCCAGATGAACTTATTTTTAAAATACCAGGAGAAGTCCGATTTAAAAGTATTCAGATATATTGGTTGTGTTTTTAACAAAACTGGAACTATAGTTTTTACGTTATACTCAAACTACATATAGTTTTATAAGATTTTTCTTATTTTTTTCTGTGACTTCTGTGTGTACTTACTTCAGATTAACATATTTCTAATAGAGGTATTGAAATGAATTAGAGATGATATACAACATGTTTGGTAGTCCGATTTAACGTCATTCAACGATTTCAGTCAATTTATCAATGCTACTGCTATGAAAGTTATGACACATCATAAAATCTTCAAAACGTCACATCACATGATATTGTTAGAAATAACCAGGTTTATGAATCCTTACGCAGACAGCAAACATGTGCACGTAATAATGTTTTCTGGAACAAACATAAAAATGAATATTTCCAGTCTGATAAATTCTATTTTTGCGCTAAATACTTTTCATTATAAACTGTGTAGTGATTTGCACAAAATTACTGTAGAATGAGAAATATAAAACTTAGCCAAGTGCGAGTCGAATACGGCGAGTTCCGTAATAACAAAATGACATTTATTGATTTTTACCACTCTTTTATTAGCTTGACCTGTATGTATGTATGTAACAAATCTTTCAACTCTATTTTACCCACATCAAACGGTCCGATTAATTTAAAATTTTGAACACTTATAAAGAACTGATGACAATACATGATTTTAATTTTGTACCATCAGGATCGTCAGGATAACGATTTTAACGTGGTTTTTAGTTTTTAAAGTATAATTAGTATTTGCTTTCATTGCCGTAGAAGTAAATGCAATGTACATGTACAACTTTTGCCTATAGGTTATTCTCAATATTCAATCTTTGGTAGACTAAAATTGTATACATAGATTATTAATAAGGGGAGCTTACCTATCCAATGTTTTGACAACTTCTGCTTATCGAATATCGTAAAATTTTGATCTTTAGTAGATATTTTAATGTTAGATAGATCGAGTGTTAATGTCAGGTTTTAGTACGGTTTAACGGTCACTTTTACGATACCTACCTGAGTACAAGTATATTAGCGGATATTCAAAAGTAAAAGTTTAACAGGACACCAAAATATAATTATATAATATTGCAACTGTTTCGACATTGCGTGCCCATTTTTTGAACTAAGTTCCGCTTACTAAGCTTACTTATTTGGGAAAGTGGCACGAAATATTACCGTGCATTTAAATGTGTTACAATATCATACGTAACACATTATGTATTGTATTTATTTGTAACACTTAAAATTTTATAATTATGTTGGCGTAATTTAATATACCTTTGTCGTTGAATTATTATGATTGGCGTCTAAAGAATTTTATCGGCACATTGAGAGAGTTCGAGATGACGCTAGTTTTCGTCGTCCACTAATTATTGTCCCACTGCTGGGCATGGCTCTCAGTGGATAGAGTTTAGGCCATAGTCCACCGCGCTGACCAAGTACGACTTATGGTTGGGGAGCCCATGATGCTAGATGTGTAGAAACTCGAGCGTCACTGGGACCTATACGATTGTGTAGATTAGACGTTAGAATGAAGAAAAGCTTATATGATATTTTTTGTTTTAGCTGGGTGTTTTCTTATTTTGACAATTTAAAAAAAAAAGTATGAGAATGTATGAAGAATAATGAATTTTCTTAAAAAATAGCCTTTTCCTTTAGTTTGTGATACATCATTTCCCAGGGATTCATGCTAATAAGTGACACTATCAGATAGCATAATAATACAGGGTATTTTTTTTTTCAAAATGACTATTTTTTTTAACTACCACGACGTGCGGTAATCGGCAGATTATGATGTTTCCCATTTTCTAGCATTATGTCCTTTATATTAAAAAGAAAATTGACCGCGCTCGAGCATGTCCAGTGATCGATTTTTTTGACTGTGTCAACCTCCCGCCATAGTAAGTTCATTTATGGTTTAGGATACTTTACAGGGTGTAAGGTATCTCCCATATCTTAGTCTGATGCGCTCGAGATACTACCGAATTCACACATCTTTAAGAACTTTATTCTCCTTTTTTAAAGAACTCTGGTGTGTAAGTTTACTTATGATAGTTTTCTTTCTAGTTGTTAAAGTATGTGAGAATTAATTTCTTATACGTAACTTGCCAAACCAGAGGTGCGTGCCTTGCATATAGACCTTGGGCCTCGGGCCTCCCGATTAACAGGCCGAGTTTCTAATGTACTATCGATTATTTAATTGTCTTACATAACTAACGTAATACCGATCTGATGAAGGTGGCCATAATGTTGTTGGGTTGTTACGACGATCGATAATGACTCAACAGCATACGTCTTACGTGGCATAATGGAACCTAATTTTTCATTAATGAAACCAATTTTTCTAATATTTTTCTACCAAACACCGAAATTTTACATTTTCCGTTTAAATGTATGAAAAATGTATAAAAAAATTGTTATTTTTTGGGGCGCATAACTTTTGACGGAATAGCGTGTTCTTTGCGATTCCAATCTGTTACCAGGAATACAGAAACAGATGCTCATATATTCTTTATTTCCAGATCGAGACTTCATCGAGAGGATGTTGGTGATCGCCAAGGGATCCCGCGAGAAGACCAAACGGAGAATCGACAACTTCTACAAGTATAGGTCCTTGGCGCCTGAACTGATACAGTCCAGAATAAAGCTACTCGGTGGTTCGACCGACATGTGGACTTTTTAGTAAGTATTGAATATTATTACATAAATTTAAAAACAAAAAATGTAAACTGCTTAAAAATATAACCTGTGCCACTCATATTTTAAAATCCTACGAGGCATTCGGGCTGTAGGGCATACCAATAATGCATCCATCCCTCCTGCATCAGGTAGAAAGAAACTGTTTAATAAGTGGTACCTCACCATAATTATATATAACTGTGATACCTTAATATTTTAAATTTGGCCTATCAATCGGACGATTACTATAACTCGCCTCTATTTTTCGGTATAAGTATAATATTATAAATTATTAATATTTTATCCCTCACTTTAATGGCGAAGTAAAAAATTGTGAGTAAAACATACATGCCTTGGGTTTTTTCTAAAGTTCCCCAATCTGTGTGAAGTCTACCGATCCGCACTAGTCCACGCCGATAGACTATGGCCTAAATCCAGAAGTATTTCTTATGAGAAAAGACGTGCTCAGTCAGACAATAATTGGTTGATGACGACGATGCATTTTAAGTCACAGGGTTGCGCGTTCCATTATATGTCATGGTACTACTGGGCGCTTACCTAGTCGTTTTGTTAAAGTTTCCTTGGTGTATTTCACCACTGTAGAATAAGGTACAGGTAAGGTAGTTTTCACCGATAAGATCACCAACAAGATTAAATAAAATTATCAAACGTTAATTAATTCACTGTTAAAATGCAGTTTTCTTTTTAATATTTGCATTAAAGATATCATTGCCTAGATTAAGGATTTGATTATAAAATATAATTAATTAGTAATTACATTATAAGTTGTTAATTAAAAACTAACAAAAAGTCATTTCCTGCTTATAAATTTGTTTTTCCAAAACAAAAATCGCCCGATCATTTATAAAATTTGTTCATTAACGCAAAATTGTGTACCATAAAACTGTTTTGTGGAAAATAATTTATTATTACTGCGACAATAATTAAGTAAATTAAACCTACGTACGAGTACGTATTTGAAAAAATATGCAATTAACTAAGGGGTTTTATTGTAATTACTCGTTTATTATTATTTAAATTTACTGCAAGTACAATTGTAATTAGTAACTTTATTGTAAATATTTTTGTTGATTTTTCTTGTAATTTACAACACTTTGTCCACCTGAATCCTTGTATGGCAAAAACAATTTAATTCCTTAATTAAATAAAAAAATCATCATTATCCCATTACGTTTCCAACATTGGTATTTTAAAGTGAAAAGGGTTTAGTTCTTGTCTACTATGCGAATGCGAAATGCGAATAGGTGGACTTCACACATTCTTGAAATCTTTTAGGCGTGTAAATTTTTTCGCGTTGTTTTCGTTTACGATTGTGTATAACCAAGTGTTAGTTATTTCTTAATAATTTCTAATACGCACATAACTAACAAGCGTAATTATTAAGATGAGTATTAATTTGATTGGATTGGCTTGAAATCCATCCAATTTTTTGGGCACTGAACATGGAACTTTGTCAATTTATGCCTACAAGATTGACAAATTTTGGTAATTTTAATCGAATCTTTAATGATTCAAATATTATTTCCTTTTCAGCCGTCAAGCAGCCCTGCCCATCCCGTTTCAGGGAAAAAGGATCTCTGTGGTAAAGTTCTGCGATCCGGACCCTAATAATTACTCCACAGAAGCACTGTTTATCAACACGCTTTTGGTAAATATATACAGTTTTTATACCTTACTTAACTTAAACGTTTTTATTTCGTTTGAGTTTTGACATTATATTTATATTTTTTTTATTAAATATTGAGGTTGCAAACGACCATACAATTCATCTGATGGTGTGTTGCTACTGTTACTATTTCTGGACATTTACACAAGCCCAGATAAGATAATAGACCTACCTGAGGTCGGCCACAGATGTCTTCTTGTGGTTGTGGCTGATGGTGCCCTTGGAGTCGAACCACAAAAAGTTCTATCACCTACAATGTAACATATACATCACACGTCAGCAATTTCGTAAATACTCCAAAAACCACATTCGAACAACGAATCACACTACTAAATAATTAATGCTACTATTTTTTCAAGTTATGTTTTTGTGTTTTGAACAATATACTTGTACGTATAACGTATACTGATTAATGGAACACATTCACTAAATGTACCTACTTGTGGGCATCAAAATAATTTTACAGATAGAAATTACTTATAATTATTATTTTTATGACAGGTCATTACCTTATATTTATCTTGTTCGTAATACATTATTACTCTTCCGTCTTATCGATAAAACTGCAATATAATATTATATTATTGTAGAAGATTATACATGAACAAGAAGTAAAAAAGGATAACCATATAGGTATTTTAAGGTGCTTGGTGGTTCTTTGTGGTTCGACACATTTACGAGTATTTTGCTGCCTTATCACAGTTGTGTTAAGCGCTGCTGACTTTGATTTAAAGGCTGGTAGTTAGGTGTGGGATGGAGACATATTCGAGGCATTCCAGTCCTCAGGGGTAGCGGTGCATCTGTGGCTGACCTTACGTAAGACCCTTATGTTAACAGGGGTTGATTACATATGGTTGTTACTTCTATATTATGAAAAAGCAAATACATTAGTTGGATAAGATCAGCATTATTCTTATCACGCGTATATACGCCCGCACGCGTCTTCTGTACACATATATTAATTCAAGAGCTGCTAACTTTTTGCGATCGGTGTGCAAGAGCGCCTGAACAAAATACCATGCGAGTGACATGCGTGCGGGTGGGACACGAATGCGAATGTAACACGCGTGACAGGAAATCACCTACTGTTAAAAATACTGTTTTTCTTTCAGTTGGGAGATTTGAGGCTAAAATACGACTACATTTTCAACGACATTTGGATCATCGACTTCAAGAATGCATGCTTCGGACATTTGTTGCGGACGAACCCTTCAATTGTACAAAAATCAACACAAATCTTCCAGGTACCTATCGTAAAAATGAATTAGTTTTTGCCCTTGTGCAGAAAACTATAAGAAATACTTCTAGGAATTCTGACTTCTCATAAGGCTTAAATCTCTTAACCATTATGTGCATTTTGGAAATTACTTTTAAGGTGAAAGAAGAATTCCTAAGGAAACTTATGTACCTAAAAGTTCTCCTTTTGATTCCATCCTCAAACCAGCTTTTTAATACAATATTAGTGCACTGTTATCGAAGTTATGCCAAATTAAGCTTAATCAGAAATCAGCAGTCGCTAAAAAAACAGTAAATATTATGAAACTTTACTAAACAATTTGATAATTTCAATTCTTCTTCAGGACGGAACAGGCATCAGAGTCAGCGCTATACATCTCATGAATAGCCCGCCTTTCATACAAAACGTGTCCAACTTTATGAAGCAATTCGTAAAACCGAAGATTATGGAACGTGTTATAATCCACGACAGCATTAGTGATCTCCACAAACATATACCTAGGAGGTATTTGCCAAAAGATTATGGAGGAGATCAACCGAGTCTGGATGACTTTAAAGGTATTTTATTTGTGCAAGAGCTTTAAGATACTTTAAATGAAGCAGAAAACTAGCACGTTTGTAGTTTTCTGATAAGTCCTTACTTAATTAAAAAATGTAATCAAGCCCAATTAGGATTAATTCTAACCTGTGGTTGGTCAAGGTATAAAACCATAATTTGAAGACGGTTAAACTTCAGTCTAATGACAGTAGTAATAAAAACCTTAAGATCAGCAGGTTGATAGAACGTGGTAAGGTTATACACTTACGAGTACATGAAGCGTTTTAACTATGTTCTTGGATAGCGATGCATCTGTAACCGACTTCAGGTAGCACTACAATCCTATTTGCTGTGATATTAGGTGTTAAATACTTAAATTACATAAAAAAAATCTAATAGTTGCTCATAACATTTATCTTTTTACAGACAAATTGGAGAAGGAAATAAGAAGAGGTCAAACAAAACAGCATCTGATCGACGCATGCCAACAAATCTCTGACGAAAGCAAGCGAGTAGGCGAGAAATTCCACGAAGAATACTTGTCTGGTTCCTTCAAGAAGTTAGATCTTGATTAATAGTTAATACTTTTAATGGTGATTTGTAAATTAACTAGATAAGCGACCCAAAGAGAATCGTGGCTGAAGGTCTACTACGTAAAATGCGTAGTTTCAGCATATCAAATATTTCCCTGCACTTATGGATGTTCATTTCTGATGAATTTCTCGAAGGTATTTTTAATAATTTAAGTCCGTTATTTATAATCAACTTCAATGTTTTTGATCCAATCAATCCAACTAGAATCTAGATTTTGAGAATTTCTGCTTACGAAAAATTTACAATTTCTGCCCACAAAAAGTTGACAAATTTGGATCTCTGATGGGCAAAAATTAACTGATGGATTTATTAGTAGTAGGCGTTAACTTCTGAAATATTGAATTTGACAATTTCATCGGATCCGACAGTTGATTAGCTTTTATAACTCTTGGCTGGATCCCTTTCTTCTTTAATTGGCACCCCTCCGTACAGTACTTTGCCTTCTGAATTAAACAGTTCCTAACTGCCTTCGTCAAGCCGTCGGTCACCTGATCGCTGGTCGACGGGTGCTTCTTTAGTCTAAATGTGGTCGCCACATTCATTTTCTTTACTCCCAAGAACCTTTCTTCCCCGTTTATCATTGCATAGTTTTATCAGACCAACTTTCAATGGGATTCATAACTTTATTAAGGAAGTATAGAGCAGGTCTGACACCGACACCGTTTTGTAATTTAGTTTTAAATTATTTTTTAATTACCTACCTACTTCGTACATATATGAACTTTAGCTGTATTGTGATTTATGGTGTAGTAAATGTGAAAGTGCTAGATTATTATTTCTATGAAATATATTTATTGTTATAAATATTGAGATATTTTTATTTACATCCTGAATTTCATTTGGATCTATAGATATAGGGCGACGGATAAATTAGAATAAGTACCTACAGCTAAGTATCTAATATGATTTTGTCTGTCACGGCCCGTGTCTGAGACGTTTATTTTCTGTGAATATAAATTAGGCTTTACGCTTAGCTGTATTGTATCTTTTATGACTTCATTTAGGAGTAGATATCTATGGATATCTAACTACATAGGTATTAAACTATCATTATCAACCAAGTAGTAAGAAATATCTAAAGTTTGATCAAATAGTTTTGGACTTAAAAATAACACGTGACCACGTACATACAACAATACACGTGACCTATTACAAAAACGTTTGAGTACTTATTTACTACAGCACAATTAAAATATGTTAATGAATTAAATACACGACTAAAACTGAAATGCGTAATTACTCGTATGTTCAAATAAAGTGTATAAAATGAATATAATGCCACAAAAGCATTTATATTATACACTAGCCGACCCGGCAAACTTTGTACCGCCTCAAAATCTATTTATCATTTTTATACATTTTTTGAAAAATTCAGCCCTCTTCATCTTCTTTCGTTAACGGCGTGTACAAATTTGATAATGCAGTGTTTATTTTTTCTGCTAAATACTATCAGATACTTGGTTTACCATATTGAAATGTAAATTGGTTAAAAAATGTAAAGGAACCATGAAAGAATAGTGGGTTATTTTAGATTTTAATGTTTTTACTATTTTTTCCTCAACTTTGACTATTCGCGGTGAAAAAAAAATGTAGGTACTGAATTATAAGTGCACATTGCTCAAAAACATAGGTCTAGTTAATAGAGATTTCAAAAAGGCACCACACTTACTATTTAAAGTTGAAAAAAGAAAGTTAAGGATGTTTTTGCATGAAAGGACTGAAACCAACTAAACATAATGATCGAGTTTTTATTTAAATTACGCTTACTACTAAGTCCAAATGTCTCAAACAGTACAAAATTACTTCACTGACTAGTAAGACACTTAAAAATTTCCTTCCTCAGTTGTAAAAAACCATTTAAGTAACTAACTAGCAAACAAAGTTATACAATTTTTCAAGTCAATTTTTACCTACTTTTAACTGTCACATTTTAATTAGACACATTTTGATAATAATTAATTAGCGCCTTTGTTGTACAATAGAAAACAAATACAATTTTTGTTAATTTTAGACTAAGGCTGTATTCGATGTAGAATGATTTAAGTATTAATGTATACATGATAATACATGATATGAAACATGGTATCGTTTCATCTCATTTAAACATAGTTACTTCAAAAGAAATAATTTACACAATCACATAGGTTTTTCCACCGGTTCCAACCCATTCTGCCTTAATAAGTATGATGACACTCATCGACACGTGACTATTACAATAAATGCAAAACAATTAAAAAACCTAAAACACAAGTAAGAATACATTAACAAAGTCCATGGACTTGAACAGTTTTTTTCAAATTAAGTCCATTAATAACGGGAAAAAAGGCAAAATGAGCCACATGAGATACTTTTTATAATATGCAATTAATATTTTTTATTCACAGCACTATTAAGGCTGTACGGAATGAATTGTAAGCAAAAACATTCTTTACATACAATTTCGTTTAAGCTAGGGTTGGTACTGAGAGAATGACTAAAATACATTATATTTTCGGACAGAAGCGAAGAAGGTGCTTAGATTCGTGGATTCTTATGAATGTCCGTTGAAAAATTCATTTCGATCCGTTCGAAGGAAATTTGACATAACGTTACTTAAAGTAAACGAATTTAAAGAATTTAATATTTATTGCATTGTAAAGGGAATACGGAAGTTTAGGTAGTTAAATTATTTATTATACAATGTTATCATACATAATTTTATTACAGTATTATAAAAATTCACGGACATATGGACAAAAACTACGGATAGCTTGCATATAGATTGTTCTCTCTGTCTCTTTCATCTAACAATGATCTGGAATAAATCTAATTTACTTCCCCTTCCCTATTTTGACTACGTAGCAAAAAGGTCACCTTTAGAAGAAGAAAGAATAGCTTTGGAGCCTTCTGACGATTATTTTTTTATAGTTAAACTTAACGATAAAGCAGACGTGCTACCTCATGGAAAGTAGTTAACGCCTATGGACATTTGCAATACCAGAAGAGTCGCCAATGCATCCGGTTTTATTGCACTATTGAAAAAAATGAAGGAAAAACATAATAAAAAGGACGGTATTCACCGACCTGCTTGCTAAAAAGATGTAGAAATGAAATAAATTATATTTACTTTGTATAGGCATGCGGAGGCACTTACAAACTGACACTTCTAATATTTTTTCTTAAAGTACTACCTTAACTTAGAACCTAATACCGAAACCACACAGTAAATGATACGAAGATGCAGTGCGGTTAGTTGAAGTTATTTAGGGAATCGACTCCCAGTGCCATGTAGTGACAACCCTAGTAGGCATTGTAAAACGGGGTCGTGGCGCAAGTGTCGCTCAGTCACTGGGAGTGTCTCTTTGTCAGTGTCGGGAAAATAAACAGATTCATTTTTGTCCACCCCCACCCGAGATTTGTTTCGGTGGTGAAATTTGCAAGTTATTATACGAATTGCGGCGCTGTTTAAACATTGAAATGAGGCGTAATAAGATTTAAGCATTGTACTTTGCCATATTTTGGACAAATTTTGCGGTATTGTAATTTGAATCGTCATCGCCATCATTGATTTGATTTATAAGATTTAAGGAACGTTATGATATTGGGGTCTTTAAAAATGCTTAAATAGTTATTTCGACGTATACTTAAACTTGAGATCTTTTGTAGTTTGACTCCGGATGCACCACCGCCAATTGCTGTCTAATAACAGCTGTGTTAAGCGATGCAGTTACCCTTTGAAGGTTGTGGTAAGGGAAATGTACTTATATACGGGGCATCTCAACTTAGTTCTCGGTGTCTACGCATCTGTGTTAAACCACAAGGACTCTATTCATGTCCGGGGTTGGTTAAAGATCTCCATCGAGGGAGTAGCCGCTCATCATCAGGTGGACTGCATGCTCAGTTTGCTATTTCAATATTATAAACTTAAATCCCACCCAATAAGGTACCTATAAAGGTACCTTTTTTTTGTTATCGAGTGGGAAACCTTCAAAAGGTACCCGGTGCCGTGGGAGCGACGCAGGGTTATGTGAATTCTTACCGCACTAAAACCCCCCCGGTGGCCGTCCTCGGCGCTGCGTAGAGGGCTCCGGGATCTCCAAAGGAACGCAACCGGAGTCCTAGTCTAGTAAAGTCTTCCTACATATATGACAATGAATATTAATTCATATGCATTAGCATGCATTCAATGCATTAGGATTTATATACCTAAAATATCACTAAAATAAGATGACCTTAAAGACATGTGTATTAAAAATAAAAACACATGTGTAAAAGAAGTTTTGGATTCGAACCCGGACCTCTTACGTCAGAAGTCGAAACTCACCGGCTCAACGTATGCGGTCAGATTAATCAGCTGACCGCCTAATTTGGATATCTTGAATAATTGAGTTCATTAACCTGACATATTGGTCTCATTATTTATGAACAAACATAACTATTAATATGTTATGTATAACACAGTGATTAATGCTACTAATTATACTGTAGCTTGCGGCTAAAATAAAATAACTTATTCTCATTAAGACCTCATTTTAGCGATCCGTACACAAAGGGTAAAAATGGAACCCGCAGGCTCCACTGTCCGTCTGTCACAAGGCTCTATCTTCTAAATAATAGATAAACACTTGAAATTCTTATAGAGTATGTATAATGGATGGCCGCTATAACAAAAAATACTATAAATAGAAATAACTTGAAAATAAATAGGTCGCCATACAAGAAACCGCTATTTTTCGATGCTATTCCATGTTTTTCGCATTTTCCATTCAACCGTAATAGGTAGACAGTTCAATTTTTGCTCAATATATTTACTTCCATAGCTGCTATGATAAAAAAAAAACTGAAAATAGAAAAAGATAAAATTTGGTAGTACGGAACCCTCCGTGTACGAGTTTGAATCGCACTTGACCGATTATTTATTATAAACTTTTTTTAACTTTTAACACTTGATGGTAAGTGGCAACTGACACTGCTATAAATGGATGTCGAATAATACCAAATAATAAAGTTCCAACAAATATCGGTCACAGATGTTTTACCCCCGAGGACTATATCGGAATGCTTGTACGAGTAAGTGTACCAAAACACACGGCTGTGAGTTGGACAAATTTTCTTCCTTAACTCAAGTTCTAACAACAACAGCAAGACTTAATACTGTTGCTATAAAGCAGAAATATGTAGGCGTGGTGGTGGTACCACCGAAGTTGTACCACGAACTATTACATGCAACATCTTTACCAACTTACATAAAACGGTACCTACATCAAATATTTAGATATTTCCAGTCAGTTATTGAAGTTATACTTCTTTTGGGTCTTTTGGAAATAGAGATAAGTGATTTTTAAGAAAACTGGCAGAATAAAATCAATATCATAAAGTTAGTAAATATTGGAAAATATGCGGAAAAAAATATTTTAAGTAGGTATACGATACGACATTACGACAATACGTTACATTACGTCACGTTTCATTACATTTTTTATATAATATAGAGCATGCAGTCCACCTGATGGTAAGTGGCTGCCGCCCATAGATATCTGTAATCAATCCCAGATAAGATTAGATATACCTACCTCGTCGGTCAGTCACAGATTCGACGCTACCGGAGGACTAAGCTGGAATGTCTCGGAAAAGTATGTCTCCCTTACCACACCTTTCAAACCAAAACCCAGCAGCGTTTAACACTGCTGTTGTTAGGCAGAATTAGGTGTGGCGGTGGTGTCGCCGGAATCGAATAACAAAGGGTTCTACCGCCTGTTTGTACATATATGTTTTTTGGAGTTTACTCCTTAAGAAACGATTTGAGTTATAACGCCCGGTACGGAAATTTTATGAGGAGTAAAATCAAGTGTAACACGAAAAGTTGAGGCGTAACGTAGAAAGAGACAAACATATATATCCACACTTTTTTCTTTTAATATATTTTTAATCCCACATTTTTCGCATAACATGGTTATACTAGTCGTAACCTCGTAACTCACACAGTTACGCCCCTTGGAAGTCAATTGTCCTCGTTTATATCTGCAGTAAGGGGTTAATAAATAATTGATTAAGTATTTGTTTATAAGCAGAAAGTTCTTTTTATTATTTTACTTATATACCCATTTTAACCAAGTACAAAAAAGGCGATTCTGTTTGGCTACTTGTATTAGGTAAGTTTATTTCAAATAGAAACACTTTAGCTCTTTACCTGCAGTATAAAGCAGAAATAAATATGCCAACTTCGATCACTAATAAGAACTATGCCAACGAAGTCAAAGTACGAACAATTATATAAAATTTACATTGATAATTATGTTAAAACGAGGCATAAAATAACTGTTCAGTCAAAAATCATCACTGCTAGTCTGTTTTGATGTCATATTGACTTGAGTTCCAAATTATTTTAGAAACAGTACTTAGGTACCTCATGTATTTCTGGTCGATCGATGTTAATATGAAGTAGAGACTTAATATTTTATCAGCTGCATTCGCACTTAGATTAGGATTTTTTTACAATATAGGAGTAGCAGACGAGCATGCAGCCCACCTGATGGTAAGTGGTTACTGCCGCCCATAGACATCTGTAATCAACCCCAGATAGCATTTGATATTCCTACCTGAGGTCGACCACAAATGCGCCGCTACCCATGAGGACTAAACTGGAACGCCTCAGAAAAGTCTGTCTCTCTTACCACACCTTTCAAAACGTAACACAGCAGCGCCTAACACTGCTGTTATTAGGTAGAAATATGGTATGTTAAAAGTGTCAAAAATATATTTTAATAAAATCTTAATTACGATATTTATCCCAGAATTTCCCATTATGATGGTCACCCTAGACGTAACTCACAAACAGTTACGCCTCTACGGTCAGCCTGAACTATTGTTCGCCCTTATATTGGGTAAGGGGTAATAAATAATCGAAGTATTTATTTATGGGGTGTGTCTTTTTGCAAAGTTTATTTCTGTAGATACTTACTAGTATTGATTGTTTATATAATATCTATGATTTCGAGAATGTTTTATAACATAATTTTGATATTTTGAAAATTTATCGTTGGTGTTGTCTCACTCGTTAAACGAGACAATACGTGACGTTACGTCATTATATTATAATTAATCAACACATTTACGGTCTTATTCATAAAAAATGCTTATAGAAGGTTTTAAGCACTCATTAGTTAAAGTGTTCGATAAGCTTATAAAACGTTCTATAAAATTGCTTATTCATAAACGTTCCATAAACCTTCTATAACTAATGTGTCGCTAAAGTCAACTATAAATGAAAATGTTGCCATTATAGTGAAGTTCGGCGAACAAATTGACAAATATCCATAGATAAACATCATTAAATGACATTATTTCGTACTAAAAAAATATTCTGTCTTGACATTCTTGTCAATGCGTTGTCAATAAAACCAAATAACATGTCAGTGTCATTGTATTTGTAAATACCGCGAATTTAAAAATATTTTATTTGTTAAAATAGGATATTAAGCAAAAGTTGTTAAAAGATAAAGGAGTGAAAATTGGTTAGATATAAATGTTTTGTTTAGTTTCGTTTTGTAAACATTCGAAATATCTTATGGCAGTAAACATTGTATTTCAGAAGGTGTACCAGGATCTCTGCGATCTAATTTACGATCATTACGTACGAGATCATTTATAAAATTTACTGTCGATTTATTAAAGCGATAACGCTTCCGAAAGTCTTCGTCGTTTAAAGAAAACGGATCACTCTTTGGTGCAATGTTCTTCGAAGTGGACGGTTTTCTAGATTATTAATAATATCTAAGCTTTGTAAAATTTGCATTGTAATTTGAAATAGTGATATAATAATGTTATTTATCGGATATTTAAATAAATTATTTCAAGTTTATATACAAAACGGACATTGCCATTTAAAATTTATTCAAAACATATTGTCAAATTAGGTTAGTAATCACTAATCAGCTGATGAGAGTCCGCCATCTTTGTCTTATAGCACTGTTATAGTAGGGTTCTGGCCTCTATAAGTTATAGAAGGCTTATAGAACGGTTTAGTGCCTAAAATACGTTTATGAATAACACTTTTTGACAATCGTACTATAGAAACGTTATAAGTGTGCTATAACTTTTTATGAATAAGACCGTTAAACTACAAAATACCCGTACCAAAAAAATTACGTACCATATACATTTTAACGTGGTAGAACGCTTTGTGATTCGACTCTGAAGGCACCACCGCCGCACTTACTTCTGCCTAATAACAGCACTGTTAATCGCTGCTGTGTTCTTGTCTAAAGGAATGATAAGATATACGTACTTATCCGAGGTCCAATCAGTCCTCAAGGTAGCAATGCATCTGTACGGCTACATATACTGTAGTCGGCACTACAGGTAGGTAATATCTTATGTAGGGTTGATTACTGATTGTCCCTGTAGTTCCGGGACCAGAATAGGGCTACAGTATCTCTTGCTTGTCGTAAGAGGCGACTAAAAGGGGCTTTCGGGGTTGCGGGCGGTAAGAGTGGGAGCTCGAAGCGCCCGGCCAACGACCCCGGGAAGGACGCCGGTATGTGTGGTCGCATACCGTCGTGTACATCTGACGGTGTGGTGATTTAATCTCACTTGGGCGGAGCCCGACGAGGCAGTGCGCTGAAAGGACTCCGGTTGCGTTCCTTTGGAGATCCCGGAGTCCTCTACGCAGCGCTGAGGACGGCCACCAGGGGGGTTTTAGTGCGGTAAAAATCGCACATAACCCCGTGTCGCTCCCACGGCACCGGGTACCTTTTGAAGGTTTCCCCCTCGAGAAGAAAAAAAAAAGAGGGTTGATTACAGATGTCCATGGGTGGTAGTAGCAACTTACGATAGGATGAACTGGATGCTTGTCTACTACTTTTCTGTTATAAAAATGCCATAATAAATATTATACGCTATGTTTAATACTCATGTACTTTTAGTACGTTTTAATACTAATATCACGGATCTATATTGCACACGGTAACTATATTTTTACAGATTAACTTCATTGCGTTTTGGCACGAAAATTTCCACTCTATTACTAAATTTTAGGTATAACCGCATTATTAAAGCGAGCATTAGTAACACAAATTTAAAACCAAATAATATGATATACTTTTATTCTTGTCAATATCGTTCAGCATTGTTATGAAAAAACCATGCAGTTTACCTGGTAGTAGTCACCTTGCTTGGTTTTCTATCGTCTTCAACTCATTATTATCCTACTGCTGCACATGAGTCGCCTCTCAGAGTCTGAGTGAGAGAGGATTAAGTCATCGTGATATTTAAGTGCAAATTGACAAACTTTGCGGACTTTTGGCCACATTCTAAAAAAAAATTAAAACAGAGTTTAGGTTTTCTTATGATATTTTGGTTCGCTGTTAGAATAAGTGATCATTAATTTCGAATATGTGTATAATTTGTAATAAATCAGAGTTGTTACCTTGAATTCGAACCTCGGACCGATTTGATGTTAAACCTCTAAACTATCCCTGTTTAATCTTCTGTAGGTAATCAACCTTAAATACATAGGGCTGAAATCTTACTGGTTAACCACAGATACCTTGCTACTCCTAAGGGCTCTTAAGGGCTACCCTGAATCGTCTCTCTCTTACCACATCCCTAAACCACACGCTTAACACTGCAGCCAAAAGGCAGAATGGTGCAATGATTTTGCACTAACCCGCAAAGGCATTCACAATAATATTCCCAAGAGTTCAAAACGTCTACACAAGTTCATTTCCAACGTTCGAACTAAGTCGTTGTTTCCCTATTCCCGTATTTCCTTGGGGAAATATTGTATAGAACAAACGTAACGACCGGAACTTCTTCAGTTCGATACTGCAGTCGAATGATTTTTCGTATTGCGATAATCAAAAATCAAAAAGTTTTTTTGTAAGACTTGTGTATTCTTTTTTTTATAATATAGGTGTAACAGACGAGCATGCAGTCCACCTGATAGTAAGTGGCCACTGCCGCCCATGGACATCTGTAATCAACCCCAGATGCGATTAGTTATTCCTACCTGAGATCGGCCACAGATGCGCCGCTACCCCTGAGGACTAAGCTGGAACGCCTCGGAAAAGTATGTCTCCCTTACCACTCCCTTCAAAACGGAACACAGCAGCGTCTAACACTGCTGTTATTAGGCAGAAATAGGTGTGGCGGTGGTGCCGCCAGAGTCGAACCACTTAGGCTATCACTTTCCATACATGTACGTGAGGATCAAATCTTGCAACTCCAACAACTAAACCGAATGAATTAAAATTTTGCATACACGTTTGGTTAGGATGACAATTCTTGACTAGCTTAATGACCTTAGTCTGAATCCAATATGGCCAACAACCGAAGACGATCACGTCGACCAATAATTTTGTATATATCCATGATAAGAGAATTAAATGAAACAAAATGACTCTAACTTCCCACGCACATTTCTTTTTTAAATAAAAAAATATTTTAGTGTCAACTTAATTTTTTTGTTTACTTTTTCTTCCTTTGTCCTTTTACTTTCTTTCATTATATACACTTAATTGTAAAATATTAAAAAAACACAGACCTCTAAACTCCATAAGTTAGCAACCTATAAAAAACTTACCATGATTTTCCATGAACATTATTTTGCGTTAGGCTTCTATAAGGCTTCGATAAGGAATAATATGGGAAATAAATTGCCTTGAAAATTGACTTGGCCACATAAGCGAGATATAAGCGGTCACATTGATAAGAAAATGTGTAGCGTGCTAAAATGGCTAAAAATAATAGACAGAAAACATTGGCTATTCTTCAGTCTGGTGCCTAGACCTTGACTGGGTGTAGGTCATACAAAAGAACATATTGAGATGGATAGTTACGTTATTTAATGTAGCGTAATGTAATGTAACCTTTTTTTCTGAACGAGGGGAAAGTCTTCAAAAGGTACCTGAAGACGTGGGAGCGACGCCGGATTATGTGGGATTTTTACCGCACTAAAATCCCCCCCGGTGACCGTCCTCAACGCTTGTTGGAGAACTCCGGGATCTCCGACGGAACGCAACCGGAGACCTTCAAGCGCGATAACCCGATCGGGATCTGCCCTGGGGGAGCAGTTTTCGCTCCTCCCACACCATCTGGTGTTAATGACGGTATGCGATGACGACGTATGGACGGTTCGAGCTCCCACTCTAGCCGCCCGCAACCCCGAAAGCCCCTTTTAGTCGCCTCTTACGACAGACAGGGGATACCGTAGCCCTATTCTAGGATCCCGGAGGTAATGTAAATTAATGTAATGCTATGTTATTAATTGTAATTTTACGTAATGTAAGTTTAGACTAGTGTAAAGAAAAGTAAAATTAAGTCGAGAATATAAAAAAAATGTAATGTTATGAAAAGTAAAGTAAAAAAAAAATTGCAAAGCAATTTAATGTAATGTCGATACATAATTAGAACTTGTATTTATATCCTCCGTATTATTAACGAATAATATGAGATGAATAATATGTGACGAATAATATTTGACAGAAAAGAATAGTCAACCTAACATTTGCATATTCTATAGGCTTCATTCTGTCGACTGGTATGTAGTTTGTCCAAAAATCAGACCAGTGAAATTTTAAAACAAATTTTTAATAGTAAAAACATCATATTCTGGAGTGACATTTTTTAGACAACCCATTTGCAATATACTTTTTGGCACTTTTAATTCATATTAGGTTTCATCCATTAAGCAGCTCGGTGAAGGTCGTCTTATATCGGAATCATAGACCATATGTTTATATTTTATTATTAAATCAATTTTCTGTGGATTCTGTTGGTATCTTTATATAAGGAAAACATGAGATATAGCTCGTGATAGACTATTTTTTGTGGCACACAATTGTTGCTATTGTTGAAGAGCAGTTTGTAATTGCAATAAGAAACTTACAATGACACATACATGATTTCTTGTAGTATCAAATATAGCAAAAACATTTGTAATACATTTATGCTTTTATTGCAAAATTATTTATGGAACGAAACACGTTATATTATGGTATGATTATCATTTATCTTAAAGGGTGGGTTGCACCGTGTAATTTTAACGTTAACAAAAGCTGACTAGACGTCAAATCTTAGGTTAAGTACACTTTTGAAGGTGGTTTGACTTCGGCGGCACCACCGCCACACCTATTTCTGCCTCTAACAGCAATGTTAAGCGCTGCTGTGTTCTGATTTGAAGGGTGTGGTAAGAGAGACATACTTTTCCGAGGCGTTCCAGCTTAGTCCTCAGGAGTAGCGGCACATCTGTGGCCGTCCTCAGATAGGAATATCTAATTCTATGTGGGGTTGCTCACGATGTACATGGGCGGCAGTGGCCACTTACCATCGGGTGAACTGCATGCTACTCCTATATTATATATATAAAAAAAAATTAAGCTACGAACCGGTAATGTTAGGTGTAAAAATTATAATCAAGAAATAAATTAACTAGTTGCACCGTGTTAGTTACGTTTAACAAGACATTATAACTAACACCTAACGTTAACCGTTCGTTTTAGGTCGGTTAAACTTATTGTTGTCAACTTCCACATCTGTCAACGTTGACTAAAAAGCTGACAGTGACACAAAAGACGCTAATAATAAATAATTTGGAGAAAAATAAATTTGTTTAATTGCATCGCTATCAAAGTTATTGTTATAGTCAACTTTATGATACTCTGTCACTACAACAAGAGGAACTCTTCCTTTGAACACTCAATTAAAATTCACCCTATTTAAAAGCAAAGGGACACTTTGAAAGCGTACAAAAGGTTTTCTTTTTGCTCGTACAATAACATATGAAATCTGTAAATTGGTTAAAATATTTACATAGATATAGATGGCAAAGTTTTGTGTTTGTCTTTTTAGGGTTCCCTACGCAAAGGGTAAAATTAGAACCCTATCCCTAAGCCTCCGCTGTCCTACCGCTTGCCACAAGGCTTTATTTGTAGAACCATAATAGATATATCTAAGCTTAAATTTTTTACAGAGTGTGTATTGTTATAACCGCTGTAACAACAAATTGTAAAAATACAAGGGGGTTCCCATACAAGCATCTGTTTTTCCGGCATTTTTCGTCATAGATTAGTAAAGATTACTCACTCCTAATAAGAAAATGTAACCAGTTTTGACAATTGCAATTGTCACTGTCATCTATGTTCGTGTTTGAAAAATATTAAAAAAAATGTAGTGTTCAGACCATTTACGAATGAAACGATATTTATCCGCACTTTCCCTTCGATTTCGTGTTTTTGCACCATTGAACCGTGTATGTCGGCATTGTTCCGCGCAAATTACACCATGACAGCCATTAAATGCCTGACAGAATTGTCAGTCGTTTAAGTCATTTAATGGCTTCCTTCAATATTACATATTACAAGGTGGTGAGATATCTATATGTATCTATGTTTTTCGTATTCACTATATATTAAACCATAATTGGAAGACAGTTAAAATCTTCCCAATGCAAATTTTCTGCAACTGACGAAATAAAATACAATGATATTTGGTGGTACGAAATCACCTTGGAGGATTCGACTCGCCCTTGGGTAATTATTTTTAATTATTTTAATTTTAATACATAAAATGAAGTATTTACAATTACATAAAAAACTTTATTGAGGTAAACATTCTGTACAGTGACTTCAAGTGATTTTCAAAATAAAACATTTTACAGCTCTTCTGTAATAATTTGAGGAAAAATGTGAACAAATCGCATGATTATAAAAACTTTATTAGCGTAAAATATACCTGCGGGTTTTACTAAAAGGTGTAATATTTTGCCGCCTAAAGAATAAGGGCTGCCTAATAGGCGGACGCGTGATGTTTCGTGATGACAAATACTAGATGATTTAAAATTAAGGTTTTGTAGGTAGTAGAATACCCTTGTGGTTCTACGCGGGTGGTACTACTGCCACACCTATTTCTGTCTCATAATAGCAGTGTGCAACGCTGCTGTGTTCCGGTTTAAAGGGATTGGTAAGGAGATATACTGTTCCAGCTCAGTCCTCAGGGGTAGCGGCGCATCTCAGGCCTACTTCTTGTCTTATCAGGAATTGATGACAGATGTTCATGGGGGGCAATGGCTTACTGTGAGGCGGACTGTATGATTTTGTTTGCTACTTTTGTATTATAAAAAAATGTATCTTTAAGTAGCGAAGTAGGAAATAATGATGTTGTAGTTAGAAGTATACTTGTGAAAGATATTTACTTATCGTCTACAGTCATATCTCCAGACTACGATATCGGGACATGGAGACATACAACGAAGAATACAAATAGCCAGACCCTGAGCGACAACTAAATTCATAATTTAATTATCTGTTTGACCGGTGATAGAACCCAAGACCCATCAGTCCAGTATGGTACCAGCGTTGCCATGCGGGTCATCATTATAAAAAATTAACATGTTTTTCAACATTTTAAAAACAACAATAATAATTCTAGAATAATTTCATTACTATAGAAACTGAAGTGTATAATTAAAATGATTTATATCAAGTAATCTATTACTTTTTTGTGATTTGCTGTTTGCAGACATACAATTAAGAAAAACAAATAAATTTAGAATAAGTACCTAATTATAATACATTATTATTTTAATATTCTATTTTTTGAGTTGTTACCTCAAGTAGGAAGTTGCATGCAAAACAATCGTAAATAAATTTAAATTAATTAATTAGTAGGTACCTAGTTTTATTTTACAAGACACGTTCGCCATTTTTTTTAAATAAAGAAGGAGTAAAACTTATATATAAAATTCTCGTGTCACAATGTTAGTTACCGTACTCCTCCGAAACGGCTTTACCAATTTTCACCAAATTTTATATGCATATTCAGTAAGTCTGAGAATCGACTACTATCTATTTTTCGTACCCTAAGTGATAAGGGTTGTTAACCATTAACATTTTTTTATTTATATGGCAACACAACGTTTGCCGGGTCAGGTAGTAAGTATGTATAATGTATATATGTATGAAATGGTGAGTGGCATGTGTAATAAACCCCAGATGGGTTCTACCTTAGATTGCCCTCAGAAGTGTTGCAACTAATTTGAAAGCTTTGGATGTCTCCCTTACCACACTTTCAAACCAGAACACAGCACAGCTTAACACTGGTGTTATTTGCACAAATTTGTAACCAGCTTCAATTGTGTCTCCATTACCACACTCTTCAAACCAGAACACGGTAACGATTAACATTGTATCTGTGGTAGGTCTGAAATCGAACCACAAAAGGTTTTAGCTTTTACTCCAATCTGTGTATTAAATCCAAATTATGTATTTTTTTAACACTTCCCTGTTTCGTGGGTGCCGTGGACACACACATAGACAAATACACAAACACCCAGACCCAGAAACAGAAATCTAAATTCATCATTTAGATATCTGTCTGGCCGGGGATCGAACCCGGGACCCTCTGCGCGTCAGACCGGTATGGTAACCGCTCCGCCACGCGGGTCGTCAAAATGTATTTATTCCTTTATTATTCTGATCATGTGTTGATTAATTATAATTTGGATTAAACACCCAATTCATGAGCATTTGCTGTTTGCATATTGATAGGTTGTGGAGCGGTTTATGTTGACCGCAAAGCATTTGTGGCATATGAAAGTTTAAAGTTTCTAAAATGTGTTAAAATTTCATTTTATATAGCATGGAGAAGTTTGCGTTTATTTCTTTTATTTGTAAGGAAAATATTTACTTGTCAATTTATTGTAGTACTTTTAACTTTTAATAATATAAAGCAACGCATATGTTCTTTTCCAGGTTTGAAAAAAGTGCTAATACAGAAACATTCGGCTTCTATATGTTTGTGTACACAAACACACCCAAATCCATACATGCAGGCATACCTCTAATTTCTCAAAGTTATTTGTGTAATAGAAATTAAATATAACTTGTTTAAGACGGCGAAGGAAACGATCGCGAGGAAACTAATACACTTGAGAAGCCCAAAACAATGCTCTATCTGGGGTTGATTACAGATGTCCATGGGTGGCAGAAGCCAGTTACCATCAGCATGCAGATACCTCGTCTGCTACACTCATATTATAAAAAAAAAGTAATGGTTTGACAACATTTTATCCGCAATAATCTTTAGTAGCCAATAGACGGATATACAAAAAATCACACAATGTGTTTATAAGTTTCAGAATTTCCACGAAAAATGTTTCACTCGGTCATTACAACACATAAATCAAAATCTGGAGAAAATAGTTTATATATCGATTATTATTACCTGTAGTAATACAAGTGCATCAATACTAATGAAGCATGTAATACCGCGCTATACGGAACACTATTAACAGTATTAGCGCTCAGAATGCTTATCTACGACAGGTATCCTGATATTCATTAACGTACATCGATAATGAGTTACGTGGAACACGGTTTAATGATGTTCTATGCGTTGTTATTAAGTTCATGTTTAGTAATCTGTAATTAAACAGTGATTTGAGTAAGACAGAAAGTGGTAGAACCCTTTGAAGTTTGACTCCGGCGGCACCACCGCCACACCTATTTCTGCCTCATAACAACAGTGTTAAGCGCTGCTGTGTTTTGGTTTGAAGGGTGTCGTAAGGGAAATACTTTTTCGGGGCATTCCAGCTTACCCTCTATAAGGTGCCCTCTGTGGCACCTTCGCCTCATGTATTACTGCCTAATTACAAATAGGTTCAATGCTGCTGGGTTCTGGTTTGAAGGGTGTAGTGTATCTCCTTACTTATCCGAAGCGTTCACGCCACTCGGCGCTTCGAAATAGGAAGACAGTCCTAAACAAGGTCGGTCATAGATGCGGCGTTACCCTAAGAACTAAGATATAATGTTTTAATACTGTCTCTTGATTAACATGCCCTTCGAACCGGAACACAGCAGCCCCTGGCACTGTCGTTATAAGGTAGAAAGTGTGGCACTTGTACCTCCGGGTTAAAAAAAATGAAGCGTCCTACAAAACGAGCTACAATCGAATCGTACTTGTTGTACTCGTAAATGAGAATGTGAGTTTGCTTGCTGCACATTCAGGCCTTTACTACATAACAAATTATCATGAAATTAAAAAAAATATATCAACGGATTGCACTCCGGGAGAGCCGGCAGAAGTGATAACTTTCGAAACCTAACTTGAATAATAAAAAATAATAAATAAAAAATGAAACTGACACATAAAAAAAATATGTTGACACTGGATAACATCTTGATTTTTGCAGTTTGCTTTGCCGCCTTACGAATTTTCGATCAGGCCACGTGTCCTGACGCGAGTTTAATATTTTTTACCCATCACAAGTGCACAACGCCGCTAAACAAGGTTTCTCTTAAAAAAAAGTACCGTTCTCGAGGGACAGATTAAAGCCTCTGAATGCGAGCGCAACCGTGGGTAAAACATAGTATTAACATAATTGGTTCCCATACATAATCTAATCGCCAAATTAATGAAAACAATGGAAATATCGTAATGGTGAATCACAAATATTGAAATCAGTTTTGAACAGTAAGGGTGGAATAATTTTGAATCAGTTCATTCCATGAACACCGATTGAGTATTTAGATTACCGATAATAATTTTCGACTATGCGTGTAATAGACTTAGTAATAAATAGACTCCTCATCCGCGTCATAAATTTTCAGGCATTGAGAGTTTTGATGCTATTTTATTTTCTCCTTTATAAATATAGGATATAATAGCTATATTTTTTTTATAACTATCTGGTCGCTATAAAAGTATTGAAATGTCAATTAATTTTGTTGTAATGAAACGGGAAAAGAAGAATGAAAACGCGATAATTAAATAATAAGTTATTTAAAATACTACAAAGTGAGGCATTCAAAATGGCGTTTTAAATATATTTTTTCCTATTTTATTTACAATATTTTCTTTACTTGGGGTTCAACAGCCGATCATTGTGAAACACCATTTTCAATTTTTATTTGAGAACTAAGAGCAGACTTTCAGCTAATGACGTTTTGGGCCTCTATTGCCTTACAACTCATGTAATTACTAAAGCTCCATTAATAGTCTATTCAAAATATGCCAATACATTCTCTACAATAGGTAGTCGGAAATACAGTGGAAATCATTTTCATTTCACGCACACACGCACACACGCACACACACATGCAAGCACGCACACACACACACACACACACACAGAGACACACACACACACACACACACACACTCACATACACACATACACACCCACACCCACACACACCCACACACACACACACACACACACACACACACACACACACACACACACACACACACACACACACACACACACAGACACACAATTATTCACTAGTATTCACAAACATATTTATTATTTTCGTTTCAATGTCTGTTTATGTAAGTGATATATTACTCGATAATGGGAGAAGACGCTGGTACCTGAAACACAGTTTCGACTAACTCAGGAACCAGAGGCTTCAAACTTCTGAAATGTACTTACAATTTTTGTGTCAATAAAGTTATTATTATTATTATTTCGGTTACCATAAATCTTAATACAAATATGTTGTTTCATTGAAGTCTATCTGTTGCGAATTTCAGGCATTTATCACGATATTTTAAACGATGCCGAAGTATGTACAATATGTTTCCTTCTAAATACGTGTTCAAATCGTTATATTTGTATATAGGTACGTTCCTATAGACCTGCTTATAATGTTGCAAATGTTGAAAAAGCCATCTGCGGGTTTGATTCCCGGCCAAACAGACATCCAAGTCCCAAATTAAATTCAGTAAAATATTTTTGTATGTATTTATGGATTCTGTACCCTTACCAGGAGCTTTTACGTTTCGACAAATATGACTGTTTTGGTAATTGTTTACGTATTGACCCATACGATTTTCTAGTTCGGACACAATCCTCTATGGGCGCTGATTGGAATTTGTATGGGCAAATACGTAAACAAATACCAAAACAGGCATATTTATCGAAACGTAAAAACTCCTGGTAAGGGTACTGGTCCAACAATAAAGAAGAGAGATAAGAAGAGAGAGATTTGGTTTTTATATTTTCTCTGGGTGCCTGCGACGTAATATGTGAGTGTGAATGCAAATAACGTCATGAACGTATTTTTTATTATACACGAGTAGCATACGAGCATGCAGTACTTAAATCTAATGGTAAGTAGCTACTGTCTCCCATAGACAATTGTTATCAACCCCAGATAAAATAAGATTCCTACCTGAGGTCGCCCACAGACACGCTGCTACGCCTGAGGACTAAGGTGAAATACTTCGGATAAGTATGTCTCTTTTACCTTTCGAACCAGACCGTAAGCGCTTAACAGTGCGGTCGTTATTATGCCGAAATAGGCGTGGCGGTGGTGTCGCTAGAGTTGAACCACAGAGGGTTCTATCACCAAGTTTTAAAATTGCACACTATCGTGCCCTACACAGTTCCGGTTTACTTTAACTTTTGGTGTTAAAACTTTTATATCGTTTACCGTCTAAGGACGTCACTTATAAATTGCGTTTGCTTTCCAATTGCGGTGAATTTACCCCCTGTTGCCTCGTCTACCAAGTAGAGCTATTCTGAAATCTAACACGAAGTTGAATCTCACTGCGATCTCGATCGTAAGGCGTTAGACATTAAGGCAAGAGGCATATTTCGAAAATAATGGTACTGGACCATAGTGACGCTAATTTACTTACAGTATAATATATTTTATTTTTGTTATACATCATAAAATATTTTAATTCTGAAAAAAATATGTAATGTTTAATATCCACACTTCACACTCTAAGGTGCGACCCTCTCGACTTCCAAAGAATACAAATTGGTTATTTCGCCACTGATTTAGCTTTCGAGATTATAAAACGATCTTGGGGAATAGCACACCAGCTGTGCTATGAGATTCTTTAATAAACTCGAAAGTCTAGTCCGCGATGAAATGTGAAATCAAAATTCGTTAATGACAGTGACGCTGCATTCTCGAGTGTGGAAATAAGATGCACTATATTATGTGGATTGTGATGCTACATGTAACGAATGTCGCTTTCATTATTTTTACTCGACTGCGGAGGGTAATGTTTTATGACCGTATTTATTTATTTATTTTATTTTAGTAGGAAAACACAGTGTACAGTTATAGCTATATAGTGTTATGTTACATTCTTTGGCACTCCAAACGCTTTATGGATTTTTAAGGTATTAAATACATAATGTAAATAATAGACCAGGTTGCTATTGACCTAATGACGTTTATTTCATTCTTTTGGTTTTTATATGTGGCCAAGCCACAGATAACGTAAACACATATATAACATCATCCCTCCCTAAAACTTAAAAATATTTTTTATAATCTACAGAAGGACGTTTCCGTCTTAACCATTTAGGTGGTGATGGCGATCGAGATCTCTGATCAGAGACCGCTTCGTGAAACTCCTCTTCCTCCCCAGGAATTTCTAGTTCAGGTTCAGGCGTCACATCTGAAGTATTTTGGGCGTCTTTGTGTCCCAGAAGATCTTTATCAGATGAAGCCTTCTCTGATGATTCAGGTGTTCCCGCCGTCACTAATGTTGCTTGATTATTTTGCGAGGAAAAATGATCAGATGGTAAATGATCAATTTCTGCCGGCGAATGGTTTGATGCTGGTATCACAGGCGGTGAACATACGTCTAGTAATGAATCTCTTCCATCACGCTTGTACTCACTTCCTTTGACATCTGGTTTTGAATGTTTCCCATCACAGTTATAGTCACTTCCTTTGTATGAAACTATATGATTTTTATGTTTCTTAACGTCAACTGAAGTAGCACAATCTCTTATAATGTACAACACTTTGCCGATACGCTTACGCACAAACCCTTTACACCATACGTATTTGTTTTTATTACTGAATTTCTTATATAAAACAATATCGCCTATTTTCCATGGCGGTCTATTTTTCCTACTTCTAACTCGTGTAAACTGCGTATTTTTAATAGGATTTGGAACAGTAGGTACCGAGAGCGGTGACGGAGGAGAGTACATTAAATCTAACCGAGTTTTAAGCTTCCGACCAAATACCATTTCGGCAGGCGATAAACCTGTAGCAGAGTGTACGGAATTTCTATAATCCATGAGATATCTTAATAAAACTAATTTACTCTCTTGTTTATTGCAATTTGAGAGTATACAAGATTTTAAACCCCTCTTAACAATTTTGACAAAGCTTTCAGCTTGCCCATTGCTCGCGGGATGATAAGCTGGTGATGTTAAGTGAGAGATTTTATTTAATAAGCAAAATTGTTCAAAATCTTTAGAACAAAACGCTGTACCGTTATCGCTCACTATAGTATCAGGTAAACCAAATCGTGATATAAAATCGCATATTTTTTCTATTACAGCTTTAGAAGTTGTCGTGGCGGTCATATTATATACTTCAACCCATTTTGTATACGCATCAACCACAACTAAGTATGATTGACCCAGTATCGGGCCAAGAAAGTCAATATGCAACCGATGGAATGGATTCGGCGGATATTTCCAAGGTTGAGCAGGAGCTCGAGCAGGCGATGGCCGCATTTGAATGCAAACTTCACACGACCCTATCATTTTCTCTATAGCGTTATCAATACCAGGGAACCAAAAACGAGAACGAGCTTCCGCTTTTGTTTTCACTATTCCCAAATGTGAAATGTGGAGCTCCGATAAAACTTTAGACTGTAATGACGCTGGAATTACGATTTTATGACCCCTCATGACACATCCATTTTCGAATGCTAATTGCAACCTACAGTTAAAAAAAGGCTTAAAATGAATGTTCGTTACTTTCGAGGGCCATCCCTGTAACACATATTTTTTAACCCGATTTAAGATGCTATCCTTTTCTGTTTCATCGCGTATGACCTGCGCTGTTACTGGCATACTACCATCCATGACAAAACATACATATGCAGCCCGGTCGTTTAACCCTTCCTCCTCATCTGTCGTACCCGTCGCAGTCGACTCTGGAAGACTAGCTCGCGATAAAAAATCTGCAATATTATCCGCACTACGAATGTATTCTATTTCATAGTTATAACCGCTTAAAAACATCGCATATCTCTGCAAACGGTTTGCGGATACCTCTGGAATTCCTTTGTATGGACCAAAAATTGATATCAAAGGCTTGTGATCGGTACGAAGCACAAACGGACTTGATCTTCCATATAAATACTGATGGAAGCGTCGCACTCCGAAAATTATAGCGGTCGCTTCCTTCTGTATTTGGGAATAACGTTTCTCAGCCGCATTAAGTGTGCGCGAAACAAAAGCAATAGGTCTCTCAACACCGCCGACCTCCACTTGAGATAACACTGCTCCTAATCCACACGGAGAAGCGTCGACCGTTAATATTAATTTTGCATTCTGATTAAAATGCGCGAGAACCTGGTCCGAAGCTAAACATTTTTTAATCTCTTCGAACGCTTTCCCATGATCATCAGTCCAGGTCCATTTAACACCCTTTTTTAATAATTCATATAAAGGATTCAAAATAATAGACGCCCCTGGAACAAATTTCCTGTAATAATTAACCAACCCTAGAAAAGATTGCAACTGATTAACGTTTGCAGGAACCGGTGCTTCGAGTACAGCCCGTATCTTTTCTGGTGATTTCTTTAAGCCATCTTTAGTAATTATATAACCCAAATAACTAATTTCATCCTTAAAATAATCACACTTATCTTTTTGTAAAATTAAACCGACGTTATCTAACCTTTCAAATACAGTGTTCAATCTTTGTAAATGTTCTTCTTGGTCTTTACCTGTGATCAGAACATCGTCAAGGAAACACAGAACACCGTCCATGCCCGACAATACGCACTCCATGGCCCGTTGAAAAATCGCGGGTGCACTGGACAACCCGAAAACTAAACGCGTATACTTAAATAACCCGCGATGAGTATTAATACATGTGAACATTTGTGATTCATCGTCTAATATAAATTGGTTATATGCCATTGATAAATCTAGTTTTGAAAATTGTTGACCTCCGTACAGCTTTGCAAATAATTCATTAACAGTCGGAAGAGGATAATGTTCAACAAGCAATTGTTTGTTTATTGAGACAGAATAGTCGGCACACAACCTTATAGAGCCATTTTTTTTTAATACAGGCACGATCGGAGAAGCATATTCGGAATACTCCACTGGTTGTAATATTCCTAAATCGACCAGTCTATCGATTTCGGTGCTTACTTTACCGCGCAATGCAAAAGCTAATGGACGAGCTTTAAAAAATACCGGTTTCGCGTTATCTTTTAACTTTAAATTAATTTTGTACTTGTTAAATGCGCCTAACTTATCTGAAAACAAGCGAGGATAACGTTTACTTAAATTTTCAACGTGAAAATTAGATTGGTTACAAAAATTAATTGGAATTAGTTGCAAGTTAAACAAAGAAATAAAATCTCTACCTAGCAGAGGCGGGCCGCCATCCTTTACGATGAAGACATCGAGCGGCCGCTCGGAACCAGCGTAGGAAACTGTGACACGCGCGGTACCTAAACAAAATATTTTACTACCGGTATAAGTAATTAGTTTCTTTTTTGTTTTTGACAAAGGCTTATTCTTTAAGTACATATTGTACATACTTTCTGGAATAACAGTGACAGCTGATCCGCTGTCTACCTCAAAATTAAAACTTTGACCGTCAATTGTAACTATTTCTAACAAAGGCTCACCCCTCAAAGAACGAATATGAAAAAGCTCACCGTCATCGTCATCGCTCTCGTTACCAACTAAAGTGTTCATGCATTTAATTTTTTCATTACACATTTTACCTAAGTGTCCCTTCTTGTTGCATCGTTTGCACGTGTAATGGGAAAAACGACAATCAGACGTCTTATGATTCGTATATCCGCACACCATGCAATTACTTCCCTTTTCGATGTTACGTTTCTTATTGTCGCTAACAATCTTGAATAGCTCATTTGACTTGGTGAAGGCGGTAGTAGCACTTGCCGCGGCTCCCGCACGAGCGCAACTAATACTTTCAGCCAATTCCATGGCTTTGGACAGCGTAAAACTTGACAAATCTTGCGCGTATAATTTTTCCTTTTCAACACCCAGCACCATTCCCATTATAAAGCGATCCCGCAAAGCTTCCTCCACATTAAGGAAACCGCAATGTGCAGTGAGCCCGCGAAGTCTTGCTGCCCATTGCGTATGCGACTCTCCAGGCTTCTGCGTTGCTGAATAGAAATTGTGTCGGTCGGAAAAACCGAAGCGTTTGGGTGTAAAGTGTCCGTCTAATAACAATAATATGTCTTCAAACGCCACCTCCACAAGATTTTTAGGTAACGCCAAATCCGATGCCAATTCATAAGTATCTTCAGTCAGTGCACTTAAAAGTATTGCTCGTCTTCTTTTCCCCGACGTGTCGTTAGAGTCCGTGATATCGTTGGCTATGAACCATTGGTTCAGGCGATTTTTATACGAATTCCAACTTTGAACATTATGATCAAAACTCGTTAAAATACCAAAGCTTGCCATTTTACACACTTAGGTACGTCTATAAACTCGTCGCCACTGATAAATATTCTGTATTTAAGGTATTAAATACATAATGTAAATAATAGACCAGGTTGCTATTGACCTAATGACGTTTATTTCATTCTTTTGGTTTTTATATGTGGCCAAGCCACAGATAACGTAAACACATATATAACAGGATTTTTAATGCCGATGCCGATTTTAATGCGAAACGATCACAAATTCGTGTGGATAGAGATTTTGACTTAGTTTGTGTAGGTGTACAAGATTTTGACTTTGTGTACATTTGCAAGACATTTAGCATAGCTTTGTTCAAGCTGAACGTCTACAGAGCTTTAAAGTTTGCGGCAAATGCGTGCACACAGCATAACATATCAGTTGCCACATATGTCATAACATAACAAATAGCCATTATTTTAAGCTAATTCATAGCTTTTATCGCGGGCTTTGAGCGCGGCGACCGAATCGAGAAATTCCGTAACGAAAATTCCTAACACCTTAATTCGTCAACTTGAAAACAGATGGCAGTAATACACTTTTTTTTTAATTTTATTTTTTTACAACAATGTTGATTAAGACTGATGTTTAATATGTTTATGCCACTAGCAGTCACCCATCTAACATCCGACCTCGACAAACGTTGCTTAAGTTACGTCTTAGTAATTTGAATGTTGATTACAACTGTTATTTTAATGTTTTTGTCACTAGCGGTCAACCATCCAACATCCGACCTCGACCAACGTTGCTTAACTTACGTTTTAGTAATTTGAATGTTGATTACAACTGTTATTTTAATGTTTTTGTCACTAGCGGTCACCCATCCAACATCCGACCTCGACCAACGTTGCTTAACTTACGTTTTAGTAATTTGAATGTTGATTACAACTGTTATTTTAATGTTTTTGTCACTAGCGGTCACCCATCCAACATCCGACCTCGACCAACGTTGCTTAACTTACGTTTTAGTAATTTGAATGTTGATTACAACTGTTATTTTAATGTTTTTGTCACTAGCGGTCACCCATCCAACATCCGACCTCGACCAACGTTGCTTAACTTACGTTTTAGTAATTTGAATGTTGAATACAACCGTTATTTTAATATATTTTTGTCACTAGCGGTCACCCATCCGACTTTCGACCGAGCCCACCATTGGTTAACGTACGTTTTCATAATTTTAATGTACATTACGACTGATAGTTTAAAATGTTTTGCCACTTGCGGTCACCCATCCAATTTTCGTCCGCACCCACCGTTGCTTAACTTACGTTTAAGGAATTTAAATGTTGATGTTTTTAAGCTATTGCATAGCTTCTATCGCGGGCCTTGAGTGTGGAGACCGAATCCAGAAATTCCGTAACGAAAAAAACCTAACACCCCCCACTCCGACCGGCACAGCGGTGATACTTTTTAGTAGCGATCTGTGCGCCCCGGGGCGCACACGTCAGTTGACGGGTTAATGACTTTTTGAAATATCACGCTTGCAATTTGCATAAGTTGATAAAAAATGCTATGCAATAACTTTACCGCGGCAGTCTCCGAGTGCCACACGTATTTTTTTAATAGTGAAGCTTTTTGCATAAAATGTATAACACTAATTCATTTATACATTTCAGTTGTCTCAAAGTATTAGGGAGCATCGACATTTAAATTCGTGTTGGCATTTCACAGAATAGCACTCCTATATCGTTCGTACGTGCGGCATTTATTAAGCGGGAACTTCGATCTTTTCACTTGGTGGCACTTTTACTCTTGGAAAATATTTAATAAGTGTTCATTATATTGCCCTTTTCAGCATTTAGCATTTTTTGTAAGTATATTTTGTGTTTGATCAAAAAATGTTTAACGTTTCATTCTGGTCTTTTAAACTTGTTTATTCGTAAATGTAACTCTACATCCTACCTGTATTTCTAAAAAAAATGAAAAATATAAAGGCTTAAAAATATAGCCTCTTTTGGTCCCACAATTTAAACATAGTCAACGATGTCTCAAATGTTAAAATGAGTCTAATCATGCTGCAGACTGACTCACACTCACATACAAACATACACGCGTACATAAATTCATACACACATAAATACAAACGCTCGAAAAACATTATTGACATTTTGTGTTTTTCGAGAAGGCAACAAACGACGTCATTGTATTATATTAATCATATTGTAACAATTTTAACTGAAGTTTTTTTAACGTTCATTACTTATTCGCAACAATATAAATCATTAATTAAATAATTTTAATGGATTTCCCTAATATCCTCGGATTATCGTAGCAGTATGGGAAAGCTCTCCTTAATATTGTTAGATATATTCTTCAGTTGTTATAGTAGCAGCGATTAAGATATAAGCTATTTATAATATTATGTAATCATAAAAATAACTTATTATTTAACGGCAGAAAGAGTCAAATAGATGGGGTAGGAATTCTACCAGAGTTTATTATAAGTACTTAAACGATTAAAAAAACATGTAATCGTAATTATGTTCTGAAATAATTCCATATCCACTTGTTTAGTTAGCACAAGTTATTAAGTTATAATTTAAGTGATATCTTTTTACGGAAAAGTTGTAAATTGTAAAGTTTTGCTGCGTCTTCTCTACCATGCACGAAATATCTTGAAGAGTGGTGGTGAGTAGACAATATTACAAAAAAATCTGTAAAGAAAAAAGTAAATATTAAATTGTAATTAAAATTATTTTCGTTTTCATAAGTTACCTTTTGAGGTATTCCCTGAGCACTATGTCATGAATTCTTCAAGAAATATGCAAAAAGAGCTCTCCTTTAAAGCCGGCGATGCATTGACGACTCCTCTGGTTTTGCTTATGTCCATAAGCGACGGTGACTGCATTCCATCAGGTAGCCTATCCGCCTTATCGTTAGATATTTAAAAAAATATTCTTATAGTTCGTAGTAAAACAAGTGCCTAACGAAAATCCTCAGCTTATGTCGAATACAGATGTCACTTGTTTCTAACATCTGTGGTACACCAAATACGCATGTCGACTTTGTAAATGATAATGTTACAATAACTCCTAAGTTATTTACACTGTATAAGTTAGAGAATATACCAAGGAACGTATATGTCAATATATTTTCCCAGATGTCACAAGTTAGTTCTCAGGCGTAAATCTTACCAATACTGTACTTGTATTTTCTACCTATACATAATTAAAAATGACGTTTTGTGTAACACTACACAATTTTAGCTAAAAACAACGATATTTAGATACATTTTAAATCAAAAAACAGAATAAACCTGCCACTGTAGTCAAACTTCGGCGACCTCTACCTTTTTTGCTCGAGAGATGATGTCAAAATATGCTCAATTATAGCCCTTAGGGACTTATTATCTTGTTTAAACCGACCCAAAAATGTTTAGAGAAAATTTACCTTAAAACTCAATTAACCTCAAAGTTATGTTACAAACAAGATATCCGCCCTACGGTAGAGCCTACATATTAAGCTTGCGCAAAAAAGACACGAATTTGGTAAACATTTTTTATACAAACAATTTTCAACGTACGACCTTTGAATATATTATACGGAGAGGGCCAAAAGACATGTAAATATTTTACAAGGTCGGCTTTTCTGTTTGTTTACCCGCCCAATGCTGCATCACTTTAACTTGGGGGAATTATAATAAATGATTTCTGTTATACCGTTGAAATGGGTTGCTTGTTACAATGGGTTAATGTAACCAAATATGGGATAACATTCTTCACAGTGATTGCAACTTTTCAAAACATAATTAACACAGACAATGTTACATTCGAAATATGAGTAAGTTACATTCGAGATATGTAACTGATATACGTGAAGGTTCTGTAAACAACATTTAGAGGCAAAAAAGTCTGCGTGGGTTATTTCTATTTTGGATTCGCACCCAGTCGTCCAGTATAATAAGGAGGCATGGAAAAAGCCAAATCTTGTTTTATTTTGACGAGAAATTCATGACGAGTACCTCTACAATAGTTGTACCACCTACCTTCCTAATTTTTGCCTTTTTATTATTTTCGAGGGGGAAACCTTCAAAAGGTACCCGACGACGTGGGAGCGACGCCGGGTTATGTGGGATTTTTACCGCACTAAAACCAACTGGCCGTCCTCAGCGCTTGTTGGAGAACTCCGGGATCTCCAACGGAAAACAACCGGAGTCCTCCAAGCGCGATGCCTGGATCGGGCTCTGCCCTGGGGAAGCGTTTGCGTTTGGTATGCGACCACACATACCGCCGTCCTTCCCGGGGTAGCATACTGGCCGGTTCGAGCTCCCACTCTTGCCGCCCGCAACCCCGGAAGCCCCCTTTTAGTCGCCTTTTACGACAGGCAGGGGATACCGTAGCCCTATTATAGTCCCGGAACTACAGGGACATCCTAATTTTTGCCTATCAAACATCGAAGCTTGTTGATTTCTTGTAGGCAGTAATTGTCAATCTTTGGTTGGCAAAAACTGAATAGATAGATTATTTTTGTATGAATAATACATTTAAAGCAAAATAAAGTATCAGTTAATACTATTCTTATAATAAACATATAATAAATCTAAGTTTACTAGGAAACGTTATCATATAAAAAGTCGCAACAAAATGAATTGCACATCTTTGTTTTTGCTCCCAGTCGTCTCTCGTGGTTTTTATTTATTTTATTGTATAAATATTTTAATTAAAAGTCCGAAGAGGATTGTTTGCTTAGGACAATGAGGCTTGCAAATTTATTTTAAGATGTAGACATCAACGGCTTCATGAAATCGCTTAGTTGTTTCAAATGGTTGAAAGTGTTACAATTATTTAAAGTACAACTGCAACAAAAAGACTTCTATTGTCTTGTTTTACTGTAAATGCAAGCTGTACTCTCAGTATGAGTTTTTACGTTTTTACAAAAAATACCGTTTTTGTATTTGTTTACGCATTTCCCATACGTTTCCACTCAGTTTTGATACAGTCCGCTACGGGCGCTGATTGGAAATGTATGGGCAAATATAAAAACTCATACTAAGGGTTTCCTGGCTTGCCAGGTAAACAAATACCAAAACAGTCATTATTGTAAAAAACTTGCACACTCGCTTTCTACTTGTATAATGAAAAGAGTTTTATAAGTTTGACAGAAACATTTAATGTGACATTTAATTTAGTCGCTTAAACGAAATGGAAAAGATAAAAGGAAACCGAAGACGAAACTAAACAAAACGGAACGAAACGAAATGTATTTATTTTTCCAAGCCCACGGGAACACTTATTGTCAGTTACAATATTTTTTCTTAATCTACTTCCGGATTAAAACGACTTTCAGAAGATCCGACCAAGATCTGTTTTTCTTTTTAAATGACAGCAGTAGCAGATAACCGTGCAGTTCACCTGATGGTAAGCGGTTACTGTCCATGATATCTGCAATCAACTCTACATACCCCTTGAAAGTGGTAAAACCCTTTGTGGTTCGACTCAGGCGGCACCACCGCCACGCCTATTTCTGCCTAATAACAGCAGCGATAGGCGCTGCTGTGCTCCGTTTTGAAGGGTGTGGTAAGGGAGACATACTTTTCCGAGGCGTTCTAGCTTAGTCTTCAGGGGCAGCGACGTATCTGAGGCCGACCTCAAGTAGGAATATCCAATCCTATCTGGGGTTTATTACAGATGTCCATGGGCGGAAGTAGTCACTTACCATCAGGTGGGCTGCATGCTCGTCTGCTACTCATATATTTAAAAAAAAGATAAGATTTTATCCTACATATGGTGGACCACTGATGCGCTGCCGCCACCCTAGATAACTAAGCTAGAACACTTCGAAGAAGTATGTCTACCTTATCACTCTCTGCAAACCAGAACACAGCAGCACCTAACACTGCTGTTATTAAACAGAGATATGTAAGACGGCAGTGCCGCTGGAGTCCAACCATAAAGAATTCTATTACTTCATCCCAAAGGACTCTACCACCATCAAAAGGTTTAACGATATTTTATTTATCACGCGAGTTTTGCCGTGCATTTCTGCTTTATAATAATAACGCTTTCTACACTCACAGCCCCACGCTAGAATTGCCTGTATCGTGCGTGCCATAGACACACACAAAGACAAGTACACAAACACCCAGATCCAGAAACAGAAGCGTAAATTAATCATTTAGATTTCTGTCTAGTCGGGGATCGAACCCGGGACCCTCTGCGCGTCAGTCCACTCCGCTCCGCCGCGCGGGTCGTCCTATCGTTATGCGCTCGATTTTCATTAAATACTTCATAAAATCAAAACGAAGTTATCTTATTAGTGGATTTGACACATAACTACCTCGCACATCTCTGATGGAAAGAGCACCTTAGAAACATTTTTCTATAGCTATGTGTTTTAAAGGTCAATGTGCACCATTTGCAGATCACTATGCTTTTATCATTACTCTCCAGGCCTCATTTGACGTGAGTCGTCAAAAATGTGCCGAGATTTTACTCCCGTGATGTACCGCAAAATATTGTATGGAGAAGGTATGTGTCGTATCGTAAGCTATGCTCGTAGCGAATTGTGAGAAAATGGTAGTTATAACATGTGAGTTTAATTTTATTGGTTTAATTTCCTGAGTTAGGGAATTTTGTAATGTAATTTTATGCTCCGCGATGAGCTAGAGACTTGATAATTTTAACCATATGTCAAATGACCTACCGGAAAAATAAAAAAACGTGTTTTTGAGCTATAAAGGACGCACTTAATTTAAAAAAAAAGGTTTCAGTGTTTATGTTAAATGTCCCATCAACTTTAAATGTTCACTTCAACTTCAATAAAATGTTAAAAACTCCAATATTCAATTTAAATAACTTTAATATAAGTTATGATATAAATTCAATTATTTAAAAAAATCCCTCGCTTCATATCGTTCATCGTTTCTATCTTGTAGTACAGTTAGATCTCAAAACCAGGGCTTTTAAAAAAGGTGCAAAAATTGTGCTAACGCCTGTACCTAACGCACGTTTTACGCTAGTAGGTACACCAAATATGCTGTACGCATATATTATATATATTAAATTAGTATGACAAACCCTGTTCGCACTAAAGGCTAAACCTTATTGGGAGGGTGGATTTTTTCAACTTTTTCTTACTATTTTAGCTCTGTCGGGTCACACCTCAGATAGGTTTTAAAACCATGTCCCTGTAGTTCCGGGACCAGAATAGGGCTACGGTATCCCCTGCCTGTCGCAAAAGGCGACAAAAAGGGGCTTTCGAGGTTGCGGGCGGCAAGAGTGGGAGCTCGAACCGCGCGGGAAGGACGGCGATATGTGTGGTCGCATTCCGTCGTATACACCAAACGGTGTGGTGATACAATCATACCTGGGCGGAGCCCGACGAGGCAGTGCGCTGAGCGCACTCCGGTCGCGTTGGAGACCGTGGAGTCCTCTTCGCAGTGCCGAGGACGGCCACCGGGAGGGTTATGTGCGGTAAAAGTCCCACATAACGCCGTGTCGCAGCCACGGCAGCGGGTACCTTTCCCCGGTTTTTTTTTAGGGTAAAGTTCCCCCTCAAAAAAAAGGTCCTAAAACCTACCTATTTTTTGCCTAAACCCCAATCTTGATTAGGGTTTGAAGAGCGTGATCAAACAGAGACTTTATACGAAGCATGCTTATTTGTTATTTAATAGTTTAGTTTTAATGCATTTGCTGCCGATCTCTGGTAGGACCTTAACCTGAGTGCTGTAAAACCTACTATAAAGTACTCTTCAAACTTCAATTTCATTGAAAATTCAAAACTTTTTTCTTCCACCAAATAGTTCTTTATTTCGTACTAGACTATTTTGCATAATGACAGACAGGTTTAAACCCTAGTTCAAAGTAACCCCTAATTTTACGCATATCACATTTATTCAACAGAAATTCTCATCAAAAGGTCTTATTTTGTCACTGACGTGTACGAATTAGAATTTTAAAAGCAATTTCTCGAGCGTCATAGGCCTCGACGAAACAGATTTATTTGCCAAGATTTCTCAAACGAGGCAATTTAGTGGAGAAATATGGTGTATACAAGAAAAAGCGACAAAAAGTCAGTTAATATTGTAATTGGGGAAACTTATTAAAACATCACGAAGTTAATCAAAAAAGTAATCTTACTTTGAATATAAATAACGAAAAAACTGTGCTAGGTACGTCGTGTTGGCCAATAAAAAAAATTGTCACTTTTACGCTGAATGGAGAACTTTTGACGGCCTGAATCCAGCTTTGTAATTTAACTTTGTAATAAAACGCTTTTCATGTCACTTGCGGAGTTTTTTAGGGTTCTCTGTTATATAGAGGAAAACCGTAATTCCACAATATAAATGACTAGCTGACCCGGCAAACTTCGTACCGCCTCAAAATCTCTTTATCTAATATATTTCATATACAATATAGCCTATGTTACTCGTGGATAATGTAGCTTTTGAATGGTGAAAGAATTTTTAAAATCGGTCCAGTAGTTTTTGAGCCTATTCATTACTATCAAACAAACAAACAAACAAACTTTATAATATTAGTATAGATTGCTACCTTTTTTCCTTAATTTTCCAAAATTAATCCAAACAAGCAAGCAGTCCAATGATGGTACTGGTCACCGCCGCACCAGATATAAAATATTTGCCTGTTCTTTAAAATTATCGACTATTTTTAGAACCTAAAATTAACTTCACCTATTTATTTTGCAAAGTACCAAAATGAACCGTGTTTATTTTATATGTGTGTCTATTTATCGATCGATCTGTTTCTGTCTGAAGTCTGTATGTATGGGGCAATCCCCGGAACGCTTAAGCCGATCTTGTTGAGATTTGTTAGAAAAAAATCCATTTCCCTCAACAGCGTACTCAATAACCTTTCAGCGTAAAAGTTACTTCCACCAACTTTATGAACAACGTGTTCTCTGTTAGAAGAATATTATAAATATATTATCTAAATAGACTTAGGTATTAATTTTTATGAAACGTAAGTATAACTAGAAATGAAACTATACAAAAACATTACATTTCTACTTATCTTACTGGACATTTATAAATCGCGTGGCGCTCGCACTTGACCGTTTTTTTCCGACTAGGCGGCGTGAAGAGCCGAATTTATCCCTATTCAACGAGTTCACTCCAACAATAGTATTCTAATATACGTAAGAGCTACTGCTTTTATGACAACGAATATAGCCACAATGGATTTTCCAATCTCGTAACTTGTCTTTTAGGAAATTGAAGTAAACCAGCAGTTCGTCTAGTGGTAAATGATCACTGATGTTTATGGCTGAAACTCTGTCCTACTTCTGGGCAAGGATCTCTTCTCGCAACTGTCGGAGGTCTCCACTTGAATAACAAACCTTTCTTCGTCTTGTTCTTCTTTCTTTGCTAGTTTGTCTTGTAAGCTTTTCCTTCACTCCAGAAAACTGAATACGTCAGTTTTCTTTCGTTGTGCGAATTGGTCAGTACAAATCTGCAATCAGATACCATAGAAACCACAGCTTTCTTAATTGGGGGTCTCAAGAGCGGGCACACTTCAAGACAATAAAAATAAAGGCTAATTTATGATTTTTTTCTTACCCTTTCTACCACTATCCAAAGCCTAACTTCAACCCCCATTATAAAAGCAATGAAGGGTATATCTTCATTGCCTAAAGTACATGGGTAGAGCCAGTGGAATCGAACTACAAAATAAGTAAAACATTTCAAAGATTTGAACAACAACACTCTAAAAATTATTAAAAGCAAGATTAAAACTCATTAAATATTGTTAAAAGTTTTCTGACGAGACAGAAATATATTTATTAAAGATTAAATACTTAAATTATAATAATTTTACAAGTATCTAATAAAAATCTACATTCTTAGTACCAATTTCAAAATATTATGATTCCCGTTATGATTATTTCACCAACATTGTGATAGTTTATTAAAATAAAATACAAGTTAATAGGTACCACATTTTAATCAAACGAACGGATTAATTAAAAATGTTGATTATCCCAATTTAATTTACTGAATGGAGATAAATTATCGCCGCTGGTTTTAACATGAACGAGATTTTTCGATCAATTTGTTTTTGTATTTAATTAATGGGTTTATTATTTTTGGGGATCATTCTATATTGTCTGTATATAATAATTTATGGATGTATGTATATCTAAACTAATATTATAAAGAGAAAATTTTGTCTGTTTGTTTCGTGTATAGGAATATAGGAATAGGTGTATAGGATGAATAGGCTCAAAAACTACTGGACCGATTTTAGAAATTCTTTCACCATTCGAAAGCTACATTATCCACGAGTAACATAGGATATGTTTTATATGAAATATATTTGATAAATAGATTTTGAGGCGGTCAAAGTTTGCCGCGTCAGCTAGTCGAAAATATAAAGAGATGGAGTATATTGGCTTTTATAATATAGCCATTAGTAAAGGTTGAGAATTTTATTAGGTATGAAATTCCCCTTTTATAGTCTCTATGTTTCCAAGTACTTCTTTAACAAAATAAAATCCTTTGTGGTTTGCTCTAGATAACATACCGCCACACCTATTCCTAATTTACCGATAACAACAGTACCTATTCCCCAGTCCAAATGTTTAATATCGTTCGCTAATTATCACAAAGCTGGTATATCCCTAGACCAGTGAATTAACCAATTGCTGTTAAATAAAATAATGTTGCCAGTATTCTAAAAACATCCTAATTACATCAATTTGGATGCAGCAGTCTTAATTAATTATGGTTATGTAAGATCGTTAATTTTTTGTCGAGTTGAAGTATAATATAATTACTTATGTCATAATTATTATAATAATTAAATAATAAATAAAATCTTCCAATGTCGCAAAAAATAAACAAAAATATGAAAAAAAACTGCAGCTGTCAATTTGATGCACCTTTTGAAAAAATACAAAAAAACATCTAAATAGGATATCCGGAATGTCGCTTCTAAAAGTTAAGAAAATGATATGAAAAAACGTATACTTACGTAAAATTAATACATCATTTGTTTTAACATTATTTTTACCTACAGGGTTATGAAGAAAGTTTAATCAGATTACAAACGTAAGATATGAAACAAGTTTAAATTTATATATTTTACTTACACAAACAGTCAGAGTCTAGTGGGGGAAACCCAGCCTCTTGATCGAGGGGTCCGAGGTTCGGATTTCAGGCACGCACCTCTGACTTTTCAAAGCGTATTACAAATTAATTATCACTTGCTTTAACGATGAAAGAAAACGTCGCAAGAAAACCTGCATACCCACAGGATTCTTAAAAAAAGTTGTCAAAGGTATGTAAAGTCTACCAGTACGCACCTAACCAGGGCGATGGACTAAGGCCTAATCTTTCTCATTCTGAGAGGAAACCGTGTCCAACAGTGGGACACAAATGTGAGGACACTCACGTAATTATAGGCTTAAAACTCACTTAAGAATTATGTGTATGTATGTGAATATAAGTAAAAAATCCGGATATCCTTTGATAAAAGGTAAAATTCCAGTATCAAAGTAAACGGCTAAGCTGGGGCTCTCAAAATCTAGATTTAGAAAAGCTCACACTCGGTGTTCACTTTGAAAGCTCTTTTTCTTATTCTGACTCGCGGTAAAGGCTTTGGGATATTTCGAACTTCATGGCCATATATTCTTTTTACTTAATGGATAGTTTGAAATTTTTACCGTGTTCTTGTTCATTGGTCAAGCATTTTTATTATTTGACTTATTTATAGACAATACGCTTCCACCCACGAGGACTGAGTTTGAACACCCTTTTTTTTCTTTTTTTCTTCTGGAGGGGGAAACCTTCAAAAGGTAAAGGTAAGGTGGCATTTTTACCGCACTAAAACCCCCCCGGTGGCCGTCCTCAGCGCTGCGTAGAGGACTCCGGAATCTCCAAAGGAACGCAACCGGAGTCCTCTCAGCGCACTGCCCCGTCGGGCTCCGCCCAAGTGAGATTGAATCACCCCACCGTCCGATGTACACGACGGTATGCGACCACACATACCGCCGTCCTTCCCGGGGTAAGTGTTTGAACACCCTGGATGAGTAGTAGCCCATTACAACACCCTTGGCTGGAAGACAGCAGCGCTTAACACTGCCGTTATTACACAGAAATAGGTGTGGCGGTTGTGCCTCCGGAATCAAACCACTAAGGGCTCTACCACCTTCAAAGTGTTAAGGACTCTTTACAGAACTCTCTCAGACATACATATCATTGTAGGCTTTTTCACAGTGTGTTGATTGTGTGTTCGATTGAAAATATTGCTTATAAATACCTAATCACATAATTTCGACAAATTGACAAAGATATACCCTTGATACCGCCGTGCATACCGGCGGTGTGGCGAGCATCATGCTAACCTAGGCGGAGCACAACGGGACACCGAGTTCGAAGTACTCCAGTTGCGTTCCTTTGTATATCCTGGAGCCCGATACGTAGCACCAATGCCGGCCACAGGGGCATTTTAGTGCGGTATAAATCCTATATAAGCCCGTGTGGCTCCCGCGGCACCGGATACCTTTTGGTGTGAAAAAATTGTATCTTATCAAATGACGAATTTTACCACCTTCAGCTCCAAAGGGTTGGCCTAACGACCTATGGTTATTATAAAGACCTAAGCGCTACCGCTGAGTAGAACGTAATAAGTATCACTCAACGCGACTCGACAATTTTCCTCATGAATTTTAAAGAGATATTTTCTCCGCGTTAAAATGATGCCGGTAAGTTCATAGTGTGGGGTAATGACGTATTTTCCTCTGCAGTTTTACGTATATTTGTATATTTAATTATTATAATAAGTTAAATAACATTATAATAGCTGATTTTAAAATGATTATAAGTACAAGATAAGATAAGATTAAAGTTTTAGGATCATGCTGCTGTGATACGGAAAATACATAATTTTGATTAAAACGCCAAATATATACAAGTAAATATTTTTTTATACTTTGAATACTAAACTTCATTCGCTTTTATTTTATAACCAGATACCCTAATCGTTCATACCTACAGGTAGGTAAAAGGCCCCTGATATAAGAAATTAGTGACGATCATGATTGCAACCGAGTTAGAATAAGACAGGAGTCGTCATAATTGTTTTATAATAGCCCTACTAAGTACGTGACATCGATCACAGCGTGTTTCTGCGCAGTTTTTGCTCAAAAGGTCTTAGTCGGAACACGTTACACTAATATTCTGCCTTACACAATACACAAGACGACATATTGACAAATCAACATCACAAAAAGTGAATGAGGCTATAATACGGCGTATATATATGTAATACGAAACTGAAAGTTTTTTTTTTATATAGGAAAAGCAGACAAACATGCAATTCGCCTGTTACTTACCACCTACTATGGCTACTGCCGTCCATGGACATCTGTAATCAACCCGTGATAGGATTAAATATTCCTACTTTAGGTCGGCAACAGACGTGCCGCTACCCCTGAGGGCTAAACTGGAACGCCTCGGAAAAGTATGTCTCCCTTACCAGACCTTTCAATCTAGAACACAGAAGCGCGTAACACTGCTAGGCTGCTGCTAGGAAGCAGAAATATGTGTGGTGTTGGTGCCGCCGGAGTTGAACGCGAAACATAGGAAAAAATACACATAGCAAATCCTTCAACTAAAGCGCCTGGGAGAGCGTAATATTATGAAACATAATATACCTACGGTATTTGCTCATGAATTTTAACTAGGCGTTTTCGTACAAACTAATAAGTCATTCATTTCGCTTTTGAAAGATCGCTTTTGAGGAAAAGATAATACGAGTATAAAAGCTTCTGATGATGATGAACTTATTTTATTGTTAAATACCTAAGCTTATTTTTCTACTCAAAGCTCAAAGAAATGCTTACAAAAGTTAAAAGTAGAACTTTGTCACAAATTTTCTATTTCTATTTCTTCATTGATTATATCTACTAAAGCTCATCAATATACAGAAAAAAAAGACAATAAAAATCGGTTGACACTTTTTTCAAAATATGATAAAAAATGTTTTTTTTTTGTTTGCCAATTATAAGTAGATTTAATATCAGTCCATACTATAGCTGAACTTTTAAAAAAGTTTGAAACTTAACACAAGTTGAAATACTTCGATATTAAAATCAGAATTTCGAATACAAACCGAAAAGCGAAGAAATGCATATTGGATTTGGGTTGCATACGAAATCTGAAGGTTAAACCTTGAAAAGTATAACCCGAACATTAGCAAACTGAATACTAACTAACCAAGGTTGCGGTGGCATAGGGATTTCATGAAATATCGTAAAAATAATGTCGATATATCTTCAGTAATGCTTCGACATTAGGTACGTATCGACACATTGCAATAAAATTACTTTTAATCATCAGCATTACTTTTTTCGATTGTATCATAGATAAGTGACAGTCCAGTAAAACAAAGATAGATACATTAGATATCCTAGTTTACCGATAGCGAGATATAGACTTATAGCTGCGTGCTGGAAGGATTCCACCTGATTTTAATGGTCGAGTATCTAAGCAAGTCTGGAGCGGATAACAGATCCGTTATCTGCGAGCGCCTTCAGCTACAATCCCTGTTCCATATGGTTATAGACGTCAGTGGACACTTTCACATTTTCTTATATTACTCTAATGACATTATATCGATACAACTTTTCCAAAGTGAGCGTAACTATGAAGCGTCATTGTTATACCGTGATTACCATCCAGCAGAGGCGCATCAAAATCCTCAAATACATACGAATCTGCAATGCTAAGGTGAACTTGTACTCAATGCCATACACTTGTATTAAATTTACATCTCTCTTCTATATTTCTCTTTTTTTTCTGCGATGGGTAATGCTAATCGAGCGTTTTTATGTTTCAGTCCCTAGCACACCCTGCAGCCTTAATGGCCAGTAATCAGAAGTGTCGTTGAATTTGCTGAAGTAGAAAGTTTTTTGTTTTATAACATTTCTCTTGTTAACTCAAATAATAACGGGATCTATAGTAATTGTGTGCGAAATTATCATATTGTTTTTAAGTGCTAAATAATAATAAATTTGTTTATATGAAAATCTTTATATAAATAGGCAAAAACAGTAAAGAACATTTTTCTATTTTAATTGTCAACCAAGTTTCTTTTCTTTTGTTAGCGATTGACGAGCTTAAATTCAATCATTTTTTAATTGTTAATTGGTCCAAATAAATGAATTTGTGATGCCATACAAAGAAAAATTATGGCACAAATTCAATTTTCATTATTATCAATTAATTAACAGACAACAATTAGGAAAAGGTTTGGAAATTTAATAATACATTTCCCAAGCGCCAATATTTATCTAAGCAATTATGAAGCAGGCGACATCCACACAATACAAGCTCTTGATAAGCTCAGTTGATTTGTTAATAATTAAATTAAATTAGTGTTCTGTCTCCGAAGGGTGATAACAATGATATAGGAATACTGGATGTGACTTATTGGGTATAAGTGTTATGCCCATTGTATTACGGCAGTATCGGATTTATTCTTATGTTAATCAGTCTTGAGCGTAGGGCGACAATTTTGAAGGCATTTTTTGTAAGAAGGGTTAAAGGTGAGGTAATACTGTCTTCTTCGTTGAGTGCTTCCCGTAGAAGACGAAATAATAACATAGTTTTTTGCGACCCTCCGATATACACAGTGATTTTTGTCGACTGCAAATCCGCCACTGATATCGGTATCCACTACAGATCTCAACTCTTTCGCCTAAATATAAGAAATATCTTAGAACCAACTATATGACCGTGCTGTTATATTTTTGTGTGATGCTGTACGGGCCTATATTTTAACAAAAAAGTTTTGTCCCTATTGAGTATTAGAATAAATAAAAAAACATGATTAATTAAATAAAAAGGTGACGTAAAGGAAAAATAATTAAAGTTTGGTATAGTCCGCGTCAAACTGCTAGTCCTCTCTGAAGTTGTTGCGAGCAGGTGTACTCAAACTCATACAATTTGCTATGGCGACGCGATTCATTTCTATATTCAGAGCGGACTAACAGTATGCGGACTATAACATTGACACAATTTTGGAAGCCATTTCCAGCAAAGGCTATATCATTACAATGGAATGCAGAATTAATTAATGGCGTCTCAGCCACATCTTACAATGAGACCCTCTTCAATCTTGTCTGTAGGCTCCACCTTAATTTAGAGGGAAAATTCCTCTTCACTGACTTTTATTGCAAGCAACTAAGACTCTGCCCTCGAATTTATGAGAACGGTTTTGGTGTATTTAGGTTTATGGTTTAGGGTAAGTATAAATATTGAAAATTTGATGTTATGAAGGCAGTTATAGCCTAGTGGTAAAGAAACTCGGCCTCTCGATCGAGGGGTCCGAGGTTCAAATCCCAGGCCTCTGATTTTTCAAAATTATGTGCGTATTAGAAATAAATGATCACTTGCTTAAAAAGTGAAGGAAAACATCGTGAGGAAACCTGCATACCTGAGAGATTTATAAATAAAAATAATTCAAAGGTACGTTAAGTCAATCAATACGCACTTGGCCAGCGCGGTGGAGTATGGTCTAATCCTTCTCATTCTTAAAGGAGACCCGTGCCCAGCAGTGGGACAATATTGGGTTGATGATGATAATTACCACTTGCTGAATGGGTCAAGGAAAAAATCGCGAGGAAATTTACATTGTTAAATTTATTTTAACAGGATGTGTGTAGTCTACCAAATCGCACTTTTCCAGTGTGTGTGTGTTTGTGTGGTAAGGGAGACAGACTTTTCCGAGGCGTTCCAGCTTAGTCCTCAGGGGTAGCGGCGCATCTGTGGCCAACCTCAGGTAGGAATATCTAATCCTATCTGGGGTTCATTACAGATGTCCATGGGCGGCAGTAGCCACTTACCATTAGGTGGACTGCATGCTCGTCTGATACCCTTATATTATAAAAAAAAAAAAAAAGTGCAGTGGACTACTGACCAAACCCTCTCACTCTGAGTGGAAATCCTCTTCCAGCAATAGGTCCAAGCACCAGATTATAAAGCTTAGTATGAGAATTAAGAAAAAAGTTTTGATTAGTTTTTCCTTTAGTTAGTCATTTATCATTACTTCCTAGTATTAGTTATTTATCGCAATAATATACAGTGTGTTTATTTTTTAAAGTCGTTCGAATCCCGGCTGCAGAACTTGATTAATAAAAAATCGAATAATGGAGTGTTCGTTTTTATGAAAATCAGCCTTATAATTATTTTGAGATTTTTTTTGCTATTCTTTACAGTTTCAGATTTGGATATCCACGCACAATAAAATTGACCTTCTCAAAATTTTAGGTCTCGTAGGTTAAAAGTTCGAAAGCGCTACAGAATTCATACACAAACATGATTACAATTTTTCAACTTGTTTTTTCTATACTATTCATTCGTTTGGATAAAATAAACATAGTTTATATTGAAATGAATTTTAGAGGCAACTTTTTGTTGACGCATTTTACGCATTTGACATAGTAGTATTGTAGGAGCTAATGAAAAGCTTTTTAGGGTTATTCGCCTACTACTTATAAAATGGACTTATTTTTTAATGGAATAATATTTTAGAATCAGGTCCTAAAGAATATCTTTGTATAAAATCCCGCTTAACTTGGTTTAAAGTTTAAGTCGGTTTAAATGATAAAACATTTAAAGGTTGATGCCTTAGTGGTTTGACTACAAAGAATCCGAATTCGCTACCACTAAACCTATTTGCCTAGTAAGAACAATGTTACGCTGCTGTGTTCTAGTTTGAAGGGTGTGGTAAGAGATACACCCTTTTGTGAGGCGTTACAACTTATATAAACCAAAACCAAATATTTCAAAGATACTTTTAATGTTTTAGTATCGTAAAGGCATACAAATCAGTTTCAAAGTTCGATTTGAGTATAATCTAACTCTAATTAATAATAACTCTGTCTACAATTTGACTATAACCTACTAGGTAGTCGATCAATTATATTTTTTATTCCTTATCATATATTACTTTATTAACTTTGTCATTGGCCCAACATAACAATCAGGAGATAGCTACATATATATCTGAAACCATTTCGTTTTTCAATACAATGCTATAATGGTTATTTCAATCGTAGAAGTGGGGAAAATTGTTCCCCAAGTAAATACCCTCTGGAGGCATATTTCAGGACAATCATAACACCCTGTCATTACGGACACAATTAAGTTCTAAGATGGCACCGTAATTAAATTACCATATTCTTTAATTATATCCCAGCGGTGACCCGAATTGCTGAAGTAATTTACCGTAATTGTTTAGTAAGGCTTAATTGCTGTATCGCTTGTATATTGGCGTAGCTTATAAGCTGAATAGTTTTATACGGCTTGTTTAATTTATTGTGGATAAACAGTGATAGCCTAGTGGTTAAGAAACTTGGCCGCTCGATCAAGGGGTTCGAGGTTAAAATCCCAGGCACCTATAATTTTTCAAAGTTATGTGCGTATTAGAAATTAATTATCACTTGCTTGAACGGTAAAGGAAAACATCATGAGGAAACCTGCACACCTGATACTTATTTAAAAAAAATCTCAAAAGTATATGAAGTCTACCAATACGTACTTAGCCAGCGCGGTGGACTATGGCCTAATCCTTCTAACTCTGAGAGGAGACCAGGGCCCAGCAGTGGGACAATAATGGGTTGATGATGATGTGGATCGAGCTGGAATATCAGAGGTTTGCATTTCATTTTATGTCATATATTATTTTATGCGAAATTAGATACACTTGTCGGGATTAAAAATAAATTTAAAAATTAAATCCAAGTTAAGTAAAATTAGACACAAATAAAATTATTACATAATCACTTAATTAATTCATTTCGTCGTTATCGACCCATTACTATCACATTGCTAGGCAGAGGGTCCTCTCATCACAAAGTGCGCGGAGTTGCGTGTGTCCGGTTTGGATGACGCTGTCTCCGCTGCGGACGTCGCGGCGGTGGTTGCCAAAATCGGCGGATGTGCTCTTGCGTCCGTCAAGACTGGCGTGATCCGCCGTGACCATTCGGGTCTGGGCACACTCTGGCTGAGCTGCCCCGTAATTGCTGCTAGAAAGGTGGCGGATGGCGGACGAGTGTTGGTCGGTTGGGTGTCGGCCAAGGTCTCGCTGCTCGAAGCTAGACCACTGCGCTGCTACCGATGCCTAGTAATAGGGCATGTTCGGGAGCAGTGTAGCAGTACGGTGGACCGCAGCGGTGATTGTTACCGCTGTGGGAAATCGGGCCACATCGCCCGAACCTGCACGGCTGCCGCGGCACACTGCACAGTCTGTGCGGCAGCTAAGAAGCCGGCCGACCATAGGCTGGGGGGCAAATCTTGCACTGCTCCTCGGTCTAAAGGGCGTAAACCACCGACTGTACCGTCAGCTCAGACGGTGAGTGGCAGCTCAGCTGGAGGGTCCGGGAACGGAGTTGTGGTAATGGAATCCTAATTATGGACCACAACCTCCGATTCCTCCAGGCGAACATCGGCCACTGCGCTGGTGCTCAGGAGCTCCTGTACCAGTACCTTGCGGAGTGGTCGATTAACGTGGCTGTGGTTGCTGAGCCGTACTTCATCCCCCCCGGTGATAACTGGGTAGGGGACCGTGACAGCTTAGTGGCCATCATACGACGGGACACGATAGCTTCCCCGCCCTTTGAAAAGACAGCAAAGGGCTCGGGATGCGTCGCTGCTCTGTTCGGAGATGTTGTAGTCATTGGCGTCTACTTTTCTCCGAACAGACCACTCGCCGAGTTCGAGAATTTTCTCGGACAGGTGGGTGTCCTGATCGGTCAAAGTCACCCTCATCCCGTGCTCCTGGCGGGCGATCTCAATGCCTGGAATACGGCTTGGGGATCGCGCGTGACGAATGCGCGGGGTGAGGTACTGGAGGAATGGGTTCTCGGACAAGGATTGGCCCTTCTCAATCGGGGAGCCGTGAGCACGTGCGTGCGGCCTCAGGGTGAGTCGATTGTGGACGTAACGTTCGCAAGTACCACCCTTGCACGCCGTGTTAGGAGCTGGGGAGTCATGGTTGATGCGGAGACTCTAAGCGATCACCGATATATTCGGTTTGATCTCTCCGCGTCCCAGAATGCTCCAACCGGCACACGCCGCTCCCCGGTTGAGAATGGCCCGAGGTGGCAGTTGAGACACCTCGACAGGGACCTCGCGAAGGAAGCTGCAATTGTGCAATCTTGGGTATCTCCCGCTGATCATGTGGTGGTGGACGATGAGGCGGAATGGTTTCGGGGGGCATTCACACAAGTGTGTGATGCATCTATGCCCCGTTCCAGGCTTCGTCCTCCCAAACGGCAGGTATACTGGTGGTCTGGCGAGCTCACGCAGTTGCGCTATGCATGCGTCGTGGCCAGACGCCATTATACCAACTACAGACGGCGACGGCACAGGGAGGAGGGACAGTTTGCACTCCTGCATGCTTCCTTCAGAGAGGCGAGGTGGCAGTTGGTAGCAGCGATTGGCAGGGCCAAGACTCTGGCTCGGGAGGAGTTGCTGGGGTCGTTGGACCGCGATCCGTGGGGTAGGCCGTACAGGTTGGCCATGTGTAGACTTCGCCCCTGGGCACCCCCACTGACGCAAAGTCTCCGGCCTGAGCTCCTGGACAGAGTCGTCACGGCCCTGTTTCCGCGAATGGAGGAACACCTTTGTCCTCCCGTGATGCATCCAACTGCAGAGGTGCCCGGATCGGATGTCGTGCCGCCAGTGACTTCGGGAGAATTGGGAGCTGCGGTGTTACGGCTTCGCGCCAAAAACACCGCCCCCGGTCCTGACGGTATACCCGGCCGGGTGGTGGTCTTGGCCATGGAGGCCCTTGCGTCTCGTCTGAGGAGGTTTTTCGACGCCTGTCTGGCACAGTCCCGGATACCACAACGGTGGAAGACAGGTCGTCTTGTCCTCCTCAGGAAAGCAGGGCGTCCAGCGGAATCCCCATCCGCGTACCGCCCCATCGTAATGCTCGACGAGAATGCCAAACTTTTTGAGAGGGTTGTGGCGTCCCGTATCGTCGGGCACCTCGAGGGGGTCGGTCCGGATCTAGCTGTCAACCAGTTCGGGTTTCGTAGAGGAAAATCCACCGTAGACGCGGTGCAGCAGGTAAAGTCTCTGGTACAGGATGCGGTTGCTCGGGGTGAGGTCGTGTTGGCGGTATCCCTTGATATCGCCAATGCATTTAACACCCTCCCCTGGAGCTGCATAAGGGAGGCTCTCCGATACCATGGAGTCCCCCCGTACCTGCGACGGATTGTCGGGGACTACCTGTCTGGGCGTGCGGTGGAATACCCTGGCCAAGACCGATGGTGCCGGCGGGAAATGTCGTGCGGAGTTCCACAAGGGTCGGTGCTGGGGCCCATCCTGTGGAACATCGGCTACGACTGGGTGCTATGAGGAGCTCCCCTTCCGGGTGTCGGCGTAATATGTTACGCGGACGACACCCTGGTTACTGCCTGTGGCAGGAACCACAGGGACGCTTTCCTCCGCGCCACCGCCGGCACGGCATTCATTGTGGGCCGCATACGGCGATTGGGTTTACGGGTGGCGCTCGAAAAATCCGAGGCTGTGATATTCCTTGGGCCACGGAAAGCGCCGCCCCGGGATGCTCATATCGTCGTCTCCGGAGTTCGCATCGACGTGAGGCCGTCGATGAGGTACCTAGGACTCGTCCTGGACAGCCGGTGGAACTTCGGTCCCCACTTTGAATGCCTAGTGCCTCGGCTACTGAGGACGGCGGCAGCCTTGGGTAGACTGTTGCCGAACCTCAGCGGGCCAGAGACGTCGTGTCGACGTCTCTACACGGGTATCGTGAGATCGATGGCTCTGTACGGGGCTCCTGTGTGGGCTGATGCCCTAAATCGCCGAAACGTTGCCTTGCTAATGCGAGTGCAGCGAGTAATGGCGATCAGGGTTGTACGGGGTTATCGCACGATCTCGTGTGAGGCAGCCTGCGTGCTGGCGGGTTCTTTGCCCTGGGATTTGGAAGCGAGAGCCCTCGCGTCTCTACATCAGTGGCGAGAGGAGGCGCACCGATCCTTGGGCCGCCCGCCCACACGGCAGGAACTGGAGGGGCACAGAGCTGAGCTACGTCAACGGGCTACCGAATCGTGGACGTCAAGGCTGGAGCATCCTAGCGCCGGCCTGTGGACCATCGAGGCAATTCGTCCGATCTTCCAGCAGTGGTTGGGTAGGCGATTCGGCACCCTGTCCTTTCGTCTGACGCAGGTACTCTCGGGACATGGTTGTTTCGGGAGCTACCTGTGTCGGATTGGGCGGGAGCCGACAGCCAGGTGCCACCATTGTGACGATTGTCTTGACGAGACGGCCCAGCATGTGCTGGGGGTATGCCCTGCGTGGAATGCGGAGCGCAACGTACTCAGCTCTGTATTGGGTGCCGACCTCTCGCTTTCGACCGTGGTTCGCGCCATGGTCGGTAGTGACAGGTCGTGGCAGGCGATGCGATCCTTCTGCGAAGCTGTAATGCTCGCAAAGGAGGCGGCGGAGAGAGCCAGGGAGGATGATGCATCTTCCCAGGCACTTCGTCGCAGACGCACGGGACGCCGAAGGGCGGCTTTCGCTGCAAGCCACCCTTTCCCAGTCCCATGAGCCCTCGGATGCGGATTCGGGGGAATCCAAATCCGATTTTTTAAGGCTCGAGATGTCGTGTGAGCGTTCTGCACGCTCATCTCTTGAGGGACATAACTGAGAGGAGCCCCTCCCTCTCGGGACGTGGCTGGCGTTAACATCAGCGCCGGCCGACGTTGCCGGGCCGCGAATGTAATGCTTAACGCCTCTCGTGACCCGGCACCGAGCGTCCAGAGGAACGCCGCGGAGTTTTAGTCGGTACGAGTCCGACATACCCCTTCCGCTCCCCCGGGCGGGAGAGGATCCATGAGGATTTCTCCGCGAAAAAAAAAAAAAAAAAAAAAAAAAAAAAAAAAAAAGGCAGAGGGTCCTCTCAGAGTAAGAAGGGTTAAGGACATACGAGTAAGTAGTCCACCGCTCTGGTGAAGTGCGGATTGGTAGATTTTACACACCTTTGAATAAGCATAAGCTTTCAATAGGTGTGTAGGTTTCCTCGCGATTTTTTCCTTCCCCGTTAGGTGATAATTTATTACTAAAACGATAAATTTAAAAATTTAAGGTTCATACCCAGGATCCGAATCTCGAACCCCCGACCCTCGTCTGTTACTCCTATATTATAAATATGTCTTATATCATAAAAAATGCAATATTACTTGAGAAAGCTAAAACGTCAATATTATTTGAGAAGCTTTATATATTATCCAGGAAGTAAAATGCATGTAGCAAAGGATATTTACTATATACATCTACTAAGTAAGCTATAAGCAGAGACGCTTTGACAGATAAGCAGAGTCGCGCGGGGAATTTCTTGTGAACTGAAATTGAGAGCATGAATCCTTGCTTTGAATAGATGAGGAGTAACTGGGTAAGGTATTCTACGAAAATGATATAAGTAATCGTTTAAAACGATGAAGTCACTTGCAATAAATATATATCAAAAGTATTCAAAGTCCTAAAGCATTTTAAGCTGAAAATTTAATTAAAATGTGTCAACTAGCTAATCTCAGTAACATAATATGTATTGTATTTTAAAGGCTCTTTGTGGTTCTTCTGTCCGGGCAGGGCTGTCAATATGTCCGGGCAGGGCTCGTCAGAAAGAGTGACACGGGGTAAATTGAAAATTATGCACAGATTGAATTTGCTCGCTCGGACGCCTGTCGTTGGATTGAAAACTTAATCAAATTTGAACAATATCTTACCAAATTTAATAAAAAAAGAAAAACTTAACATCCATTCTATAAGGGCGATAAAACGCTACTGCGAAGGCATCAAAACAACCGACGTGCTAGATTCAATTATCACTTTACACGTCCACTAGTTCAAAAGTTTTCATGTGAACAGTGTAATCGGAAAAACTAAATAAAGACTCGTTAAGTATTGTATACACACATCACAGTGAATGACAGACAGATCAACATGTTTGGGCAGGGCTCGTCAGAAAGAGTGACGTGGGATAAATTGAAAATTATGCACAGATTGAATTTGCTCGCTCGGACGCCTGTCGTTGAATTTTATCTTCGGCCAAACTCAGTCAGCGTTGAAATATTTTTAAGGGTTATTGATTTAGAGATTGTGATTTCCCTGTGTGAAAACTAACTTGTTGGTTTCTTTATTTGTTTCTAGTATTAAAAATAATACCTGGTTAATTGGTTGTTTAAGATACTTCACGGTAAACGACAGGCGGTAGATCAACATGTTTGGGCAGGGCTCGTCAGAAAGAGTGACGTGGGGTAAATTGAAAATTATGCACAGATTGAATTTGCTCGCTCGGACGCCTGTCGTTGGATTTTATCTTCGGCAAAATTCAGTCAGCGCTGAAATATTTTTAAGGGCCATCGTTTTATAGATTGAGGTCTCCTATCGATTAAAAATAAAGTGCTACGTTACTTTATTTTAGTTTTGTACAAGTTGGCAAGTAAAACGTGTTGTTGTCGTTAAAATCGTAGATTAAATTGATTTTAATAAGGACTCATTTAATTACATTGATTTGAATGGCTTGTCTATGGCTTGTGTGGCTTGTCTATCTGTCTGACGACTAACCATCACGTGGACTGCAAGATAATTTGCAACTCCAACCCTATAAAAATATATTTGGAGAGTTACATTCTTAGAGAGAATTGCACAGCAAATTTTAAATTATACGTCGGTATAGTAAACATAGAATATTTAAGTTATATTCAAAGCGTAGACTGAGACTATTAACTGGAAGATTTTGGCATCCAACCTTCAGTCGGCAATGGCATTTACTGGAATTTGCGATGCAAAATAGCATAGCGAATATTCTAAGGATTCTGTAGTCTTGCTTTTGTTAGTATTAAGGTTAAGAAACTGTAGATTAATATTTTCGAAGCGCTTTGCTTGCATTGCTTTATATCGTTTTTTATTTTGTACGAACGAAAAACTATTTTACTAACCATTACTAAATGTCAGTTGATTACAAAGTGTTTTTATTAAATCGCAAAAAATATATGTTAAGTAAAATTCATTTTTATTTTTAGAAAGTCGTACCTACTTACTTACTTTTTTTTAATATAAGCTAATAATAGCAGCGTTAAGCGCTGCTGTCTTCTGGTTTAAAGGGTGTGTGGTAAGGGACACATAATTTTCCAAGGAGTGCCAGCTTAGCCCTCAAGGGTAGCGGCGCAACTCAGGCCGGCCTAAGGTAGGAATATCTAATTCTATCTGGAGTTGATTACAGATGTCCGTGAGCGGCAGTAGCCACTTACCATCAGGCGGACTGCATTCTCATTTGCAACTTCTATATTATAAAGAGTAACAAATTAGTAGCGTTTGTAATGTATCTGGCATGCCAGACCAAAACAGAGGAGGCAGAATTGGTAATAATGATGTAGGTATTTAGATAAAGCAAATGGAGCCGCAGCTATAACTACAATAAAGGAGGTACCTATACCTTTTATTTTTTGTTTTCTAGGGGGAAACCTTCGAAAGGTACCCAGTGCCGTGGGAGCGACACAGGGTTATGTGGGATTCTTACCGCACTAAAACACTCCCCGGTGGCCGTCCTCGACGCTGCGTAAAGGACTCCGGAATTTCCAGAGGAATGCAACCGAAGTCCTCTTAGCGCGTTGCTCTGTCAGGCTCCGTCCAGGTGAGCATGCTGCTCGCCACACCGTCTGTTGTACACGACGGTATTCGACCACACATACCGCCGTCCTTCCCGGGGTCACTGGCCGGGCGTTTTGAGCTCCCACTCTTACCGCCCGCAACCCCGGAAGCCCCTTTTAGTCGCCTCTTACAACAGGCAGGGAATACCGTAGACCTATTCAGGTCCGGGAACTACAGGACAAAAGGAGGTATAGCTACTAAGCTAGCTAATATTATTTACAGAACAAACATATACCCTTACTTAAAATGTAAAAATATATGAACAAAATTCCCTAAAAACATATTCAAATGTTGTTTGCGTCAAGGATGGTTTCTTCTCCAAAAATTTTCCCGTTTGCTTTGTGTAATCATAACGTCACATCAGGGTTTGGTAATGAACGTGCATGGGAATTAGATTTGCCGCGAAAGAAAACATGTTTGTATTTTTATTTCAAGAAAACAAAAGATGGCGAAAAGGTGTGTACAGACTACAGGATTTTGCTGAGCATTCCCATGTAATATTACGTTCTTGTGAATGATACGTTAAAATTAAAGTTGAATTTAAATACGGATCATTTGAACTTGCACACTGCAACGTAACAAGATTTTTTTAACATCTTTTTAATATTTGTCATCGAATCAGCTATGTGAGTAAATGCTTAGTGAAAATTCAAAGTGTTTCATTTAATAGACACACGTTTTGCTTGGAGACTCCGTTTAACTTTGTATGTTTAGTATTTTATATTTTTAAATAAATTACTGTGTTCGAAATAATCACCGTACATACTCGTACCTGAAACATTTCTTTCTATTTATCTATTTTGCACTCACGTCTTACACTAGATTAAATATAATACAAATTAGCTAATTTAAAGCGTCGAGCATTCTATTCATCTTTCAATCCGCACAACTGCGACACGAGCAGCTGAATATTTTGTTACAAATTACCGCTGTAGTCTATACGCACCTTAACATCATGAATACTCTTGTCCTAGCACCCTCACACGGCGGGATTTTGACGCGACAATTTTCTCGCGAACCTGAAATTGATGGAACATACATTTTACACGAGAATTCGCACGACGCAAATTTTATAGCGGCAGAAACATAGTTTGTAAAATATTTCATCAAAATCTTTTTAGACAAAAATATCCGGGAATCAATGGAGTACTGTAATGGGAATTATTTGTTAGGTAAGTAACGAAATTGGGACTTTTGACCATACATAGGTACATTTGCAATAAAATGTACATTACGGGACTCGTGCCTCCTGTCGAAAGACTTTTATCGTTAATGTCAAATACAGTAGGTAGTGTTGACTGCAATTGAAAAATAAGTTTTATAAAATACTAGCTGACCCAGCAAACGTTGTGTTGGTATATAAGTAAAAAAATGTTAGGGGTGAACAACCCTTATCACTTAGGGGTATGAAAATAAATAGTAACCGATTCTCAGACCTACTGAACATGCATATAAAATTTGGTGAAAATCGGTAAAGCTGGTTCGGAGGAGTACGGTAACTAACATTGTGACACGAGAATTTTATATATAAGATTTAAAAAACCAGCTATTCAGTAATGTCACTTTGTTTTTCGTATTCTACTTAGAAATTCATTTAATTTAATATACAAAAGACAATGAAATTTTATGACAAAAGACGAAAGTGTGTCTTGCGGTGATCGCATTATTGAATGTAGAATGACGTCACTGAGGTAATGCCATTTGTCATCCAAACCACTTTTAGTTTACGAAAAATTTCAGGTCAATCAGTAAATATTCCCATTTTTACATTTATTCCTGTGTATAAAAGTAATATCTCGTCTCTACCTCCATAGTTCGCAGATCAAAGAAAAAAGTTATTCCTATCAATATTGGCACAAAAATCCTATCGGACCAATCCCACGTGAAATTAAAAAATGTTCGCATTCGTGATAGCAATAGGAGTTCGAACTGAATTCTCCATCGCGAAAACCGAATTTAAAGATTTTTTCAAATTAAAGGAAAAAAACAAAAAATATTAACGCGTAGGTACATTTAATACTGAGCAAGAGAAAAGCAGTGACAACAGAAGCCTTTTAAAACTCAGCGGAAGGAGGTTTGGATACCTGGCACAAATCCTCTAACTTTTGAGTTATGTGCTTATTGGAAATCAATTATCAATGGCTTAGATTAAATAGTGAAAGTACGTCAGGATATAAATATATAATGAAAAAATGTTCTAAAGAGCGTGTGAAGTCTATCAATCCGCACATTGCTCAGCATGATGAACTATGGTCTAAACTCCCCTCAATCTGAGAAGTGACACGTGCTCAGTGAGATATTGACGACGAAAGTGAACACAGAGGACAGCTTCAGAAATAAAGATATTTCTTTTCAGACAATCGAACATATCACAAAAATTGTTCACATTCACAACAAAACACTAGGGATTCCGGTTTCCGACGAAACGGTCTATTGGGAAACAACATGAAACCGAAACCCTAGATTCGTCGGAAAAAGGTAAAGGCAAACGAATTCCTGATTAAATTTCAACTCGTTGATGCCTTGTGTATGCTGTAAATACAAACTCAAATTGTTTATTTCTCTTCTCTTATCTGGATTGCTTTGTGCTATTGTTTCCAATTAGGCTTCCACAAAATTGGAAGCAACGCTCAACCTCAAGTATGTACTTGGTAATTGGTTCAGAACTAGGAGAACATTCATACCTGAGGACTAAGCTGCAATGCCTTGGGAAAGTATGTCTCCTTTACCATACTTCAAACCCTACCAAGTTCTAACCCTTACACCCTTTAAACAAGAACACATAAGTGTGGCGGTAGTGTCGCCGAAGTCGAACCACAGAGGATTCTACCACATACAATCAGGTGGACTGAAAGCTCGCGTGCTACTAAAATTTCATAAAAGGAAGAAAATAGCAGAAAATCGACGGATTCAAAGAGCACAGAATGGCTCCAATTACGGGAGTCCTGTAGTAATGGATCTCCAAAGGCAACCGGGTAATGATGAGAATGGACGGATAAAAAACCAATACCGAGCAGTCATAACGTTAAATTCCACTCAGAGTCGGTATCGATTTCAGTCGGAATCTAATTTAACTCTTGTGACAGATAGCACTTAGTGGTGCCGATAGTGGTTTTGTTACGCTGCGCAAATTCTTCACTGCTCGTGGTTATATGCAAAATTGGAGTCGAATAAACAACTCTAAATGAAAAATCGAGAGATACGAGTATATTGCAAAAAATAAGTGAGATATTTTAAGAATGATTTTATGTCCAAATTTATTGAGAGGGAAATCCTTACGGCGGCTTGCGGTAGAAGTCCAATGTTAAAATCTGTAACTGTATGTATTATGCACTAGGGGTGAAGTATGCGACTTTCACTTCTTCCATGCGCATGTGTCTTAAACTGCTTATAAACATTATAAATATAATAAGCCATTAGTTACACATTTTTAATTGATTTTGACGTTCTCCTGAGCTTAAGTTATTTATCTACTTTCATATGAGTATTTAATCATAAGGAACTTAAAGAAATTATAGTAATATGTAATTTCCCAAAAATATACATATGTTTTTTATACTATAGGAGTAGCAGACGAGCATGCAGTCCACCTGATGGAAGTGGCTACTGCCGCCCATGGACATATGTAATCAACCCCAAATATAATTAGATATTCCTACCTGCTGGAACGCCTCGGAAAAGTATGTCTCCCATACCACACCCTTCAAGACGGAACATAGCAGCGCCTAACACTGCTGTTATTAGGCAGAAATTGGTATGGCTGTGGTGCCGCCGGAGTCGAACCATAAAGGGTTCTACCACCTTCAAAATTGATATACGATAACGTACTCTATTACTGTTTTAATTATACGAAAATATTTTGTCTGCAGAATTAAATATGAAAGCACAATTTAACATAACTGATTAAAACCCAAAATTGTATTAATTTAAAAGCATTTGGTTTTTAAATTAATTCGAGACCATAATGAATTTTATTATGCGGTTCACCGCACGATGGTTAATGTATACTAGTATTATTTTATAGCGATTTCTGATATTTTTGATGAGTATTTTTGTTATAACAGCATATCAAGTTACTATTTGCATGTAGGTATGAATAAGTTAAAAAAGCAATGATTTTGTCTTATTGAAATGATGTGCACATTACGTGAAGTGAAATATTTATTTGTATGTAATAGAAGAGCAAAAGACTGTAACGGCAGACCGGCCACTAAAAACTCCTGGTAAGGGTACTGAACAACTAGCAGTTTTAGTAAAGGAATGGTTGAAGCGATTGTCAAAAGTTGTACGATTTGTAGGTTATAATCTATGTCCCTGTAGTCCCGGGACTAGAATAGGGCTACGGTATCACCTGCCCGTCGTAAGAGGCGACTAAAAGGGAGCTTCCGGGATTGCGGGCGGCAAGAGTGGGAGGTCGAGCCGTCCGGCAAGCAACTCCGGGAAGGACGGCGGTGTGTGTGATCGCATACCGTCGTAAATACCAGACGGTGTGGCGTGACCTGAAGCTCACTGAGAGGCGGAACCCGAAAGAGCAACGCGTTCAGAGTACTCCGGTTGCGTTCCGTGGGAGATCCCGGAGTCCTGTTGGCAACGCTCTGCCACCAGGGGGGTTTTAGTGCGGTAAGAATCTCACATAACCCTGTGTCGCTCCCACGGCACCGGGACCTTTTGAAGGTTCCCCCCTCGTTAAAAGAAAGTTATACATCTATGCACAAACGTGTATTTGTCTTGTCTGTGCTCTTTGCTGAATTTAATAGCTTTAGCATCTATAAAGACGCATATATTTTGATGATTCAAATTTTGACGGATTCATCGAATAAAATAAAATTAAATGTACCGCTCGTCAGTCACTCAAAACACTCATTGAACACAATCGGCAACGGCGTACGACAAGGCGGTAGCTAGTTGCCTATCGTTTACATACAGCCTATAAGCGTTCAACCAAAGGCTAAATGAATCCACCCTTTATAATAATATCTAAATGTAGTTTCTTTATATATTCAAAATTATAGTAGCATTTCGTAAAACACAATACAAGTTAAAATTTAAATTGTATCTCTACAAACCACAATAGGGGCGCAACCTTTGTAAATTGCGGAAACCGCCCAAAGTGGCTGTATTTCAGCAGACGAGATGACATCTGTAATTAATATATTTACGTCTGTAAAGCTAGAAAGGTCAAGTCGGCAGAATAACTCGTTTTATATCTCAACATTTAGTGCTCATTTAGTGCTAATTTAGTGCTGATAACAGATATTTGGTGCTGTGATAGGGGGACTAAAAATGAGAACACTGCTAACTTTACATTAAGCTAGCAGTGTACCATTCGTGACCGCGCTATGATACGGCAGAATCACTCGTTTTATATCTCAACATTTAGTGCTCATTTAGTGCTAATTTAGTGCTGATAACAGATATTTGGTGCTGTGATAGGGGGACTAAAAATGAGAACACTGCTAACTTTACATTAAGCTAGCAGTGTACCATTCGTGACCGCGCTATGATACACTTGGAGCGAGAGGCACATCAGCTAATAATTTAGTGCTCAATTAGTGCTGCCTGTACAAGCAAACAGATTTTTCAAAAAAAAAAATTTCAATTTTTAAGTATAGATAACTGCTGACATAACGATAAGAGCAATCATAGAGCTGAAAGATGACTTTAAAATCGGTATTGGTGAAATTGAAAAGAGTTACAAATTAGTGCTAAATTAATGCAACCGGTGAACCCAGAAAAAATTTTAGGAAAATCATTATTCAACTGCCCGCTAAAAAAATCGAAGATTTTCAATAATCGAAAAGTTATAGGTATTATTCTGTATTGCAAATATCGAGTTTTCATCCAGATCTCAACGTTATAAGGTCACAGGAAACGACCCTGACTCCCCTAGCGATGGAGCCGCTGTGTGTGTGTGTGTGAAAAAAATTTTTTTTTCAAATCAACTACTGCTAATATAACGACGCCAGCAGTCTTGAGAGCTATAAAAAGACTCGAAAACGAAAACAAATGGAATCAAATGACGTCACTATTTAGTGCTCAATTAGTGCTGTCAGTACAGCAAATAATTTTTGAAATATTATTTTTTTTTTTTTTTTTCAAATCAACTACTGCTAGTATAACGACTCCAGCAGTCTCAAGAGCGAGAAAAGTACTCTAAAACGGAAACTACTGAAATTGAAAGGCGTCACCATTTAAGATTTGTAATTAGAAAATATTAAGATAATTTATATTTAACGATGAGTAATAATAATTAAAAACATGTTAAGAAAAATAAATTACGCATTTGTTGTTGTATTGTCAAACAATATAATAATAATAATAATAAAATCTTTATTTCATAAAATATCACAATTTAGTACACAATGTTATTAGGTGCAGGGTAACATTATAGTAAGATTGGACATTACATTTATCTTCAGTTGCCTAAACTGGGCGTAAACCTGTAATATAGGCAACCGATCTCTCCCGGTGTGAATCTAGCATACTATAATAGACTAAGGAACTCTATGTACAAAGTTAAGGTACAGAAACAGTGCAAGTAATCTTAAACATAATGGCAATATATAGTGTAACGTTCTTTTATTGTATAAAATATTATACAATAAAAGAACGTTTAGTGAGTTAGTGTTTTTATGTGTGAATGTATGTGTGCGTGTGTGTGTGTGTGTGTTAGTCATACCTTCATATAGAAATATTTTTTTTTAGAAAAGCTTAAATTTTAGGCCGCTAGACCATCGGGTCCCCTTAAATAATATAATAGAAATGTTACGGATAACCTGCAAATTTTTGAGATTTAAGACTTTAAGAATTTAAGACTAATAATTTCAAGTTTACATTTTTATATAAGGAAAAAATTGTATTAACTGTTGAAGTATGTATAATGTCACTCTGTATACTTCTAGATACATAATATAGTTTTCTTTCTATGAAATTCATCTGTTGTATAAACCACTTCATCAACAATTCAATTAACAACAATCAAAGTTAAATACGCGTTCTGAACTATTCACCTTTACAATAATTAATTCCACGATTCATGAATTACGTGATTTAAGGGTTACATAGGTTTGGGAGCTTCAGAATAATCAAATCTTTTAATTGAGCTTATGAAATTTTACAATATGTTTACAATATTCGTTCAAATTTTCAAGTCGATCGGCGTAGTCCCGTCCGCGTCCCGTCCGTCCCCCGTAGTGGCGTACGTCGTCACGTAACAGTGTAGGAGATAGAGCTTAGGAAATTTTGCTCTCAAGCTGAATTAAACGTAAACTAAAAATTCTAAACACGTTTTTTTGAAACGATGTTATCAAAATTGGTTGACAAAATTTTAGCGAAATTTATTACATGTGTCGAGATACTATTGATAAGGACTCGAATAAACGGTTTTTTTTATTACAACTATTTTTACAATATCAAAGTTTAGAGCAAGTTTTAGAGAAATTTGAGGTATTTTTTAAACTACCGAAAATTCAAATTATAATTTTTTTTCTTCGTCGAATTTCTAATTTGAGGATTCAACTGAAAGATAAGATTCAATTTGATTTTTTCTGTCATGAGTTATGCTGCAACACGATAACATTTTTTTTAGTAGGGTCACTGGAAATGACTTCGCAATGACTAAATTATTAAAATTTGTCAAAAACTCAACGCATTGAAAATCTCTATCATAATACCCCAAGGTAACAGAAGGACAGAATATTCCTGACATATAATCCCAAAAAAGTAATTGGAACCATAAGATAATTTTAGGATAGTGACTATTTCCCAATTCTAATCAGTTATTTATACGGTCAAATGGTACAATAATCTACATAATTAAAAGTAGTACTATTGCTATTATACCGATTTTAAAGTCATCTTTCAGCTCTATGATTGCTCGTATCGTTATGTCAGCAGTTATCTATACTTAAAAATTGAAAAAAATTTTTTTTGAAATATCTGTTTGCTTGTACAGGCAGCACTAATTGAGCACTAAATTATTAGGTGATGTGCCTCTCGCTCCAACTGTATCATAGCGCGGTCACGAATGGTACACTGCTAGCTTAATGTAAAGTTAGCAGTGTTCTCATTTTTAGTCCCCCTATCACAGCACCAAATATCTGTTATCAGCACTAAATTAGCACTAAATGAGCACTAAATGTTGAGATATAAAACGAGTGATTCTGCCGTATCATAGCGCGGTCACGAATGGTACACTGCTAGCTTAATGTAAAGTTAGCAGTGTTCTCATTTTTAGTCCCCTATCACAGCACCAAATATCTGTTATCAGCACTAAATTAGCACTAAATGAGCACTAAATGTTGAGATATAAAACGAGTGATTCTGCCGTATCATAGCGCGGTCACGAATGGTACACTGCTAGCTTAATGTAAAGTTAGCAGTGTTCTCATTTTTAGTCCCCCTATCACAGCACCAAATATCTGTTATCAGCACTAAATTAGCACTAAATGAGCACTAAATGTTGAGATATAAAACGAGTGATTCTGCCGTATCATAGCGCGGTCACGAATGGTACACTGCTAGCTTAATGTAAAGTTAGCAGTGTTCTCATTTTTAGTCCCCCTATCACAGCACCAAATATCTGTTATCAGCACTAAATTAGCACTAAATGAGCACTAAATGTTGAGATATAAAACGAGTGATTCTGCCGACTTGACCTTTCTAGCTTTACAGACGTAATATATTTTCGTAGTAACGTCGCCATTTTTGTATAACAAAAATAACAAATGAATATAAGAGTTCCTTTAGTTCACAAATAATAAAATAGATACAGAAATATTGAAGTATGATTGATGATTCTTAGGAACCTTTAGTTCTAAACCCCGGCCTTCTTTTTAACGAGGGGGAAACCTTCAAAAGGTACCCCATGCCGTGGGAGCGACACGAGGTTATGTGGGATTCTTACCGCACTAAAACTCCCCCGGTGGCAGTCCTCGGCGCTGCGTAGAGGACTCCGGGTTCTCCAAAGGAACGCAACCGGAGTCCTCTTAGCGCGTTGCCCCGTCGGGCTCCGCGCAGGTGAGCTTGACGCTCGCCTCACCGTCTAGTGTGTACGACGCGACCACACATACAGCTGTCCTTCCCGGGGTCACTGACGGGGGTTCGAGCTCCCCACTCTTGCCACCCGCAACCCCGGAAGCCCCCCTTTTAGTTGTCTCTTACGACAGGCAGGAGATATCGTAATCCTATTCTACTCCTGGAAGTACACCCTACGTACGTCTAAACCGACAGACGTCTAAACCCAGGCCTAGTAGAAATTCATTATTACTTATTTTTATAAGATTGGAGAAACAAAGTAACATGTAGTCACTGTAAGTGGTCACTGCGATCCATGGACATCTGTAACCAGCTTCGTAAATAATTTGAGGCCGGTCTTATAAATCAGGGGACACTCCCACATCTAAAAATATGTGTAGGAGTGGTACCTCCCGTGAACTACATTGGTTCTACCATCTTACAAAGTTCTTTATGATGATGTATAAGATCTGAAATTTCTACTAATCCATACACGACCACCATAACTGACTATAGTCTAAACTTTACTCATTTTAAAATGAAAAGATTACAGAGAGTAAAATATTAAAACAACACATGTGTTCGTATGACCTTAATACTAAGCAATTAATCGTTTAGAAGGTGGTAGAACCCTTTGTGGTTCGACTCCGGCGGCACCACCGGCACACCTATTTCTGCCTAATAACAGCAGTGTTAGGCGCTGCTGTGTTCCGTTTTGAAGGGTGTGGTAAGGAAGACATACTTTCCGAGGCGATCCAACTTTAGTCCTTAGGGGTAGCGGCACATCTGTAGCCGACCTCAGGTAGGAATATCTGATTCTCCCTGGGTTACAGGTGTCTATGGGCGGCAATAGCCACTTACCATCAGGTGAACTGCATGCTCGTCTTCTACTCTTATATTATAAAAAAAAGTTTCAACGTTAGTATGAACTAAAAAGTAGTACATTTCGAGGTGTGAGCAAGTACACACCTAGACTCGTTGGCAGGTGGCCGAGTGAGCCAAATTCAATTTATGCTAAGACTCAATTTGCCCTACGTCAAATTTGACATTTTTCCAACAAATTGAATTATCATTCGTATTTCATATTTACGTTCGTTCCAATAGTTGTGCCACGCAATTTTCCCAATATATTTGACATCCAATCCATCTAAAAATCTAGTCGTTCTATGATTTCATAAAATTTAGGTTATGGACCTATATATTATGTAAACTTTAGTTTTTAATATGTGAGAAAAATTATTTTTAGGAACATAGGAATGGGTGACTTAACGTTGGCAAAGGTTTCACAGAAAAAAATAAGCTTTTATAGAATCACAAGCTGACCCAGCAAACGTTGTGTTGCCATATAAATAAAAAAATGTTAAGGGTGAACAACCTTTATCACTTAAGGGTTTGAAAAATAAATAGAATATTTGAAACTGCGATGGTAGCGAAGTCTGTCGAATCCAATGTGAAACATGCCAAAATCAACAACTACTTACGAATTAAAAAATAATTAAAAAACCTTTTCCCACGGACTAAATTGTGAATCTAAACCACTCAAGTCCCCTTGAACACACACAACAAATTTCATCAAAATCGATCAGTTCAGAGGAGTTCAGTGACATACACACGCACATAAGAAATATATATATATATAAATAGGAAATATTAAGTGCGATGTGAACAAAGTGTGATGTGAACATTTTTATGAGACTTTCTATCTGAAATTTCCAATCAAATTTCTTAATGCGCTAAGTACATAATCAAATACTTGCCGCAAAGTATCGTTGAATATTGCTGTCACAAAATAAACACAGCTCTTGATTGCTGTGCTAAAGTTCCCAGCATCAAGTAATTTAGAAACCATTATGAACCATTATAAAGAATCCGACAAATTTTATATTAGAAATACTTCCTTGTACTATTTAAAGTTATTCCGACTATTTTACTAAGAATATCCAAAAGAAAATAGCCAGGCACTCCACGAGTACGCGCCATTACACAATAACGTAGTTCCTTCAGCATTCACGCCTGCGGTGTCCAAAGTAACAATTTCAGCTCATGAATTTCAATGCGCTAGCTTCCGTAAGCGACTCCGCTTATATGTAGACGCCTCTGCTTATATAGACGCGCCTCTGCTTATGTAGTCGCGTCTGCTTATAGTATTTTCCTTTGTCGCTCCCATTTTACTCGCAAGGAATTCGAGACAAGATTGCAAGTGCGACCCTTTTTCTTGTGGTTATTTCGTACTCCCCACGCTATTTTACAAGTTTTAAGTGAATTTCTAAACTAAACATTTTGTAGCTGTCACTTTGTGTTATGCAGTGTATGCACTACGTGCGCGAAATTGCATCTTGTGTTAAAACAGGGTACCAAACAATTGCACATAAAATATACTTAGCTAACACTATTTGTTTCGTGTTAAATGTTTTATTAATATGTTCAAACGCCTGTGTAACTTCAAAATTAGTTATATTTAAGTGATGTCTGTTCTATAACGTTTGACTTCAAAATAATTTCTCCGGAAAACGAAAATTTAGTTTCTTTCCGTAAACAATGTTAGTAAATATTTCAAACTATATTCGTATACATATATACGTACCATTTAATATGTCTATTATGTTCCTATACATAAAAATCGCTATTCATTATTAAATTTTAATAAATTTCAAACCTGCACAACGTGTCATTACAATATTCCGAATAATTGAACGCATCTCGAAATACAATAAAACATAACTAGTTTGCAAAAAGCTGTATGCGCCATGAATATTTTTTTGATTGTAAATTCAATTTATATTCCCGCGTAGGTTATTATTGTTACTATTGGAGTAACATTGTTTTAATAAAAAATGTAAAATCTACTTTAGGTATTCCAATTTCATAGGATTATTCTGTTTACAGTTTTATTTATTCGTTTTGGCTTGTGTGGACCACAATGTATGAAGCAATATCAAGTGAGGTCCGACATTGGATGGGTGACCACTAGTGGCTAATTCTATGTACGCTTCTCTGTTTCTGCTAGCACGTTAAACTGTATGTCCCGGTTGAAAACATTTGGTAGCAGTCGTCAAAGTGTAGCGTCTTTTCGGAACTTGTCAAAAGATGGCGCCTCTACTACCTACCTACTTATACGTGGATCGCGCTTTCGATTTTTAATATCTTTCATAATTTAATACAAGTTATGAATTAAGGCTAAGTATCTGTCAAAAAAGGGAAATCCTTCAAATTCCTTAATATCTTAAACCATCAAAACTCAAACATTTGAAGATGGTAAAACCCTTTTTGGTTTGACTCCAGCGGCACCACCGCCACACCTATTTCTGCCTTATAACAGTAGTCTTAAAAGCTGCTGTTCTGGTTTGAAGGATGTCGTAAGGGAGACATACTTTCGCGAGGCGTTCAGGGGTCAATCCTCAGGGATAGCGGCGCATCTATGGCCGAACTCAAGTAATATTTAATCCTATCTAGGGTTGATTACAGATGTTCATGGGCGGCAGTTGCCACTTACCATCAGGTGGACTGCATGCACATCTGCTACTGCTATATTATAATAAACAAACACATATGACCCGCGTGGTGGAGCGGTCACCATACAGGTCTGACGCGCAGAGGGTCCCGGGTTCGATCCCCGGCCAAACAGATATGTAAAACTGATGAATTTAGATTTCTGTTTCTGGGTCAGGGTGTTTGTGTATTTGTCTATGTGTGTGTCCATGGCACCCACGACACAGGGAATCCTAGTGTGGGCTGTGAGTGCAGAAAGCGTTTACTGTTTAAATATAAAACTTTAATTATAAGCATCCCTATAATCCCCTAATTTAACTTAATGAACGTATTTATGTTGAAGCAACTTAACTCTGTATGTTACTTAGGTAACCTTAGGCTTCAGTGTTAATTACCGTCTGTTCTTCTAAGACCAAAGAGGTTTACGTCTTCAGGAGTTAAAACTTTCGCAGTAAAGCGTCGTTGCTCGTTAACTGATGGAACTTTAACTTTAGTAAGTCTAGGATTTGTTGAGTGATAGAGTTACTATAATTCTTTCAATGATGTAACAATCCTTCACAGTATAATAAATTATTACGCATTGCTTTCATGCAATAGTACTGATCTTATGAATACACTTTCATAGTAAGATAATTTTATCAAAATTACATCCATCGATTAGCAAGATTACTGACTCCTTACAAGAAAATGTAACCAGTTTTGAGATTTGAAATAGTTGCGTAAAAAAGTTTTGCCACGTCTACGTGCTAAAATGTCCCTAAAATATTTGAAATACTTATTTATTCATTATGTAAATTACGCAGTATTAGTTATTTATTCGTAAGTTTTCTCTAAAAATGATTATTATTTCAAAGAATTAGGAATTCAAAGAATAACTGGCAAATCAGCCTTTTGTGGCTTCACTCAATTTCAAGGCGGCGAAGTATCTTTACTTATCTATGATTACTGTATAGGTACAAGGCATGGGCATACTGTATTGCAAGCTACTAAGAGGTCCCTGAGCCTCATGGATATCAGGATCGGTACCCAGTACCCAGTTCTGAAATATATGTTTTAACAGTCTATGAAATTCATGATGTTCGTTTGAAGCGGATTGAAAGTATGTATTTATGTATGAAGTAATTGACTATTAAATTTCCTTTCTAAGTTCTTTCTTGGTATTTATTGGTATAATAATTTAATCAGAAGCCGTTTTCATAAATGTAAGGAAAAGTCCTTTGACAAAATGTAATTGCAGACATCTAAAGATTAGAAGCCAACCACGAATCGCCCAACTAATTAACCCAGGAGACACTCCTCAAGAAGCAGAAGCAAAACCAATTTATGAAAACAAAACCTATCTTCCTCACCGTCTTACACTTTTAATTAAAACACTTCATCGAGTTTGAAAGTTATTTTGACGACGGCGATGCTACAATAGCTTATAGGAAATTAATTTACGAAGGGGCACCCCTCATCTGTTATTCTGAATTTGTATGGAAATAATTATCAAATTTTGATAAGCGTATACCATCAAGTACATTAAATTTGTTTGGAGAACCAAGAAGCTCATATGATGCACTTTTGTAAAGTTCGAGTAGTGAACGCTGCAGTTCATCTGATAACCACTACCGGCCGTGGATGTTTGTAAACAACTACATGGCACAGGGGTTCTATCTGAAACCGATCACAGACACGTTGTCACTCTTAAAGGTTAAGATGTTTTTATGGTGATTAAACTTTACGTGTAAGCCAGTCGGCATCGCCACCCTTCAGCTGAAACGCAAGAACAATGTCAGTCTAGAAATAGTTGCAGCAGATTTATATAATTAACTGTAGAGATATATGATAATTTATGGTTACAAGTGAGTTATCATCCATTGGAATGTACACGCCCTTCATAAATGCCCTTACATGTCATGCAATATATCTCAATATATATAACTCAAAGGTGACTGACTGACATAGTGATCTATCAACGCACAGCCCAAACCACTGGACGGATCGGGCTGAAATTTGGCATGCAGGTAGATGTTATGGATTTTGATCAATTCTACCCCCAAGGGGATAAAATAGGGGATGAAAGTTTGTATAAATCTTCTTAGTTAATAATATTACTTCGTAACGCGAGCGAAGCCGCGGGCAAAAGCTCGTTATAATATAAGTAGCAAAGATGAAAAGAAAGCCTTTCTTTTTCTGCCAATTATTATCTGTTAAATCACTGTTACAAAATATAACAGGTATGCTAGTTAAAGAACAAAGCAAATATTGTTTAAATATAAAGAGGGGAAAAGCTCCAAAAATATATATTGTACAGATATTTACATTCTATAATCCAACTTAATGCCTGTCCAAGACGATACCGTGCGTAAAACTTACAAGAGACCCTTAGGGCTACCGTCTTCATTAACCTCTAGATGGAATTTTGAACTACTATAAGATTGCCAAAGTTGGTTGTTTATTTATGCGCCTTCAGGCATTCGCGTCCACCTCAATGTTTAATTCCAGTCAGAGTTGGCAAGCGATAGTAACAATGTTATAAACTTTGTGACAGAGATTGTGAAGCCATTATGGGTTTTGATGGCTCGTGGTTCTCGCGTCTGGGATTTAATACTTCTGAGAAGTCGATATATCATGTCATATTTCAAATATTGAAAGATGGGCAGAGTGTCACAGTGCAAGAAAAAAGAGAAGAAGTGCAGTTGTATGAAAGTTAAAGAAAATATTATCCTATTATCGTCCCACTTCTATTTAATTTCTAAGAAGTGCACCATGACGTTAAAACATAACAGATTTATGCCTAGGATTCGCACCTCGGACCCCGATTGGAAGGCCGTGTTTGTATTACCAAAGTCATACTATACTTTCTGCTAGGAGATCCATGCCCAGTAGTGGGACGATGGGTTGACAGCAACACAAGTGAACATTACCACAGCAAGATAGATAGCAAATAAAGCGCAGCGTCGGAACAGCGCTTCGGAGCAGTTCCGGCGACGCGCCCTTATCTGCGCCATCTCGAGCGTAACAAGGGCGTCTGAATAGTTTCTTGCGATGTATCGACACTTATAGACCTTATGTAGGGTTGAGAAAAACTACTGTCGTTTATAAAAGTAACAGTAAAGTATCAGAAATACGTTCAAGTTAACTAAACATAGGTTTAAAGGTGATTCGACTCCGGCGGTACCATCGCCACACCTATATCTACTCGTACCTAATAACAGTAGTGTTAAGCGCTGCTGTTTTATGGTTTGAAGGGTGTGGACATACTTATTCGAGGCGTTCCAATTTTCTATGTAGCATTGCATCTATGGCCAATCTAAGGGAATCTAATCTTATATGGGATTGATTATAGAATGATGGCAATAGCCACCGCAACCATCAAGTGGACTATGTGCTTGTTTGCAACTTCAATATTATAAAAAAAATGAACTTTAGACCTCAAGAACTTCTTACATCCGACAACCCTGTATAACTGGGACATAAAAGGGACAGCCGGTGCTATTCTCAATGGGAACGGTAATTTCGAGATCCGTTATAACACAATAAAGGTCTATTTAAGGGAAATGTCCCAATGTTACAAAGATTTGTGTGCCTTATAACTTATTCAGGTTCACAAAGTCCTGTCCCTGTCCAAGTCCAAAGCAATTGATGTATCTGTATTTTGGAATACCGTGGTTTCTTTCTGCTTTCTTAATTTATGTGCACTTTTTACTACTTCTTAACAGCAAGGGTAAAATTCGCGCGTCTGTGCAATGGCATGAGTATCTTCGCAAGAAGAATTAATTACCAAAAGCCTAGATTTATCAAATAATTTCTTCAAACGATAACTTCAATGATTTTATTAAATAATATAACAGGAAAGCTATTTTAAGTCGATTAATTTGTTAGCTGAGGGCACACAAAAATAACATGCAAATACTGGAAATCTAATTATTATTTGAGAAGATAATTAAAGAAAGTATTGAATTAAAATAATAATACTTAGCTGAACGTGTTTTATCTAGCTTGGTTTATTGCACTGCAAAAAAATAAAAGAGCTAACTTTTGCATCAAACGATATTCAACACGGAGAAGTGCTTCATTATGGACATATTCAATCACTACCAAAAACCAAAAGAGATACTTTAATAACCCCTGTCGTTGATAAGCTCCAAAAAGAGAAAGAGAAGAAAGATGTGGATCATTGTAGCCTCGTAATCTTAGCTCATCCTCGCTAGAACGAGGTAAATACCGCCAATCTCACTGATTACTCGCGAAACGCCGGTAATATAATCGGGGAGCGTGCCATCGGCAATTTCGCCTCATGAATTTTAAAAGGGAATTTTCTATCGAAGAGCTTCACCTGTTGGCACGGGTCGAGTGGTGTCTCGATGGAGTTCTGATTCCGAATTTCGTCGGTACAGAGCATGATTGGAATTGAATTCGTCGATTCTTAGTGCAGTGTTTGTTGATTTTCGTGCTGCATTGCTGAGTTAAGTAACGTTTTTCTTTAAATTAACTGTGTTTTTGTCTGTCTAAGTTTCTTTGTATCACAAGCGAATATGCTCATTAGTATTTTCTGTTTAATTATACTTTTTAGGTACGTTTAACAACAAAAACCTAATTCTCCATTCGTACATGGTAGTTTGTGTTCTACCAACTCTGAAAAGCTTATGTAAAACAAGAGCTAGGTAAAAAAGGCAATGACCATGATTGTCCATAATACGCATGCCATAAGCAATTTCAGTTCATGTATTTTAAAATGGAATTTCTTATAGAAGATTCACCTCTTTGCGTAGGGTCAAGTGGGATCTCCCGATGGGGATACATCCCATTTTTTTTGGTGGATAGGAAGATTGAAATTTAATCTCGTGGCTTATTAGACCACAAAGTTTATTATATGATAATATGTATAATATTGATCTAGGTTTTATCTAGTGCTCTTGAATGAAATATAGTCCATTGAAATGTTCCAAATTTTGGTCCAAAAATAATACAATCAGAACCTTTAATGTGCCTGCTACCACTAAGATATTTTGCATAAAAACAACTAGAGGATATTTGTTCAGCAGCTCAAAAAAATGCAAATTACATCAAACCTGAAGATCCATCATAAGATGACTTGATACTTTTACACGAGAGTAATAAAAGTCTTATTAGATGAAATTTAAAACTCTATAAATAACTCAAATAACAACAGCTATTACCTGTGAAGCCTTTATGTTAGTTGAAAAGTATCTAAAATGTTAAAACTTTTGTTACAGTGGAATTTATAACTAACTGAAAGATTAAGTTGAAACTTTGCCTAATTAAAATTTCCATGTAAGAAATTGGTCTAACTTATATGTTACTCGTAACTAAAGCTAGAATAATAAATATTATGTTTTGACTAAATATGCCTGAGAATATTGCGAAGATTTTCAAACTTAAATTTGTTTTCCTTCGCCGTTATGCAATATACGTTTTTTGTCATCTTTTTACCATCATATTTGTCTATTTTTAGTTTCTAGCTCTTCGTTTCGGTGGAAGAGCATAGATGTCGGCTGACTCACATATTATAAAGCGAACATATTAGTCCCTGGCCTGGCAATACAACAGTGAGCCCAAGAATTAGACTTACATTTTCTTTATAATATAGGAGTAACAGACGAGCATGCAGTCCACCTGATAGTAAGTGGCTACTGCCACCCATGGACATCTATAATCAACCCCAGATAGAATTGGTTATTCCTACCTGAGGTCGACCATAGATTCGCTGCTACCTCTGAGGACTAAGCTGGAACGCCTCGGAAAAGTATGTCTCCCTCGCCACGTCCTTCAAACCAAAACACAGCAGCGTTTAACACTGCTCTTATGAGACAGAATTAGGTGTGGCGGTGGTGCCGCTGGAGTCTAACCGCAAAGGTTTTTACCTTCAAAATACACTTACATATATTCGGTCGAAAAACATTAACGTCCGAAGTCAGGAAAAAAATAAAGTTATACTGTTTTAATAAGGATGCTTTCATAACTGCAGAATTTGGAGCTTAGTCAGTACCTAACTTGAAACTTGGATCAAGTTCCAACATTGGAGCTAATTAAAATTCGAGTTAGGAGCTCCGCCATGAACGAAGAACCGGGTGAGTAACCTTCGTAAAAGTTTCATAATGTTTCTGAAAGTAATTTTAATATCAGTACATTTTGCCCTTCAAGTACCTATGGTTTGAGTCTCGTTTACATTAGAGGTTCGTTCAAAATATTTTAAACGACCTTGAAAGATATGTCTTTCCTACATCTTTCAGGTTTTCAGGTATGTACTTAAATAATAATAATTACGCTTCTACTGAGGCTAGACTAAAGAAAGCATTTTTTTGTAATATAGGAGTAGCAGACGAGCACTCCGTCTACCTGATGTGGCAATTGCCGCCCATGGACATCTGCAATCAACCCTAGATAAGATTAGATTCCTACCTGAGATCGACCTTAGATGCTGACAGTGGAGGACTAAGCTGGTATGCTTCAGAAAAGTATGTTTCCCTTGTCACATCCTTCAAACCAGAAAATAGAGGTGCTTAACACTGCTGTTATTAGGCAAAAAAATATGGCGGTGGTGCCGGGGTCGAACCACAGAGGGTTCTACCACCTCCATGACTACATATTTATTTATAGTGCTGTATATACTTCATTTAAATTATAATTTAATCTAATTTAAATGATTATCCGTTAAAATGCTACTTCGAGATTGTCTATGAAAAATAAATTACTGTTGACGGAACCGGAACTATGTATCTTGTTTAAGAAGAGCTTGTTGATTTGATATAAATAAAGATACCTAAAATTTCCATAGAACTTATGTATAAGTAGTTATCCTTGATGCTTTAAATATAAACATCACGTTATTGAATCTTGATAAGAAATAGATATTATCAATCTTAAGTATAATAATGAGCGAAAATGAAATAAGTAGCTACATAAGTGCTAATAATATTTATAGAGTTATGAAGATGTTATTTTTAAATATTATGGTATATGGTATTTGAAGACCTCAATGAATCAATGTTGTTTTTTTAATTATCGGTATTTAGGTGTTCGAAGGCTCCATTAAGTGATTATTACGGCACCATGGTGGTTGGCACAATATATTTGCATCGTAGCAGCTGGATAATACACCTACCTATATTGTGGGACCTATTAATAAGCAGAGGGACTTACATTTAAAGTAGGTAGGTATGTCGTTTTAAGCGAGCCTTTTGGTTGCTACCCCTGGATATCTTTAATTAACCTAAAATGACTTAAATTACTAACAATAAGTTTTAGGAACGCTCTAAAAAAATCATCGTTTCATAATTACGTAGATTTTCTTCGCTACGCCACACTCCTGTTGTAAATTTAATTCATAGAGAAACATTTATTCGCTTATCATTTATACACACAAATTAAAATATTAATATTATATAACAAAACTAGATTATTATGTTTATCTTAGTATGTTTACACATAAAAAATCTTTAAAAGTGCCTGAAATAAACATATAACGAAATACTAGTAACAAATGCTGTAGTGTGTGTGTACAGTTTGAGGGGTGAGGTAAAGTCGTTAAAAATAACCAAACCCAACGAGTGCAGTTTGAACACTAAATTTTATTAAGTAAAATGCTTATTCTAAATAATGAGTAGGTATGTGTGCGCAATACATATAAACGTACATACATGCAGTAAAAAATGCGCCATCAGCAATACCACCATGTACGATGTGGTAGCTCGTACAAATGCTTTATATTAAGACCAGCTGACCCGGCAAACTTTGTACCGCCTCAAAGTCAATTTATCAAATATATTTCATATAAAATATAGCCTATGTTACTCGTGGATAATGTACATAGCTTTCGAATGGTGAAAGAATTTTTAAAATCGGTCCAGTAGTTTTTGAGCCTATTCATTACAATCAAACAAACAAGCAAAGTTTTCCTCTTTATAATATTAGAAGATATAGATAATTACATAATATTTCACAAAATAAGTTACGTTATGTACCTACGTTATAATTGTAATTTTATTTATTCGCACCGGTTAACGGTCAATCGAAGTTTATCAAAGGGCAAAGGAGACGTCAGAGTCCGGCGGGTATATATTTTATTGCGCTCTCTGTCTTTTCGGTAATATTCGGATATTTTCGTAGACCATCGGTCTGTTATCGTTCGTATTCTACGCGTTGCGCATGCTTACTTTCTTTTAGCCCAGTGCGCGTGCGCGAATTGTGTCAATCGGTCGTGATTACTCTCTCCGACCGACATAACCTAAAAATTCGATAATTTTGCTAAAATATCTGTGAAACAAATTGGGAAAAATGGTTTTTACTATTCTCGATAAAGTGGGATTGGTGTTTACGATCTTTGTCACGTTTTTCTGTGTGAAACTCATCGTAAATGCGGTATATAAATTCTTTATTGCGCCGGCTATAATCAAAGTGGATTTCAAATCGAAAGGAAAGTGGGCATGTAAGTTAATTTGAATAATATTGCTTTCTTTCATAATATTATATAATCATTTCGCTTTTTGCATCAAAATATTTACGCCTTATTATTTCATTGTGACAGTGAGTACAATGACAACCATTTTTTTATTATTAAATAAGTCATTAAAGAGTGCAATGACCTTACTTTCATTTTTAAATTCTTAACCCTTTCATTGCCGATGCGAATGAAAAAATCATTTTAATAATATTCCTTATGGTACATATTATTATATTATATTGTGACGTATATTATTAAATAATATAATTAAGTAGGTAGGTAGTTTAACACTTTATGTTTAATTCTAGTGCAATTTTGACGATACTATTACAGTATTATTACACGTTAATTAAGCTGTTAATAAGCTAATTACGTTAATAAAGTTGATCACCATAGTGATTAACTTTTTGTTTTCGTTAAATTAAATTAAAAGGTACCTATGAACGCGTACATTTATGTGGTAAAAACATGTTAATCAAAATGGGTTTAATACGAATACGTTACTAACTACTTACGTAATTGTTTTAACTTTAGTCTTTTTTTACTTTGAAGTAGCAAAGAAGCATGCAGTTCACCTTATGGTAAGTGATAACTGCCACACTTGATATTTGTAACCAAATGCATAATACACATAGACCAGGGGATCTTAACTTAAATCTAATGATTAAATCAGATGCGTAAGAATGGTATCTCCTAAGAACTAAGATAACAGTCTCATATATTTATAATTTATTGTTAAGTACTGGCCTATTAATTAATGTTATTCATGTAATAGTTAATTAAACAATATGTTAATACCGCAAAGTCATTTGAAACCATTTCCTTAATTGAACCACTATAAATAACTGACAACAGTGTAACCAATGTACCTAAGTACATACTTTGGTATGTACCTACTTATATCTAAGTATGTACTTACTTATTACGTATACAGTATTTAAAAATATAACAGATAATTTGGCATACATTTTATACCTTTTATATCGCTTACATTTTGACACCAGCAAATTTAAAATTTGGTAAGATTCCGATCCGACTATATTATGTTTTCAGTGAAATGTATACATAAGTATGGGACTATGTATTATATCTACGTATATCAATTAAAATCAAAAACGTTCCGCGTTGTGAAAACTGTATGTAAGAAACTTTCTTTTGTGATGGATCTGACGTTGACCATTACAATAACAATTTGCTGACATAACAAAATTGCTTCCTTCATGAAATCTGTCAACGAAGAATGAACTTCAACAGTAATAAGGAAGGTTGAAATTTGTTTACACGTAATCATAACCGACGCGGTTCGACGTTGCGTTGTTATAAGTAAATAATACTTAATGTTAAATGTTCTAAAGTACAAAGTCATTCGAAACTTAGTTATAAAATAAAAGGACGTGCAATGTTATGACCTCGATATTAGTAAGTTCATTGTTTTAGTAATTTGTAATACACAGTGTTGATTAGTTACTAATATATGTAAAACTTATGTATGTAGCGATAGCCTGTTATATAAAAGGTGGTCTCCCAATCGAGGGGTCTGATTTTTCAAAGTTATGTGTGTTTTATGTTAAATTATCATTAGTTTTAACGGTCAATGAAAACATCGTGACCTACAAGGTTTATAAAAAAGTTTTCAAAAGGTGTCTGAAGTTCATTCTTCTTATTCTGAGAGGAAACTGCTGTTGTACACTAATGGGTTGATGATGATGATGATGACGATGTATGAAAAAAGTAGGTATGTGTGTATTTATGAATTAACGTATGCAGTTATACTTTGTTGGTGCATTTAATAAAAACAAAGAGTGTGCGAGTATCGTTATGCACACGCGCAAAAAGTAAAACTATTAAAAAACAAACAAAAAATACAAAAAAATTGGTGCCATATAATACGACATATTTAACGTATTCGTAGCGTAACGTGAAAATATTTCTTCTGCAAACCTTGGAAAATTTTTAGAAACTATTGAACTTTATTCGATGTTTCCCGAAATCTTACGCCTGTTATTAAAGGGTTAAAGTTATACGGCAAAATAAGGAAGTATCGTTAATTCGTATTTCCAGGACTGTGTTCGCATTACTATCTGAAAATTTGTCGTAACATATGTATATACTTCTATGAATGAACCAATGAATGTACTAGGGACTATTTCAGTTAGATAGATAACTCAAAGGTGACTGACTGACATAGTGATCTATCAACGCACAGCCCAAACCACTGGACGGATCGGGCTGAAATTTGGCATACAGGTAGATGTTATGACGTACGCATCCGCTAAGAAAGGATTTTGATCAATTCTACCCCCAAGGGGATAAAATAGGGGATGAAAATTTTACTTCGTAACGCGAGCGAAGCCGCGGGCATAAGCTCGTTTCAGTTATAAATCTGTTTTAGTAATTATTAGAACTAGATTAATTCTTGCTATGACTATAAACGAAAAATTCAATTACAATAAATAAATTAAATTTCATCGGTTTATAGTTTATAGTTTCATCGGTTTATATTTTAGTAGCTACACACGTTGATGTGGCGTTTAATACAATAAGAAAAAAATAAAGCATTTCCATATTGGATTTTATTCATTAAAAATTTACTAATATTTGTTTTTAAATACACATTGTTTTGTATTTTAGAAAATTACAAATAGAAAATATGATATGGCTGTATGTTATAAGTGAAATTATAGCCTACTTAGAAAATAAGGGCTTTAAAAATTTAACTTAGTTATATTTTTATACAAAAAATATTTTTAAGGACAAAAATACTTTCAAATAACTAAACTGGGATTACTTTTTTAAAAAAATATTTAAAAAAAATTAAAATTAAAAAAAATAAAATTACTTAGAAGATAAGGGCTCTAAAAATTTAACTTAGTTATTATATTTTTATACAAAAAATATTTTTAAGGACAAAAATACTTTCAAATAACTATACTGGGATTACCTTGAAGCTGTAACTGGACTTGGTACCTAATTAAATTAACTTTTTGTTAATTGTCCTTTCAAAAAGCATGACCTTAAGGGTCTGTATAGCATAATAATGATTACGTAATACTATGTTAAGATAAGTATTAAAACGCTCAGAAGGAATTCCAGAAATACAATATATTCTTCCATAATCATCAACATTTACATTAATACATCTTTATCCACTATTATTTTATCATATCTCCATTATAAAAGACATTGCAAAATCAGCTGACATTTCATGACTCAAAGCAAGACTCCACATTCTAAAAAATATAATAGAAAAGTATTTAATAAGTGACGTAAAGTATTAACAACCAGCAATATAAATGGATCAATGCGATGTGCCTGTAACATTCGGCCATCCGACAAAGTAACGAGTCCCCTCGTTATTCAATACATCAAACTTCTGACTGCTGGTCAGCGTTATTTGATTGTGCATCTCGAAGTATACCTATCTGAGATCGCAGTGCAATACTTTCGACCATTCAGCATCTCAACCGCTGTTTTTTTTTTTTTTTGTAGAAGAATATTAATGGTAATCTCCGCTTGACTCAGTACTCGTAAGATTGTGAAATATTATTATTCCTGTTTAATAGATTCTTCCAAAACAAATGCTCGTTTATTTTTCTCTTCAGCGCGTCGCCATCCACTGCTGGATGTCAGCTTTTCCATTGGTCTTACACAAGTCCCGATCTCGCACTGTTCTCATCCAATCTCTTCAAGCCAATCGTACGATGTCGTCCGTCCATCTGCATGGTTGTGTGTCCACTTTTCTGTGGCTCGGTAGACGGCTTAAGATGCCCAGCCTATCTGCATTTTAGTACAGGAACGCTGTTCCCTACATTGCCTACCTTTGTCATCTTTCGGAAAGTAACATTGGGGTTAGAAGTAGTTCATTCTCTGAAACTAAAACTTATTGAAAGACCAAGGCAAATGATTAAAAAAAATATGTTACCACAAATAGGTGATTCCCTCTGAGATTATTTTTGTTGTAGCTATCAACCAGTACAAAAAAAATGGTTCTTCATATAAAATTTCGCAAAATCAATATATTTCAAAGTCTGTCCAGTACGATTAATGTTTTCTAAATTTTTCGGATGATTGTTTCTCATCACTCGATGCAGCTTACATTCACTTAGAAATTGCTCTATCTTAATGACTTTGACCTACATGACTTTCCGTAATATAGAAGTATTCAGCTATTAATTTTTCATCTTTACTATTTCCATCGATATTTTTTAATAAATCTATTTTCCAGCGAATTGTTGTCGGCTGTTCGTTCTTTTAATGTCCTCAAAACACTCACTAAGGTACCCATCGATGTTGCAAGAATTGTCCATCTATTTGTGAAAATCGGCATTAACTATTAATATCCTTGCTTAATACTGATTACTTTAATCCAAAGGTTAAAGCTTCTTTGTCAATTTATTCATACATTATTATTCTCTAGATTGCGTGAAGCCATAATTAGTGTTGTTCAGAACGGTCCTTCATGGCATATGTAATTATTACACCTAACTTATACTCTGATAGGTCCTGAAAAAAATAAAATGTCCCAGTTTAGTTCATATCCAAAGAATAGTTCCATATCCAAAGAAGTCTTAAATCCTATAAATCTATTTTTAAAGTTCTTAAATGCCGCTTCTTCTCTTGCTCATATAAACAATTTCGAGCCCCAACAATTTTTTCAAAGTATTTTGTTGATTCTTCGTTGGTGACTTATCTTGAATTTACTTTATTTTCGATGAAGATACAAGCCTTCAGCATCTTTACATTCAATCCAAATCTTAGCCGTTGGTATTGTTTTTGATTTTCCACAGTATTAGAATAAGCATTAGCAATCACATTTAATTTATATGACACATATTCCTTTCCAGCAAATTATCTTATTGGATCGGTTCGCTCGTATCTTACTAACAATTTCCGTAAGACGCATTCGCTCGATTCCTCCCCGTTCCCAACGTCAGTCAGCTTTATAACGCCGTCTGGAATACACACTTTCACGAAGTATCTACTGTGTGTTAACTTATTGGCGTCTCTGACTCGTTAAAATATACAGTTGACATGAACCTCTGAGGTTTTGCCGGTCCAGCATGAACTCCAAAAATATATATAGCCAAACATAAAACCACCTCCTTCAAAAATCGATTAAAATTAAACAATTCTATTTGTGTTCATCATTCTGCAGTTTCATTATCAACCTTTACTTAATCGTATGTTTGCTTCATTTTTATTATAATAGGTATAGAATGTCTACTTGACGTCACAACAGCCTCTATCGATGTTGAGTATGATGTACCTCTATCAATGGATTGACTCTTCGAAGGAAACAGATCCGTGGAAACCCCCATCTTTCTTCCCTATCTTAAGGGGTAAAGTTCATTTCTAATATTCCACTAGAATCATTATTTCCGCCTTGAACATAAAATCTATGTCTTCAACTTTTTTTAAACTTGTGTCCTGGCTCCTTATATCCATCAACGCCTTCTTGAAATACCTCGAAAACTGTTCTCTTAATTATTTCATCATTAGCACTGATTTTCACATTAAGTCTTCTTATGTTTCAGATAAAATATAATTTAGCTGGAATTAATTTTTATTATTGCAAGTAAGTTCCGATTTGCTCAGGGAATTTCAATGGGTTTTACGTGCATGTCAGTAATTTTGTCTTAAGCACATTATTTATAGAAAATATTTACAATAACTTTCTATGGTCTATTCATAATGAGACTGTGATGCGTATGATTCAATTATTGATAATTTTGTTCATAAATCACAATCGCAATCTTTATCATAGAACTGTAACATAAATACTATTCCTTTCGTTCCCCAAACAGACTGATGTCGGTATCAAATCTTATTTTTTTTTTTTCAATTAATCCGTTGTTAATTCGTATTAGTTGTGTCATAAAAACACTTGCTTCTAAAAATAAATATTCCATAAGCCTATGATGAATATTTTGTACAGTTAAATATATCTAAAACCCTACTATATGTTAATTAGCCCAATATCCGTAGACTTTGTAATATGGCCTGGGGTTTGATTCGTCTATTTAGTCTTGGAATAAGTTAACTAATATCGCATGATATTTGTGTCAAGGTATATAGGTAATTTGTGTCAATTAATTTAACGTGTTAACTGTTTACATCACTTATTTTATACTCGTATAAATATGGTCTTCCAATTATTTAAAGTTAAATCACTATTTCAATATTTATGAATAAAGAGGATCATACAATTACATTTTTGTCTGAACTTAAATTTCATTTCAATTTCACATCAATAAAATGAAAACATATACATAAACATACGTATTTTATTATGCTATGAAATTATATATCGTTACCACTATTCTATCCCTGTGGCTTTGTAATAAGATATCTACTTTTAATTACTCATTTAAGAGATAACTAAATTTGTCACATAACACTCATGCATGGAACATGCTCTCTCATGGACCAAGCTCATGTGATATGTAGACAGTATAGATATCCTTACACTGTTACTTCTCATTATTCAATATCATAAATTTCATTAAAATAATTGCATGAATATATACGTATGTTATATACACGTATCGTATATATCATTATAATAATTATTTGTACTCATCTTATAAAAGTAAAATGTAATTATATGCTCCATTCAAATAAAACATTACTACCTCATCATTCATATAACATTTAGTACAATATGTTATTTGAAATAATAAAAACATATAAACTATCTATTGTCTTTAAATGTTAATTATCACTTAAAAGAGAAAACAGGATCAGGAAAGGTTTAATTACACATACTATAATTCTGTACGTTATACCATTTCGAGCAAGTGAAGTACCAAGTATGGGGTATTCTTTGTTATAAAGTACACTTTGAATTCAGTATCAACTCCAAACTTAGGTTATATTTTGATTTTCCTGATTTACTATTGTGATCACGTTGACAAAATTGTAACTTAAAATGTTTTCACTACTTACATATTTTATATCATATAAATCTACATATTTCATATTTCATATATCTCTTCGTTAGTCTAATTGTCCTTTAGTCTATTTTTGATAACGTGCTGCTGTGTTTATCTCTTCTCTATATTCTCTTATCTATCTCTTTATCTTCTTATTTTCACGTTCATAAAACTCTTCAGAAACATTATTTTGTGCGGAATAGGAAACCATAATCTCTTAAGGACTTTTGCAAAATCTTCCAAAAATAATCAGTAGAAAAAGAGTAGGTATTTTGATTTATAAAGCACTGTACTTTTAGTATCACTTCTGTAAGGAGCGAATACTTTTCGTTTCAGGTGATTATTCAAGTGCAGTAACGTAGACACGAGTTGTTCATTTTGCTTTAACAGATTTTCTTTAACAAAAGCAATCTTGATTAGGATTTTCGTTATTATTCGACCTTAAATTATAATAATGAGTAGTCTGTCGATTTCCCTCTTCTTTTATTATCACGTAAATACGTTGGGACTTAACACATTTCCCGTAATTAATGGCTTGCGATCTTTTCTAAAGAGACTTCGGCCGCGATGCTGATCATAACAAGTTCTCGGACTATGTGTGGAAATACTTCGGCTGCAGTGCTGATCATAACAAGCTCTCGGACTATATCTGGTACTTCGGTTGCAGTGCTCGGCTGCGTTGCTGGTCATAACAAGCTCTCGGACTACATCTGGAAATACTTCGGCTTCGTTGTTCATCATCGCTGGCTTTTTTAACTTCTGCAGTTGGCTACGAAGACCATCTAAAGTGCATTTATGGATAACTTCACTTTGTTTGTCTTCCTTTATCTGAAACTTACACATGAATCCTATGTAATTGTTCGTTTAATTAATTTTACATTATTTATCGTTTATGGGGTTTATTTCAAAGAAGTTAAATATATAAGGCTGTAGATAGGGCCTTATCAGTATTTTCATAAAAACGATCATCCTGGTTCATACTGACACCATTTCGAATTGGTGGTAATAAGTCAAGGATGATATTTTATTTCGCCATGACCACTATTTCTAAACCTCATTACATACGACGCACTTTTACAACATTGATATTATTGCGCTCAGACAAAGACAAAAAAAATATCCAAATAAGTTTAGTAGTAATAACCCTAAGAATAAGCCATGCCATAGGAATGTCAGGTTGTTAGAACATTTGGTCTGATTTTGTTATGGTGTTTTAAATACAATTTCAATTAATTTATGAAACTATTCAATAATGCACACCGCACCAGCTGGCTTGTATAACGATGTGAGTATCTTCAATTTAAAATTCATTGTAATATGAGACTGGTATGCATTTATATCATCAAAATAGAATTTCACACAGCATTTTAAGTACAAGACGTATGAATTTACTTAATATACGTTTGAATACGAATTAAAAATTAAAATTTGTAAGATTAATCGCGAGAACTAAAAGTAAAGTCAAGTTCAAATATCTATTCACAATATTTAATTCAAAACAGACATAATGTGCCGAATAGAAGAAGCAATATTGATATAAAACAAATAAAATTTTACAATATTATTTCTAAATACATTGGACCGACGAAAAAAGGCTTTTGTTATATTCCCCTTATCAGTTGCTAAGCAACGATTGTTGGTAAACATACTTCCAATTTCGCTGTCTTTAAATGTTTATTTACATGTGAAATGTGAAATTTGCGAAATTATGACGCCTCGATTTTTATGAAAAATGCAAAAATACATCACGTAATTCAAAACAAAATAAAAATCAGTTGAAGCGAAAAAACGATTAAACTTGTATCGAACATTTTAAAACAGAATATTCACCATCTTAACATATTCATATATTTCAACATTCTTTCAGTATTAATTTACTTCATAAATTCATTCGACTATAATTTCAATTATCGTGTATTCTACATTATTTCTTTAAATCGTTTACAAAAAATAGCAAAAATAACATGACCTTTGAGCATCCATCATCCGTGGGCGTTGCAAAAACAGTATATTTTTGCAGTAATCCCACTTCTGAGCTATTAAAACGCTCAGAAGGAATTCCAGAAATACAATATATTCTTCCATAATCATCAACATTTACATTAATACATCTTTATCCACTATTATTTTATCATATCTCCATTATAAAAGACATTGCAAAATCAGCTGACATTTCATGACTCAAAGCAAGACTCCACATTCTAAAAAATATAATAGAAAAGTATTTAATAAGTGACGTAAAGTATTAACAACCAGCAATATAAATGGATCAATGCGATGTGCCTGTAACATAAGGTATCTTATTTTTTTACATTTTATTTATAGAACATATTCTACTTGAAATCTGTAAGACGTAAATTATTACGACATATCAATGTGTTGCCGCTATGTTGAGCGTGCCACTAGGACCATATAATGACCACGACAAGCTCTGACAAGAGTGTAACGCTTAAGAAGAAGCTATGGGCGACTAAGATGTTCGCCTCATGTGTAAGTCAGCTCGCATCCACATCCAGAACCTTCAGCTTCAGCTCTACATTAGAATGAATTTATTTATTTGGAAATAGGTGGGTCGGTAGTACCTCCCCTGTCATCCCGTACTGATTCCACCAGCTTAAAAGTGGTGGCGTGGTGACTGGCGACAGTCGCTAACGACAGGCGACACAGTCGCTACGACAAGCGGCGACACTCGCTACGACTGGCAGCAACGGTCGCTATGACAGGTGGCGACAGTGGCTAAGGCCGGCGGCGACAGTCGCTAATGACAGGCTGCGACAGTCGCTACGACGGGTGGCGACAGTCGCTGCGACAGGCGGCGACAGTCGCTAGAATAGGTGGCGACATTCGGTAACGACAGGTGGCGACAGTCTCTAAAACAGTCGGCAGCAGTCTCCGATAGTCGCAGGTTTTCGTAAGCGCGAACTGTCGTGTATTATCTGAATGTCGCTCGTATGTTTCTTCCTAATAAAAAAATAAAGCATATAGTAAATCTATCACTAACATAAAATTTAAGTCTCATCATAATTATTTTTTTAATATGAATCTCAAGGTCTTTATAAAGTTCGTGGCTCTTTGATTCGGTTAACACGTTTTTTGTTAATATCTATCTTGTTTTGGATTATGACTTCCTCTAAAATAAGATGCCAAAAACATGTTTAATTTATCTACAAAACTTTAAATACAATAGATACTAAATTGCAGCGCAGGTTTAATCCAAACATAGTTAATAAAAACTCCATACAAATTAATTTAGTCGTCGTACAGAGTTCTATCAATGATCGTGATCACAGTATAGCACCATAAACAACCCATTACTGTCCTGGGCTGGGCACTGGTCTCTTCTCATAATGCGCAGGATTAGGCCATAGTCCACCGCGCTGGCCAAGTGCGTATTGGTAGACTGCACATACCATTGAGATATTTTTTTACAAATCTCTCCAGGTATGCAAGATTCCTCACGAAGTTTTCCTTCACTGTTTAGCAAGTAATCATTCATTTCTAATACGCACATAACTTTAAAAAATCAGAGGTGCATGCCTGGGATTTGAACCTCGGACCCCTCGATCGAGAGGACGTTAACAGCAGTGTTAAACGATGCTGTGTTCTGATTTGAAAGGTGTGGTAAGGGAGACATACTTTTCCGAACCGTTTCAGCTTTGTCCTCAGAGTTAGCGCCGCATTTGTGGCCGACCTCAGGTAGGAATATCTAATCCTATTTAGGGTTGATTACAGATGTCTATGGGCGGCATTAGCCACTTACAAACAGGTGGACTATAAGCTCGTCTGTTACTCCTATATCTGTTAGTCCATGAACGATAGTAATCATAGCAATAGATGAACTTAACTACTTAAATCGTTTAATAATAGACTAGATTCCAATTGAACTTGCACATGCATGATACCGTGGCACCTACAAAATTTTCGTTATCTCTTATTTGAATATTTATCGTACCGGCTATAATTACGGTTCAAGAACTAGAGCCGTGTGACAAACGGGCGAACTGCCAGACTGACCGATAGTGGAGGCTTAGTATTAGGGTCCCGTTTTACCCTTTGGGTAACGGAAGCCTAAAGGTTTTGTACTCTCCCTCATCATTTCCTTACAAGAAGCAGCACTTCCTTGCTAAAATAATATGGACATCAAATCACAAACAAAAAACACATTGTTTTTCAAAAGTGGATATACTTAATTAGGTTAAGTCACCAAAACTAATTTCATATCCTTGTAATACCTATAACACGATTCTTAATAATCGCGATACTTATTTACCCGATTTACTTACTTTGGTTATTGACCATGACTGGTAAATTAAATCAAGGTTGACCGCTGGAGTCATTACCATACATGCCACTTAGGGTTGCCGTTGATTATCATATTGTTTTTAATATTTAAATTAATTGGTTAATATCACATTGGAAAATTTTCTGTACAAGTATTTGGAAAACTACTGAATTGATTATAACTACACCGTAATTTATTAGGTAAGGTTAGTTTTAAAGTATTGATCTTGGAAAAATCTATGACCTTTAACTTCATTCATTAAGATTAAACGATCATTATTCTGATGCAGTTATTAAATGTCTGTACTTTTTATATCCTTCGTTTTATATATTTGTAAAGAAAAAGTTTATTTTAATTTATTCTTTTTCTCTATGAACTATTTTACTATTGTCGTTTTATAATAGTGATCTTTCTTGTGGAAAAAAACTAATGTTGTTCTGTAAAATAGAGATTTTATTCCATTAATCTATATTCTATGTACAATAATAAAATTAAAATTATATAAATGAATGAATAAATAAACAAACCTGTAAAATAGAAAAACGACATTTACTCCACTAAAACATTTTTCTATTTAAATTTATGTGACATTGAATTAAACGACACAAATAAATGGACAATAGTAAAATAGAGAAAAATAATAAATTAAAATACACTTTTTCTTTACATATTTTTTTAATAAAAATGATGAAATTAACTATCTTACGAGTAATTGTAATTTCTGCCTTACAGAAGTGTTAAGGCAGTGTTCCGGTTTGAAGGGTGTGATAAAGGAGACATAGGCAACAAACTTATTATCCTCCAGGATAACTAAACATCTGCGGCTGACTTTAGGTAGATCTCTAATCTTATTTGAAATTGACTACAGATTCAAGGCAGCAACTTACCATCGTTGCATTCCTCTGCCTTCTTAAGCAGTCATCGCAACCTAATTACAAATACGAATAAATTCTCAAACACAACTTTTCAATATTTCCTGAATAAAAAGTCAGTGGGTGCCGAAGTTATGAAAACACGAAAAGTGTATGCTAGTTTTCTGACGAGTTGAACTTTGGTATTTCGTACCGTGTTCGTAACTAGGCTATAGGAGTAGGTACTCAAATCGCAATCCCTTATTTATGCTCCATTTACGTAAAGTTTTAAGGCGCTAGAAGTCGAAAGCGGCGGCAGCATCACACTTTTTCACCAATTTCGAAAAATGAGGTACCTCCTCATTTTCCTCGTGTTATGTTCGGCTTTATGTGTTTTTATGACTATAATAAGTACGAGCTTTTGCCCGCGGCTTCACTCGCGTTACGAAGTAATATTTTCATCCCCTATTTTATCCCCTTGGGGGTAGAATTGATCAAAATACTTTCTTAGCGGATGCCTACGTCATAATATCTACCTGCATCCAAATTTCAGCCCGATCCGTCCGGTAATTTGGGCTGTGCGTTGATAGATCACTATGTCAGTCATTCACCTTTGAGGTATATTTATTTAGATTCCAGCAGTATTCCCATGTACGTCTGTACAGACGTAAAGTTAGTTAGTTTCCTAACTCCATATGGACCAGATTATTCATGCTAAAAATCGGTGTGGCGATGGTAGGTTACCTCTTCTTTAGAACTATATATTTATGCTACATGTATTTCCGCCTCAAAACTTCAAAATAAATACATTAGGCGTGTAAGTTTATGCTTCAAGGGTAGCTTTAAGATTAGCAGTGAAACATTTTTTTGGGGCTGATAGTATAGATATACCCAATTACCCATATTCAAGAGTAATGACTATTTACCACGCAGCCTGTTTGCTACTTCGATGTTATAAAATAACAATTGTAATCGTTTCTAACAAGATCTCTATCAAACATTACTACAAGCGATACTTCGAGATATGTACGTGATAAAAATCGCAACCCTATCTACATCTAGACTGATTCGTAATCCATATTCAGTTGTCGCCTTGCAAACAAGATCCATACGATTTATGGTCCTATCCGAGATCTAAAATGTAGGAGGAAGTCGATTACCAGTTTGTATGGTCTTATCCGTTTATGGAATCTTAGAATCTAATTATGGTTTCGAAGATCTTGATTGCTTTTTCTTGGATTGTAGAAGTAGCAGACGAGCATCCAGTTCACCTGACGATAAGAGGCTACAACTATCCAAGGACATCTGTAATAACCCCAGATAAGATTTGATTTCTACCGGGTAGGACAGATTTATTGGGCACAGGTCGGCCACAGATGCGTTAGGGTAGGGCGCAATGATAAGTCTCAATGAGTTGTTAAGCGGCTTGATGGATTCGTAATTTATCCCTGAGCAATAGTGTCCATAGTATTTTTTTGTAAGAAGGCGAATTTAAGAGCTGCAGCTATTTACATGCAGGACGGCAATTATGCTCAATGTACCCCATTGGTGGGGTAAGTTGAGCAAGGGTATGGGGCAAGTTGAGCACGAATTACGTTAAGAATATCATGTTCAATGTTGACTAGGGATCAACTAAAATATGTGTTTAACAATCAGCTCTTTATTTATCGTCTTTTAGTTACAGAACAACAACATTTAAAGTTATTTTCTTGGAACAATTAACCAAAATTAGAATGAACAAAACATTAACGTATCTTAAGAGGAACTCAGGATTAAAATCAGTCTATTTGTTTCAAATCAGACTTGAATATCTTAAAAAATATATATTAATAAGTTCTTAGCTTAATCGTCGATGTCACTGTTGCAATTGACACAAACGAACGTAAGACCAGCACCTGGAACACATTTTGTATGTGCCCATTCCCTGCAAGCTTGACTTTGGATCCAATTGTCTCCTGGTAAACTTTCAGCATAGCCTTCGCAACAAATCAGACAGGAATAATCATCATCATCACGTTCCTCACTTGACTGGAGTATTTTTTACAGACACCCTTCTTCTTTTTCTTATCCATTTTCTTCTTTGGCTTCTTAACGTTTTTGTGGTTTATTTTGCTGTTCTTCTAAAGCGTTTTTTTCGGGAGTGTCTGTTAATATTGCAGCTTTCCTCTTTCTTCTATTAGTTTTAGTAAAGCATCAATTACTTTATAATAATAATTAATAGTAAAACATCAATTACTTTAGTTGTTTGAGTCGTGGGGTAAGTTGAGCAACTATAGCTCAACTAACCCCAACCCGGAATTTTAAAACAAAAGTGAGGTTATAAAAAAATCATAATAAATATACCCAGAACAACTTCACATATCAAAAATACAATAATTATCTGAAAGATTAACACTTACCTTATTGAAAACAAATATCTATTGACTAATACAGACGAAAACTTGCGATAAACGATGTTTTTACTTTTTGGTCACAAAATAAACAAAACGCACGTGAGCTTTACTGGCTCGTCCAGCCGGCTCTAGCGATCGCGTGATGATTACCTCTCCCACTACTTCTTCTTTTCGCCATTAGATGTCTATGCGTACGGTGAATAGTTTGCGAGATATTTTGATTGCCCAACTTGCCCCTCTGCTCAACTAGCCCCGCCCTACCCTACTATCCCTGAGGAATAAGCTGGAATGCCACGAAAAGTATGTTTCCCTTAAAATACCAATTTTCACATATATACGCACGCACACAAGCGCATATACTTTTCACATATTTGCGTAAACAGTTTACATATTAAGATTATGATATTAAAGAAAGGTGAAAGTAAAAGGTGGTAGAGCCAGTATGGTTTGGCCTGGAGGTATCACTGCCACAGCTGTTTTTAGCGTGAATAGGGTTTGATGTTTCGGTGGAATGGTGTGCATGATGGGCGACTTACATACGAGGCGATTATCTTAGTCCTCAGAAATGTCAAAGCATCTGTAGTCGACTTCAGGTAGAATCTCTGTTAAAGGTAGATTGTTTTAGATGTCCATAGGTGGTAGTGATTACTTACTATTAGGCGGATTGCATACTCATCTGTTACTCTCTTTTAAAAAATATATTTAAATTCATAAATCAATCAATCACCAATGAGTGCCAGTCATTCAAAATTTTCAACTAAAAAAAACGAAGCGACGAAAAAACTCCATACGTGTGGATAATAAATAAAATAAATTAATATTTATAACTTAAAAATTAAACCTTATATGACCTTAACATTGTACAAATATATTCAATGTGATCAAAAGTCGAGGTCGAATGTTCATTTAAGTAGTATAAGAAAGTTTTCCTACTAAAATTAACATTTGATTGAATCTATTGAAGGTTATTTCCATTCAGATTAAATGTGCAGGACTTTTCTATCTAGATGCTTGTATGCATATAATTATTGCTAATGTGGCCTTATTTCACGGTTATGTCACGCAATGTTAAAAATAAAATAGAGAATTTTAATACTTTCTCTTTACCGCTTATAAAGATTTGTGAACTGCAAAAACTACTTTCTAGCTAAAATTATAATCGACTTAATTTTTACTACAAACTGATTATGATTTAAATGCATTTACTTAACGACCCGCGTGACGGAGTCGTCTGACGCGCAAAGGTTCTGCGTTCGATTCCCGGCCAGACATATACCTATATCTGAATGATGCATTTAGATATCTGGTCTGTCTGGGTGTTTGTGTATTCTTTGTGTGTGTCCATGGTACCCACGACATGGAATCCTAGTGTGGGGATGTGAGTGTAGAAAGCTTTTTTTAACACGCTTTTATTAGCTTGGATTGTATGTAGGTATGTATGTATGTACGTAACAGTAACGGAATCTTTGAACCCGATTGCTATCCACTTTTAACGTTCAGTTTAATTCAAAATTTTGAAAAATTATCAAAAGCCGATGACAATACACGATTTTAATAATTTTGTACCATTGTCCTTATCAACATCTTCAGGATTAACGATTTTCGAGGCGAGAGAAAGCGCCTTAGGGACAGTTCAGGCAAAGTTACTAGTTTGATTATTAGTTTTGAAAAATAATACTGTTACTTCCCTATAACTCAAATGTACTGAAACATGTCTATAATGCCATCTTGTAGAATGATTTTTAGGATTCCGTACTCAAAGGGTAAAACGAAACCCTCCGCTGTCTGTTCGTGAGTCACAGGGCTTTATCGCTTAAACCGTAATAGGTAGATAGACACTTGATTTTTTTACAGACGATGCATAATGATGGTCGCTATAACAACAAATACTAAAAATTAATAAAATAAATATAGTTCAAAAAACTAAAAAACACGCTTTTATGATAAACTCAACTAAAAAGTAGAAAATAATTTTCAATCTAGGAATCAATTAAGGAACAGTAAATAGTATAATTGTGAAAAAAGCGTGGGGTGCTTTTCGAAAACTGATAATTGGAGCAGAAAATCTATTTGGAGTGTTGCTTATAGTTATCGATCTCAATAATGCGCGAAGCCTACTAAGTGTAACAACATACACTTGTGTTATGTGGTAGAGGACGTCATAGCTCATAACTCATCTTATTCTGGAAAGAGATTAGGTACAAATATCCTTTAGTATGAAACAATAAAGTAAGGAATGTAGGATTATGTCTTCCGTAGTGAGACTATTTCGGTGAATGCCCGCTGACTTACATAAAGGGGAACATGTCATATGTCATACAAAATTACAAAGCTTTCATCCCGCTTAACACTGACACCATCTCATATTAATTGATATTTGATATATCGTATTTCAAATCATACTATTACCTACCTATTGTATTGTAATTGGTAGCAAGTCATGGGTGACACCTTAAGTCTATTTTCTTCTATGACTATGCACTATGTAAGTCGAATAATTCAACTTGTGACACAGTAGCCCTTTATAGTAAGAAATGCATTCCACAGTTATTTTACCCGGTGTTATATTCCTATAATCTTATCAGTTGAACGCTTGATAACACATGGCCCGACATATTCGCTTGTTATCAGCACGATATCATGTTCTTCACGCTCGACAACAAGAATGCTAAATATGCTTTTATTGCTCGAAAGAATACATGACTACACCTGCTTGGAACAACTTCAGAGTGGAGTAGTTTGGCGCGGACTATACCTATTTAAGTTTTCCATTATGATTTTTCTATAATTGACAGTCATTACATGTTATAACTTAAAATATTAGATACATACGGCGGTTAATGTCAAGATTTTCATATAAAAAACTATCAACCCACTTCGTATTGAAATATTTTCAGATTATATGACGTTTGACATTATTGTAAAATAGCTTATTACAAATTAGTAATAAGTCGTGTTTATACCTTAATCCAGCCTATGTTATACTTATTCCGATTGGTAGAATATTACAATGACTTTTACTAGCTACCCTACGAATAATGTTTTTTGTTAGCGATAAGTGATGCAATGAGATTTTGTAATTACATTATAAGTACCTTTGTCTTTTTCTGTGAAAAGAAAATCAACAAAGCTGGTCAATTACTTAGTAGATTAAAAGCATGTTTCTCAAATACTCTCAAACTTACAGAGCCGTATGCAGACAATCGACTACTCAATCTTTCGTTACCGATCCATCAATCAGGATAAATCCCATGGGCCTCTCCATAGCAATATTGAAAGAGAAAGAAAAATACATAAAAGCATATAAATAAATAAACTTGGAGTCTTTTGTACGTTGAAAATATAATTTATTTGTAAGCCTCGATGCTTATAAGAATAGTCCCGATGCTTATAAGTGCATTAGCATATGCATACCGATGTTGCATTAGCATAACTCAGATGCCTATTAGCCTCAGTGGATTTTTAGCATGGCTTATTTTTTATTTTAAACGTTTGTCTATACGGGCTTATTTTGGAACTGTACACTTTTTTATAATATAGAAGTGACAATAGAGCTTGTAGTCCACCTGAATTATGAAAAAAATAGTTACTCTAATTTTGTATATAAGTATTTGTAAAGGTTGTTTACAGGAAAACGTTAAAAACCGTCAGACCGACAACCGATCTTCCGCTTCCGATCAGTCAATCAAACATCCCCTTGGGATTTCACGTAAAATGTAAGGAACAAGTTTTGTGATAAAAGCAACAATTGTAGTATTTTCGCTTTTGGAAATTTTTCGAGATTTCCTTTACAAGGTTTTGGGACAAACTTCCTTATCGTAAATCTTGTTGCTTGTTGCTTGTTACGTAGAGTTACTCGTACTTGAGGAGAACTGTTGAGAAAAATATCTACGTAAAGTTACCCCAAGAACCTGACTGTATATCATAATCGTGTTTAAGTACTTGGAACTTATAGACACCTGGACGTTTAAACTTTGATTATTTATAAGCGTTAGAGTGGCAGATTTGGCTTTTGGACCTTTATAACTTAGAAGTAATACTGTCAAAGCCACAGAACGTGAGGCTCTGGGAGCAAAGCACAAATTAGACGAAGAAACCTCAATACAACCGAAGTAATTTTCTCGTGCCGGGCTTTCTGTTAAGTTGAACTTTATTTACACTTCGGGCGAATTTAAAGTTTCCACTGAAGGTTTCGCGTCTCACAAGTAAATAACTAGTTAACTAGTATTTTAGGTTGATGTGGATCTTGTTTGAGCAAACTAGACAGGATTCGAATGTGATTCCTGCTTTCTCTGGTAACTCCAAAGTTTTCTAATCTTACACGCAAGGTATAAAAAAAACCCGAAAAATTAATGCTGAGACTTTACAATAGTAAGACTAGACAATTTTTTAGAAAAATAGTTGTCCAAAATAATTAATTTAAATACCCACTTTTTTATGTGGAATTTTTCTGTTCATGTCGTTGGAATCTTCGCAAATTTAGGAAGAAATGATTAAGCTTATTTCCACCTCTGAATTAATTAAGTTTCAGTGAATTAGGTTTAGTTATTCAATTTCAAAATTAATTTTAGCTTTGCTCTAGCTTTAGCTTGTTGAAAGTTAAATTATAACTTCCTTCAAAATTTTAGGACGTAGTGTAGCGTTGCCATTCCATTTTGTAATACCTTTTTATTAATTTATCCTTAAGTTTTCTTTCCGGACTTTCGCAAAGGTACAAATTTAGCGAATAAGCTATTTTATATATAAATCGGTTGACCTCTAAACTGTATTTAATTACGCCGTTCACCTCGTTGTCGCCAATTCTTTTGAATATTTACAATTTGTGCAAGGTAAGGGCCTGATTTCTAGAAATAAATATATATATTTTTTAAGTACAGAATGTATGAACTGGCTTTATTTTTCGTCGTCATCGTCCATTACTGGCTCACTGTTGGACTTAGGTATCCTATTAAGAGGTCTTCCACGCTGATCAAGTGCGATTTAATAGACTTCACACATTGTTTCTTTATTATCTGTTAAGTATAATGTTATATCGCTTATTAATTTTATGTGTGGATTTTAGCCGTATCATAGTGTTGTCAAGTCCTACTGTTTTCTACTTTAAAATAAAAAGCGTGTTGAGGAAGACATTAGGAACTAGGTCCTCGGGGTAAGCAACCTGTCACTGACCTCGGTAAGGACTGCAATCCTATTAGCGCTTGAGTCAGAAGACTATGGTTGCTAGTGGCGACTCTCCGCTTATCGTCAGGTTATTGTCCACCTCATAAATGGTGTTCATTTATTTGTTCATTATGTGATTTGTTTACTACTCATGTCGTGTACTAGCTCATCTTGATCAATGATCAACATATCTACTTAGTTGCTTACGATACTTATCTTATGAATTCACACGGCTTAGATACGTTAATACGTTAGCCATAATTCATCTAATAATTAAAAAAAAATGTACCTAACCATTAAACTTTTTGCTACTACATGTCTAGTAGGATCAGGATGTAGATAAAATGTTAAGTCATTAATCTATTGAATGATAAAATGCTTACAAAAAATATAACGTTATATATTGTAAGAGGTGTTGTTAAGCTCACTTTTGTTATCCATACAATTGTACTTCACTGCATAGTCTCTTCAATGATAATGTTGACATGTAGTACACCGCCAGTCGTCAGCCTTGTGTCACGAATATTCAGAGCTAAAAACCTCGAATTCAAATAATTTAAAACAATATCCAACCTACTTATAGCGCCCCCTACCGGTAAATGTCATTTATCGTTTTTCGTGCAGCCTGTGTACATTTATGATTTTTCAAAATAAGAAATAAAATAAGTAATTTATAGTAAAAATTGTTAATTTATAACAAATATTTCAATTAATTATTTATAAAAGACGTAGGTGTGATATATTGTGCAGAAAAGTTACAATGGAAAATAAAGAATTTTGACGAAATTATTCTGAAGACTTGTACTAGGCGGCCATTACGAATGCCGTCGCAAATTGAAAATGTATTATTTTAATTTATTAAAGATAAGATGATAATCTTATATATTCATGAGGAATGACAAGGTAAATTTTTACATATATATTTTTCCAAGCAAAGGATTTTTAGATTACCATATTGTTCTGTAGCAAGGAATTTGACGTCTTATGTTCATTAACTAAGCTTGTCACCTATTTAGGTGATCTCGCTTATTTAAATCCTTATATAAATCTCGCTTATATAAAGCTATGAACATAGAAATAGGGTGCTATTTAGCCCATTATTTGCATGGGTACTAACCCGTTTATACTGAGTATTTACTCACATAAAAGAATCTACTATTGAGTAGAATATACCTAAAGGGTATTCACCCGTTCAAATAAGGTTATGACCCTTACATATTGGATATTTACCTACATTACAAGAAATAGGGTGCTATTTAGCCCCGTTCATGGGTACTAACCTGTTTATATTGAGTATTTACTCACATAAAATAATCTACTATTGAGTAGAATATACCTAATGGATATTCATCCGTTCAAATAAGGGACCCTTACATATTGGATATTTACCTATATAACAACTATAACAAGATACTACTATTAAGTAGACGGATACAACGGATATTCACCCATTCTAATAGGGTATTATGTCCTTCACATTGGGTAAATAACCCATATAACAAAATACTAATAATCAGTAGATAGACACAACTATTACCATCGAGTGGGTGTAATGATTTTAATGAATGAACATTTTATTGAAGAATCATTCAGATTAATAATGTACATGATACAGGATATAGAGATGACAATTTATATCCTTTTGTAATACTCTAGAAGAACCTAAATTTGGTTTAACCATTCATAAGAATTTGGTATCTAGGTAGATCAGCATATTAAAGAGTAATTTACTAAAGGAACTATCCATCTATCTAGATGGTGATAGATAGACTAAAGGAAAAAATAGTTTAAAGGAAGAACACTAGCCTCTAAGAAACTGTGGGACGGATAACACATGATTAGACTTTAAAAGTTGCACAAGTCGCAGTTACTATTGTAGCTGTAAAGAGTCAAAAGCCATGCCACATCAGGCGAATGCTTACTGCTCTCGAGCATTTGACATGATTGTTTCTTAATAATTTTAAATTATTTGCCTTTATAAAGATAATTTGCTATCAATTATCTTATTACTGGTGCTGGTCATTTATTATGTATAATAAATAATAAGAAGAAATTTCATAGTACAAGTACTGGAACAAATAATCAGCAAAATGGTTTAAGAAACAATTATTGTTCAATTCATATATATATAGTACAATATTTTATAATAACAAATATAACGAAGATATTTACACTTCATCCTATGATAAACTTCATCCAAAAGTTTGAGATACTCATACCAAATAGGGTCATTATCTGACTTACAACAAGCCTCATGCACAAATACCTGTGTCACAGAAAGGCTTGATCGAAGTTTCCTTTGGAATAAATCTTCAATCACAACAGATTTTTAGGTGAGTGGTTAATAATGTGGTCGATTATAATTATAATTTTAAAGACCAGTTGTAACAAATAACTATTGACCCAAGCTTTGCAAGTGGTTAGCTTTAAGAGTATTTGTATAAACACTTAAACTCATTATTCTCAAGGAATGAAGATTTTGTCAAAATATACTCGGTATGTATGTAGAAAGACTTCTCACATCAGTGGTTTTTTACAATATTTTTACTTTACCAACACCTGATGATGGTGATGTTGGTTTATATTGAATATCTTGGTCTTAATCTTGAGCTTTAAATAAAGCCTGGCATTCCACTCACTACTTACTATTGTTTTCAAGAATGCATATTTGGATACTAATTCATGATTACCTTAAACAGTGTTTACATGTCTATGGTTAAATGGAAATTATATGCATTTCAAGTTCTTTCCTTTGGTTTGAGCAGAATACTATATTTATGTTAATACTAACCTTTTAAACATATACAAGACCATACATAACTGATTAAGATCTAGGGACATTGTGTCAGTTATATATTTATATAACATAGTTCCTATTTGAAATGTCATAATAATGGACAAGGAACAATAACGACACTTAGTAATTTAGGATCACAGACATAACAAGCTATATCATTCTTTAGGATTTAATGGTTACTTAAAAGATAGTTCGATAATTGGAAATAATACAACTGTTAAGGTTGTTCATTGTATTATACAAGCAATAAATAAATAAAAAATCAAATTGCTTTACCATTAGATAAAAGATTAAAAATCAACACAAGGGTGAAATAAAAAGAAAAAAAAATAAAAAAAATATATATAACAATAATATTAAAAAATAAAAATTATAATAAATGCAAAGATATGTATATATATATATATAACAATTTTAATAATGTTTATCAAAATACTATCCCTCTTACAGATAGATATAATTACAGGTGGTAGTTGTCATATTATTTTTATTATCGGGACACAATCAGTTATGTAACATATGGTCATTATTCTCGGTATTTTTGTTATTTGATTTAAATAACAAATCCGATCAACTATTTAAAGTTAAATGCAGCGTTACTTGTGCTTAAAGATATTTTTTCAATAATCATCTTCAACACGGTGAAACCCTAATACGTGTAGGCAACTCCACAGTTATTTCATATAGAAACAGCATGGTGTTTAATACCCACATTTAACCGTAATATCAAGGCACATATTGGATTTATTGAATACCCAAAAAATGTTTTTATTTCCCTAATACATTCAATAATTTCAGAATGAATTTGCTATCACTAATCAAGATTATACATTGCGAATTAACACTTTGAAGGTTTTTAAATAGATTTATTTACTAGGAAACCTACAAGAAGTATGACTTACATGTCATGACTAAGGTTATACTATTTAAATGGAAATATTCATTTTATTTCTAATAAAATAATTGTTGTTAAAGATTATCTCTGAACGGTTGGGGAGTTTGTGGTAGTACCAGACTGGTCCAGACAGTCCTAAAAAATAGTGTTAAAAAAAAAAAAAAAATTAATAAATAAATAAACCTTTCATTTTGGAAGGGTTGTTTTTTGGGTCTCATATGAATTTAAAAAAAAAAAAAAAAAAAAAAAAAATCTAAATCCATTTGTTTTTCGTCAACGCTTTACCCTGTATGTTACTCGCTTCCTCGAGGAGCGTTTCGTTTCTATACACGAATCTCAAGATTTTGTTGCTCTACAAGCAATGTTAGACGCAATAATGAAAACGTGATGCTGGTGCTTATAATATTTTGGCCTAAACAGTGTAAATAACTAGATCTATCTGTAGACTGGTTACAATATTCTTTTCATTTTGATATATATATATATCTAGAATTATTTTTGTTCTTAAAATGCATATCTAGGTTTTCTATCCTCCATATCCCAAGTATGCTATTACTTGGGATAGTTACATCTGATGTATAAATATTTTTAGCGAGTTAAGTGTAAAATATTATATATTATTTAATGGAGATGAAGAAAAAATACTATTTACTTTTTTGGTTATTGTAATTACTCATATAGTAAAAAGAAAAAAAAAAAAAAAAAAAACAATAATAATATATAAGTAATATATATATAAGTAATATATAAAGACAATAGATATCGTATATATTATGACGTTCACTTGGTGTAAGCCCGTGAATGCCATTATTACTACCGATTCGCCTACATCTGAGTCGAGACTTCTAAAAAGTATACATAAACATAATAATAACATTATTGTATATTAACAAAATTGCTTGGCGGAAGATATTGTATATTAAATTGCCACATGAATTTAAACCTTACTATAACCAGTGTTCAAACAATCTAGTATTACCATTATTTCATAGTAATCATAGTATTTGTCCAGCACATCCTTAATAAAATTACCTAGATAGGCCTAGTAACACTTGAGAGTTACAAGAATAAGTTTATTTCCTTTATGTAATCTTATAATACAGTGACCTCCCAGACGACAGTTTCTAGATTTTATCAACCACCACGGAGGATGATGGCATTGATATATCATTTTTTACAATACATACCATTAGAGAGCACGCATTACCACGCTGCTACGCTGACGTCTAAACATATGAGTGTCAGTTAAGACCCTCTTAGAAGGATAGCTGAATGGATCAGATCTAAGTTCAATTTTGTAGTAGAGACGTTACATCAAACGTATACTTGATAACTGTAATTAATATTTAAATAGATATATTAAATTAGGAATTTTAAAAATAATAGGATTTAAATGTTTTTGTATTTTGTTTAATAGGCTCGTTATTTTACAAATCTCTAAACATCTACATGTCAACATTATCATTGAAGAGACTATGCAGTGAAGTAAAATTAGAAATTAAACGAACTTACCTAAGTGAAGTTCCAATTTCAATTGTACGAACTGCATAGTCTCGAAATGATATTATAACCCACCCACCCATACTTATATACGATAAGTATTACCCATAATATCATCTATGTTGTAAAATAATCGAGCTAATGAACTTACATCTTGACCCCAGGATCTCTAAACTTAATGACATTTACCGGTAGGGGGCGCTATAAGTAGGTTGGATATTGTTTTAAATTATTTGAATTCGAGGTTTTTAGCTCTGAATATTCGTGACACAAGGCTGACGACTGGCGGTGTACTACATGTCAACATTATCATTTCGAGACTATGCAGTTCGTACAATTGAAATTGGAACTTCACTTAGGTAAGTTCGTTTAATTTCTAATTATATACCTACTTACTTTAACTTTGAAGTTTGTAGAAATTTTCCACTGTGGTATTACTGCTACATTTATTTCCGTTTTTTAAAATTAGCTGCTATGTTCTTTAAAAGTGTGCTAAAGACATTTATTGATCGTGTTAACTTACAATCGTTATTAATTAAATCGATCTGTCCCAGTTTGGCGTACCAAAGATCAAAATTTGACAATTTCTAATAGGCATAAATTGTCAAATTTCAATTCGCCTTGTAACCTAACGATCTAATTAAATTTCGATCCAACTAGTAACTAGTTAATCATTGCTGACAGCAATCCATCTCAAAAAGACCACAAATACAAATCAAATCTTACTTAAATTCTGTTATTATCTCCATTGTGGGTAGAGATCACTCAAAATCGGCTGAACTACATGTTAGTTTGCTATTTTCATTACACGTATCAAAATAATAAACATTTCGTTAGCACATACGATTCGCAAATCGGAAGTCATCGGTTTTATGATTTCTATATTGTGTCGTTCTCGTGTCGTATCGCACTTCGCAGCTGTACAACCTTAGCTTTCACCTCCAGTTGCAAGTTCAAGGAGATCTCGCACATAACGAGTCGTCGCAAGGTTCTATATAACTTAACGCTGCTAAGTGAAAAGTGATGCGTTGGTCTTTTTCTTTTTTGAGTACTGTTGGCAAGTGCATTGATTTAGATATAAAGATAAAAAAATAACCTTTCTAGATGACTTTGTTTACGAAAAATCATACCTTGTGTTAATTTTTAGGGTTCCGTACCCAAAGGGTAAAAACGGAATCCCGTATTGTCATGGCTCTATCTTCTGAGTAGTAATAGATAGAGTCCAAATTTTTATAATGCATTTATTAGTATACTTGATAGACTTTTTTACAATAATGTGTTACACAGATTTAAATAAATAATCAACACAACAATCAAAGTGTACTTTTTACACGCTTTTTATTAGCTTCACCTGTATGTTTGTATGTTTGTTTGTATGTTTGTTTGTATGTTTGTAACCGACTTCTTTGGGCGCGATTTTGACCCACTTTAAACGGCCAGATTTCGTTCAAACTTTGTAGATTTATTTCACAATTATACTATTTACTGTTCCTTAATTGATTCCTAGATTCATTTAGATTTTCTACTTTTTAGTTAATTTTATCATAAAAGCGTGTTTTTTAGTTTTTTGAACTATATTTATTTAGTAAAAAGTCAGTGGCGTTCCCAGCAGGATTCTAGTATAGATATTAATAACTCTATGAAGTATACATAGTAACTGAATTATATAACTAAGAAAAAACAGCTACTGCAGCCATCTCTAACGCTGAAGTTCTTCAAGAAATACGATAGTGCCCACTGCAGAAGCAGTAAATCTGACAGATTTGCTACTATGACGCTTCTTGCACGCCGTTGTAATTTTAGCATAACTATTCTATTCGGACACTAGTTCGAATTTTGGAGTCAAATTTATGAAGGTTTACTAATGAAGATTGTAGATTTCACCCTGATACGACTAAGGGGATTGCCGATTCTATCACATGAAAAAACCAATTACAAAATGGACTTTTGAAGGTGGTGACTTTTGAACCCTCTGTGGTTCTTTTACAGAGGCACCATCGCCACATCTACTTTTGCCTAATAATTGCAGGGTTAAGTGGTCCTGTGTTCCGCTCAGAAGTGTGTAGTAAGGGAGACATACTTATCCGAGGCGTTCCAACTTATTTCTCAGGGATAGTAGCGCACCTGCGGCCGACTTCAGGTAGGAATCTAATCTTATCCGGGATTGATTACAGATTTCCATGGACGGCAATAGCCACTTACCACTAAATGCTCCGTTTGCTACTTCAATATTATAATAAACAGTTCAAGGAATGCCTAGGCATTGGCCACCGAAATGTTTTTAAGTGCGCGGACAATGCACTGGCCTATTATAATCTTATTAACACAAACGTGTTAAATCCTTAACTTTGCACGATTTATTATTGAGCTTGGTTATTTTTCCAAGTATATTTTTGTTTTTGTTTTCGACAGTGACAAGACAAAATCCCTCAAGAGGAGACTACGTTGTTGAACACAATTTCCATGATAAAAACTATTAATTTCTTTCTGCTCTGATAGACATAATATATGCATAAGATAACCGTTTGTTTGTAATAGGTAATATTACCTTGAATTTACTCAAATCCAATATCTATTTTACTGGTGTCCAGTATCGTTTAATATAACAATATTATATGGGATTAGGGTTGTCAACTTCGATTTAAAATTATTTTCAAATAAATGTTCACCTTTATGAAATTCCAAGTAACTATTGAAATTGGTTTTATGCATATTTCTTAAGTAAAATATCCTAGTTATGTATTTTTGAATGTTTCTTACTTATTCTTATGATTATGAGTCACATGATATTAATTATTTCATATCAGGTGACTCATAATCATGAGCCCTAAGCTTACAACGCCTGATACAGCAATCAATTTGGTCAGTAATAACAAGAAGCACACTATGGTAATACTCTACATACGTGGCATTGTTTTCATAACATTGAAGTAACAAACGAGCATTTAGTCCACCTGATGGTAAGTGACGTCGGCTGAGACCATGTGTGACTATCTCTATAGCACATTTTTTCTACAACAATCGATCACTGATGCAAAAGTACTCCACCCTAGCAATGGGTTTTGCTGGGTTACCTTTCCGGTTGTGCTTCGTTTTTTTCTTTAAAATATAATTTCCAGTTAAAACATGTATCTAACTAAAGATTGACAACCCTACACGTGCACCAGTCGGTTCCTCAGTTCCTCGATCGCTCTCCAAGATAGTTAGCAATTCAGCGTCTTAAACGTTGCTCCGAGACTCGGTTACGTTCGCAGTTCTCGAGTCGTTACCGTCGGTACTATCAATTGCAAATTATGCAGATTGTGCTCGGTGCGACGAACGTTTGTTGACTTAGCTATAATCTAACTGGTGCTACACTTATAGCCGAAATTTCTGTTTTTAAGTTCAAATTTTATTGTGTTTTGCTACTAGAGGTAATGTGACTTGAGTTCTATGAAGGATTCAATAGACTCTAACTGTAATTGAAATTACAAAACACTATTTAGGTACTACACATTTCCATGTTGATGCTTTTACGCACGTTTTATAATCTCATGTTATTTGTTATTTCATTTTCTATACTACTAGTACGTATATGTATACTTACGATACGGTAATTCCACTTCCTGAAGTTACTTATTCCTTACACACAAATAAAGCCGTCAAAATCATCTTAATAACATTTTTGTTTTTACTTTAATTAACCTTTATCACAAAAAGCTTGGCTACAGATTGACTGACGTTATAAAGCAAGTAATGATGTGTTTTTTTTTGTTACAGTGGTCACTGGTTGTACTGATGGCATTGGAAAACAGTACGCGAGAGAGGTATGTAAACATTTTTATTTATATTAGCTTACTTACGTGGCTTAAATCTCTTTATAAGGATAAACATTAGGATAAAAATAAGTTTCAATTTAGTAAATAACTGTAGAATATATTTTTATAATTCATTTTATAAAGCAAATAAATGTCAGAACCGTTCGTTCAATCATTCATTCGTAATATCCAATCACTAAAATTTGTTACAATTATGACATATAGGGTTGTCAAGTGAGTTTTAATTAACACGCTTTTATTAGCTTGGTTGTATCTATGTATGTATGTATGTATGTATGTATGTATATATGTAACGGAATCTTTGAACTCGATTTTTACCCATTTTGAACGGTCCGATTAATTTAAAATTTTAAAGACTTACCAAGAGCCGATGTCAATACACGATTTTAATAATTTTGTCCCATTCTCCTTATCAGGATCGTCTGGAATCAGGATTTACGATTTTCCTTTCGCGATTTTAGCGTGGTTTTTAGTTTTTAAACTATAATTATTTTAGTATCTCTATTCAGTGTAAATATTGTTTTAAGATTTTAAAATGGTTAAGTTTTTAATGTCCTTTTTGATTACTTTAAGTAAAATTAACGGTAGGTACCCATTCTTTTATGTGAGGATTAATAAAGAACCTCATTAAAATTCATACTCATAATATCCAAGTGCATTTTAACTTAGCAGTATAATCCACTTTACATACACTTAAGTACTATAATAATTATGTAATACTTTGTAACCGAATTAATTTTTAATGCAAAAAAACCCTATTACTTTTTTACGTGTTTCCATTAGCTACTTTTTCCCTGTAGTTATCTAAAGGTTTCCACCTCGTAAACAAAGAAAGGTATACCTAGGTACTTGTTATTTTGCAATTATTTAACAGTCGAAACTTATCCGATTTAATGGGAAGTATAGTTTTGCGGGCTCAATGGTATTTCCGCGAACTTTTTGAAATCGTTGCTTATTCCATGGATGCGTAGTGCTGTAGTATCTATGTAGATCCTCTATTGCCATTATATGCAGAGGTGGCTCCAGGCGCAAGAGCTCGGAGCGGGTAAATCTAGCGCGCAGATCCCGGGTATCATGGGAGGTATTCAACGGAAATGTTGTATTTATACTTACAGACAGTACGTATCAGACACGGTCCGTTGCAAGATATAATCATATTATTTTAAACTTTTATATGAACGTATTTATATTATGTAACACGGCTGCAGAGACGGCTCATGTTTAAAAAAAAGTAAATGGCAAAATTTCATTTTGTTTAACACGGCACGGTCTACTTCTGTACATATACATGGGATTTAAAGGTTTATCGCTTCCTTATTCTTAAACAACAAAAATAACAAAATAATCAAATTACAGTGTAAATGAATATTAGGTAGAATATAATACATTACCCCGCTTACTTTTGTAGCACTGTTAGGCTAAAGTACTGTCAGAGTGAGAAGGTTGTAGGTATAGTTCAAATGCGACTTGGAATTTTTACATACCTTTGGGAATTTATGTTTACCAAACTATCAGGCCCAGGCACTGAGCTTTTGCCTATACCGTTACTCTATGACGAAATTGCATAACATGATGGCTAGACAAATAGACGAAACTATATATTAATATGTCCATTTGATTTTAAATTCACTTTAAAATGAAAATTAAATTAACTATATTTATTTATATAGTCGTCGTAACATGATAGAAAAATAAACTTATTAATTATTCAACGTATTATTCATTCTACAAAAATAACTTCAAAAGCAGTTGTAATTCATGAATTAATAATTAATTATTAAATATATTTATACGTATTTTTATACATATGAAATAGATACGTAATGGAAAAATAAACTTATTAATTATTCAACGTTTTATTCATTCTATAAAAATAACTCCAAAAGTAGTTATAATTCATGAATTAATAATGAATTATTAAAAATATTTATACGTATACTATACATATGAAATAGATACGTAATGGAAAAATAAACTTATTCTATCAGAAAATCTCCAAGTCGCAGCATATTAAATACTTTTATTCCATTTTTAACACTTTTATCAGCCAACTAGCATAGTTACCACTCAACAACTTATCACCTTGATGGTTAACGTACGAATCCCCAACTGACTACTCGAGCCGACGTTATCACAGACTTTTATAGGGATTTTTAGGTGCATACTACCCACAATACAAGTTTATTTTAATATCAAACTACCTATTTTAATATTAATTTTTCAATCATTGCTGTTAAGACTACAACAAAATAATTATTAAATTCAGAAATAAATCATGAAATTCGGCCATCCGACAGTGTGTCGCCTCCCGGCACACACAACAATCCCCATTAGTATTATATAAATTTACAGCACACAATAAAAATTTCAAACATATTAAAATTACAAATAAATTAAAACTTCGTTACAACACAGTATTTCATCCCCTACAAATCATGACATTCAAACTAATGAAGCAATGATAGTATTTAAAATTATAAGTTTATAACATTAAACCAACAACAGTAACAACAAACAAAAAAAAAACAATAATTAGTACATTATCCATCATAATTAACAGACTACCGTATAAAGGTGGTGCATAATACAAAAATAATGCATGTAATTAGTTAACTTAAACTTCTTTAATTCATACTACAATTATGATGAGAAAAAAAAATATTTCGAAAAACTCAAAGTAATCAATTAATTAACATTAAAAATTGAATACCATTTTAATCCATTATTACAACGGAATCACGACCTACGCGGGTTATTCCTAAAAACTTATCATATACAAACAACATGTAACGTACAATAACAACAGAATGTAACATCCAATACTATAACAATGACATTATTTCAAAAGTATAAGCTAAACTATTTAAATCTATCATCAAACAATGTATTCTTTATGTAACAAATATTATTTGTTCTTATTCATTTACGAGGTATTAAATTAATTAGTAATATTTGAGAAAAACAAATATATCGGGCTATGACGGCATTGTCATTAAAGTGATTAACAGAGCATTGAAAGCAATAAAATATCTTTACAATCGAATTAAAGAAAGCGACTATACAGCGTTATTAAAAAAACCAATAATAATTACACTATTCCCATAGTTCTAAAAGATGAAAAATATATTTAAATTAGTATTTATTATTTCCTTATAACAAATTTCTAGTCCTCAACGGTTATGGTAAAATGGTTATTGGATGTTTGAAATATATATAAAAACAAAAAGTTCACAATACCAAATAGTTAAGACTACAACAAAATAATTATTAAATTCAGAAATAAATCATGAAAATTCATTTTTCTACGTGCTTTATAAAACGATCTTTGAACCACAATAGGTAACCAAATAAATATTGTAAGCAATTCATTATTAAAATTTTAAGCAACTAATATTATTTAGACTTTATTATATATTATTATATTTCTTCTAATATTTTACTCATATAGTACGCTACAAGATTACGAACACATCAACACATCAACAACCAATTACTGTCCCACTGCTGGGCACGGGTCTCCTCTCAGAATGAGAAGGATTAGGCCATACTCCACCGCGCTGGCCAAGTGCGTATTGGTAGACTTCACATACCTTTGATATTTTTTTTATATATCTCTCAGGTATGCAGGTTTCCTCACGATGTCTTCCTTCACCGTTTAGCAAATGATAATTAATTTTAACAACTCAATTTGTATTAAGGCTAAAAGATCAAATCCTGAAATCGTCAAGAAACTCTAAAAGTCTAAATACATATATGTTAGTTTTTTCAATGTACTCGTATTTTAACTCAATATATATCGCTAACGAAGGCGACAAATCGTTTATTTAGATTGCAATTAAATTTTTCACGACTTCGCACTTGTCACCCCACTATATACTTATATAGTATATAATATGTCAACACTTCATAATAATTATAGTTCAAAAAACTAAAAAACACGCTTTTATGATAAAATCAACTAAAAAGTAGAAAATAATTTTCAATCTAAGAATCAATTAAGGAACAGTAAATTGTATAATTGTGGAAAAAGTGTGGGGTGCTCCATTTATCAGGTTCGAAAAGCACCCCACACTTTTTCCACAATTATACTATTTACTGTTCCTTAATTGATTCTTAGATTGAAAATTATTTTCTACTTTTTAGTTGATTTTATCATAAAAGCGTGTTTTTTAGTTTTTTGAACTATAATTATTTATTAATTTTTAGTATTTCTCGTTATAGCGACCACCATTATTCATCGTTTGTAAAAAAATCAAGTGTCTATCTATTACGATTTAAGAGATAAAGCCCAACGACAGACGAACAGACAGCAAAGGGTTTCGTTTTAACCTTTGAGTACGGAATCCTAAAAATCATTCTAAAAGAGCGCATTATAGATATGTTTTAGAACATTTGAGTTATAGGGAAATAACATTATTATTTTCTAAACTAAAAATCACGATATAAAAGTTACGCCTATTGAAACTAAATAGCAATAATTATTATTTGCAATCTAAAGTTGCGATGAACTTTGCTGAAGGTGTTTGAAAAATCTCGCCTCGAAAATTGTTAATCCAGAGGATGTTGATAAGGACAATGGTACAAAACTATTAATGTTTAAAATATTGAATTGTCATCGGTCCTTAATAAGTATGCCAAATTTCGAGTTAATCCGACGTTTTGAAGGGGGTTAAAATCATGTTCAAAGATTCCGTTACATACTAACATACCAACATACCAACATACATACGTCTGAAGCTAATAAAAGCGTGTTAAAAAGTAAATAATGTTGTGTTTTCTTATTGAAGGACGCATGTACGCAAATAAATAAGGATGATGTATGTTTAAAGGAAAATCGCGATTTAAAAAATAAATTTTAACTCCTAGGATTATAATAAGGCTTTAACTTATAATAAGGAATAACATGAACAGATGAGATTATTTAACATCAGATATGAAAGGTGGTGGAACCAGAACTTCTGATCGCCTATCGGCGGCATGAGCCACTTACTATCAGGTGGACTGCAGGCCTGTAGTGTCTAGTATCTATGAAAAGGTAGTATGCAAGTAGCGTTTAAACCTGGGCGACAGGAAAGAGGTCCTTAATTTGTAATACCTATTTTATTTCGGAAATTAATGGGTTTCATTTAATTCGGGACCCGATGTGAGCTCTGTTGATTGGCCGATGATACTTATGTGTACGACTGTACTTATGTAATTTTGTGTAAAACTTGCGAACACAATGATAAAACGTTAACAATATAAACCGGCACATAAACACACGCGCCATAATTCCATATTGAAAGTTGTGTATCGCAAATGTTTGCGTTAACCGAAATGCAAAATTTCGTATCTCGTTAGCTAATATTGAATTCAAATTTTTGAGCCGCTCTGGTTTTGCTAATGTAAACGTAATTTTGCAAATTTAAATTAAGGGTCTGTACCCACTATAATCCAACTGGGGTCCATACACACTCCAAGTTAGTAAAATAAATAGGAAATAGTGATAATAGCATTAAGTCCGCCTTTTGCACCACACTGTTTTTAACATGGTCAATAAAGGTAAATAAATAAATAAATATTTTGTAGTTTAAGTCAAATTTAAGTCGCAAAGTAGTATCGCCATTATTATACTGACTTTCTCATCAGTCTACAAGATCTTATGGAAAGGCGAAAAAGATGATGCTGTGGTGCATGTTGGCCACGTGCGAGTTGTTGGAACACTCGCCCGGAAGTGCGGGTACACGTTAGCCACTCGCGGTCACCCATCCATTTTTTGACTGCGCCAGACTTAGTAGTAGTACTCGTAGTAATGCACACTAAATCAGAGCTAATTTTATATATAAAATTCTCGTGTCACAATGTTAGTTACCGTACTCCTCCGAAACGGCTTTACCGATTTTCACCAAATTTTATATGCATATTCAGTAGGTCTGAGAATCGGCTACTATCTATTTCATACCCCTTCATACCAGTAAGTGATAAGGGTTGTTCACCCTTAATATTTTTTTATTTATATGGCAACACGTTTGCCGGGTCAGCTAGTTTATTTATAATATCTAGTTATTTTCGGATTTTGCTATGACTTTAGAATACTAGCTCTAAATCTTTAAATCAAAACCAACAATTTATAGAACAATAACAATGAAACCTAAACGTGAGTCGATACTCGTTCATACAAATAAATATCAATATTTAACTAGAACCGACCGCCCGAGCATTTCCACGATTCATCTCGGCGTTTGCAAACGTTACAATCTCGAGTGCAAAGTACGTTGAAAATAAACAGATACTGTTTGATCGATGCTGTGTGTATTCATCTTAATAATGTATGCTCGAAGGTAGAACCCGTTGTGGTTTGACTTGCGAGGAACAAACGCTAACTTATTTCGGCCTAGTAACGGCATTGTTAAGCGCTGCTGCGATCTGGTTTGAAGCGTGTGGTAGAGACGAATACTTCTAGGCATTCCAGCTTAGTCTTCAAGGGTAGTCAACTTTGTGGCTACTATAGTAACCACATATGGGAGTCTTGTGTTATCAAAAAAGGTGCAAAAAGAGCTCTATTTCAAAGCCGGCGATGCATTGTCGGCTCCACTAGTGTTGCAAATAGGCGACGTTGACTGCTTTCCGCGTAGCACGGTAGCGCGTCTGCTTTATCGTTTGGCTCAAATATAAAAAAAATCTAGGGTTGATTACAGATGTCCATGAGCGTTAGTTGCCACTTACCATCCAGCTGACAGCATGCTCGTTCGCTACTGTAATATTATAAAAAAAATCCACGTTGGCACTCTGTCCCACTGCTGGACACAGAAGAAGGAGAAGGTTTAGGCCATAGTCCACTGCGCTGGCTAAGCTATTTCTAATTCAATTTTTTGTTGCAGTTGGCTGCTCGAGGCTGTGATATTGTTCTAGTCAGTCGAAGCTTAGATAAGTTGAAAACCACTGCAACAGAAATTGGTAAGTCTGATTTTAAATTAAAATAACAAAATATACAGGTACCTTCTGAGTCATATATGACACAATATATAAGTCACATGAGCAAATTTTGGAAATCTAATGTTCTCGCATATAGTCCTTAAGTTCATCATAAAATTATAAAGTTATAAACAGAAAAGGCCTTGTAAAAAGGTAGATTTTTTTGAAACAATATAACCTTTGATTAACCTCCATCCCATATTACGATTTACAATCAAATTTTGGAAATCTAATGTTCTCGCATATAGTCCTTAAGTTCATCATAAAATTATAAAGTTATAAACAGAAAAGGCCTTGTAAAAAGGTAGATTTTTTTGAAACAATATAACCTTTGATTAACCACCATACCATATTACGATTTACAATCAAAGGCGTCTTAAAACGCATTTGTATACTAACAACAATAATGAAATGCTGAAAGCAATCCTAAGGCGACCTACTTGGCACGAGACGCCAGCGAAGTTAGTTTCCGAACAGTTAACTCGGGTAAAAATAACCTGAGAATTCTGAGAGTAAATAAAAATGCATTTGGAGGCAATGCAGAGTTGCTGGCTTTCTTTTTAAACTAGAGTTGACTCGGAAAGAAATGAGTAAGAAAGCAATAGCTTGAACCGTAGTTGATCAATTTTTCAGTCAAGGCAAGCAGTCCTCGTGTTGACTATAACAGCAGTCATGTATCTTAATACACGTTACACATACATTATATTATTTATCTAAATATACCTAAATTAAGAATTTTAAATTAACAATTTGAAGGCAACCGCTTTAGGTTCGCCTCTGGAGGCACCACCGCCAAACCTATTTTTGGTTACTAACAGAAGATTAGGGGCTATCTATATTCTGATGTGAAGTGTTTATAGAGATATACGCACCCAAAGCGTTCAAAGTTAGTCCTCAGAGGGAGGATTCTAGTCTTATCTAGAGTTGATTACAGATGTCAACGGGCGACTGTGGCCACGTACCATTAGGTGGATTGCTAGTTAGCTATATGGAATTAGTCAAAATAATGTTACATTCATACATAAAATATTTTTTATAAGTAAAACATACACTATTATTCCCACTTTTATTGTATCTCCAGTGAAAAACTTCACAACTATAAATTTAAACTCCGAATAAAATATTCAGAATCTAACATATTTGTATCTTTTCAGAGCAAGAGTTCAAAGTGAACACGAAGATAGTGCAGGCGGACTTCTGTGATGAGAACATCTACGACGGCATCGCTAAGTCGATCGAAGACCTGGAGATTGGAACGCTGGTCAACAATGTGGGCATCTCGTACACTTACCCGGAGTACTTTTTGGATGTACCTGATTGGTAAGTTTTGTCTTTTTTTTACTGCTGGCCTCATCCGAAATATCAGCGTCGTTTGTGGCCAACCTATTATTGTCCCTTTGCTGGGCACTGGTCTCCTCTCTAAGTGAGAGGGATAAAGTCATAGTCCACTGCTCTGACCAAGTGCGTATAGGTAGACTTCAGATCACGCATCCTTGAGAATTCTTCTCCTTTTTAGGACTAATTTTTACAGATTTCCTCACGATGTTCTACTTTACCGTTTAAACAATTAATAATTAATTTCAAATAACGAAGAAAATTTGAAAAGGCAGAGGTGCATGTGTTTGAACCTCAGACGCCCTGAATGAAAGGTTGAATTTCTAACCACATGGCTAGCATTACTTTAACGGCGTTGTTCAGCGAACTATGCTCGGTATTTCGCTACGAGATGATGTTTCTCAACGATGAAATACGTAGACGAACTAAGCTTATTGACGTAGCTCTCAAAATAAGTAAGTGGCAATGGGACGGCCAGACCGCTAGGAATAAACCAATGGGGAATATGGGTCCTCAAGTGGCAGCCATGTTTGGACACAATCATGATTGAAACTCTGCCTCTTAATCGTGGGGTCAAAGGTTCAAACCCTAGGGTTTAAACACGCACCTTTAAATTTTTTAAATGTGTGTATTACACATTAGTTATCTAAAACGATGAAGGAAAACGTCGTGAAGAAACCTGCACACCTAAGAGAATTTAAAGAAAAAGTTCTCAAAGGTGTGTGACGTCTACTAACTAACTAACACTTGGCCAGCGCTGTAGACTAAATCCCTCTCACTCTGAAAGGACACCCGTGCCAAGCAGTGGGATAGTAATGGGTTGACGACAGAGTCCTGATATAAACATTCACACAATAAAATATATATTAACAATGAAATCTTTTACGTTTATTTATACATAAGTAGTAGATAGGTACATATGAAACGTACGTGGAAAAGTAAACTTACGTACTATTAATTATTCAACATGCTTCACACAAAGACCTTTGTGCCACGGTAAATGTGTTTTATATTCAAAACAAATACTTTCAATTATTAACTGTTTTATTTTGATATGTTTTCTGTTTGCTGTAATTTATGTAAATGGGTATAAATTGTTTGTCTGCAATTGTAAAATAATTGTTTCTTTTTAATATTAAAGTGGCAAACGAGCAAGCAGTCCATCTAATGATAAGTAGCTACTGTCGCCCATGGACATCTGTAATCAACCCCAGATAAGACAGGAGTCCTAAGGTCGGCTTCAAATTTGTTCCACTCCTGAGAACCAAATTGAAACGTCTCTGATAAGTTTGTCTCTCTTAGCAAATCCTTCAAACCGGAATACAGCAGCGCTGAATACTGCTGTTATTTGGTAGTGAAAGATATGATGCTTCCGGAGTCGAACCACCTTCAAGACTTGATTTATGCTTATAACATGTTCATCGTAGAATGCAACAACGAAGTTACATGAGTTTTTCTAAATTAATCCTCATAGTTCTTAGGGGTAACAACGCATACATAAACATTAAGTAGAGATCCCATCCTATTACAGATGGATTGATTACAGATATAGGCGGCAGTGAACGCTTACCTTCAGGTGTGCTCAACACCAAAATTTAACAAGAAATCATAAATTAAAAATAATATGGCACATATGATCCAATTTTCTCCATTTTCAAAGAATAAACAAACGAAAATCACCAAATCACACTTTTCAAAGGCACCAGGTGTGATATTGGCACCGTATGAAATAAGTGCCACGAAATTGAAATATCATTCGAACTACCGCTGTCTTATAGAACTAGGATTATTTGTGAAGACTCCGTTCAGCGTTTGTAAAATCTCTGCGGGTAAAATGATGTAACCGAGAAAGGGATATTTTACTTTTTACTATTTACTAACTGCGTTTATCTAATCTGATCAACTTATCTAATCCGAAATTTGTCAAGAGGAAGAAATTGTCAAGTGTCGATCTTTGATAAGCAAAACATTAGATAGATTGATGAACAACGATCGAAGGTAATATTAATTTTAACAACCGTTATAAATATAACAACTGTAATAATAATAAATTAAGTCACAATAACACAGTATCGCAAACCTCATGGCAACGCCTTCTTAACAACATAAAACCTTAATTAAAGACACTAATAAATTTAGATTTTAGTATAATGCTTTTTGTTAACGAGAGGAAACCTTTAAAAGGTACCCGACGCCATGGGAGTGACGCCGGGTTATGTGAGATTCTTACCGCACTAAGGCCGTCCTAAGCGTTTGGTGGAGAACTCCGGGATCTCCAACGGAACACAACCGGAGTCCTCCTAACGCGATACCCTTCTATCGGGCTCTGCCCTGGGGGGAGCAATTTACGCTCCTCTCACATCCCCTGGTGATTACAGCGATATGCGACCACACAAAACCGCTGTCCTTCCCGGGGTCGCTTGCTGGACGGTTTGAGCTCCCACTCATGCCACCCGCAACCCCGGGAGCCGCATTTAGTCGCCTCTTACGACAGGCAGGGGATACCGTAACCCTATTCTGGTCCCGGTACTACAGAGGCAATGCCCCCCTGGGGTTCTGGATTCGATTTGAAACATTAGCATACAATTCAATATATTAAAATAATACTCTTATTAGTTGTCAAGTAATAAGTACCTTGTACCTACGAGTACAATTTCAAATCTGTTGCACTTCAAATTGAAATTATATGAATTTTACCTACACATCACATCACATCACATCACATCGAATAATAACACGAAGGTGGTAGAACCCTTTGTAGTTCGACTCCGGCAGCACCACCGCCACACCTATTTCTGCTTAATAACAGCGGTGTTAGGCGCTGCTGTGTTCCGTTTTGAAGGGTGTGGTAAGGGAGACATACTTTTCCGAGGCGTAGCAGCTTATTCTTCAGGAGTAGCGGAGCATCTGTGACTGACCTCAGGTAGGAATATCTAATCCTATCAAGGGTTGGTTATAGATGTCCATGGGCGGTAGTAGCCACTTCTACTCCTATATTATAAAAAAACACAAATAGCTACAAGCGAAGTAGGCAATACTTTCTGCAAAGTTGTAGGTTATTGCTTTGCGGTACACAGCCAATATTTTCCCGAAGCCGATATTGTGATGTTATGAATATTTTCACGTTTCGCGTTCGCGGAGTGCGCGTAACTATTCACAAGTTGCTCCTATATATTCGAATATATATAAATCGCAAAACCTCAGAGATATTGTGTGTATAAAGGTACTTGTAATGAAAGAACATTAGATGTAACACAATGGTAATTAGGGCACTAAATGTCGTATAAATTGTCTTAAAAGGGGATATTTTTAACACAATCGTAGAAGTTAAATTGTATCTAATACATTTCAAATGTCTATCTACTACGGTTCAAGAGATAGTGCCTTGTGACAGACGGATAAACGGACTTGTGGAGACTTAGGTAAGAAGAAGAATTTTGAAAATTTTTAGTGATTCCATTCCGGAAGCAACACCACCTATTTCTGCCTTTTTAAAGCAGTGTTAAGCGGCTTCTGTTCTGGTTTAAAGGCTACTCTTCCGTTCCAGCTTCGTCCTCAGGGATAGCGGCGCATCTGTGGCCGACCTCATGCAGGAATCTGTTAATGACTAATGATTAGTCGACATGTATAATTTTATCTGGACTGGATTACACATGTCGACTAATCATTAGTCATCAATGGCAATTCAATCATTATCCACCACGACCCAACACTCAATTCACACAATCCAGTCATCTGTCAATGGTCAGAACGCGTGTCCATGTTTAACATTAGTGTTAATTATCACAGCCTAATGATCTAATTCAGTGGAGGATGGTCGTAATAATATCTATGTCGCACCTGTTTAATGATTCAAGTCGTGCCGTACGATTGTGTGCTCAAATGTATTGTTTTCAATTGAAATGAGATTAGCATAATTATTTGCTTTGCTTGTACTTTGTACTCTTAATTACTCTTTATACAAATTATCCTCCAGTTTAATCGAAATTGGAAAGTACGTAAACTACGAAATTACATAAATAAGTTTAACTATTTCCTACCAAGAAAGAACAAAAATATTAGCGAAATAAACCATAGAAAATGTATATTATATTTAAAACTTATTAACTAATATGTGGGCATTAAACGCGTCAGTTATTTTGATACGCAGATTATTTTTTTTACAGATTATTAGGTATAAGCATACGTATCCACAGTAGCCAAGATTCATAATACTTCCTTGTCACTAATTTTCTACGTCGATTTTATTTGCTGTAACCCTTTTTTCACGGTCCATTTTTGGCGCTCAAAGAAGGATAGTGGCCAACTTTTGACGGATGTTTTCAAACAGTACAAGGATTCCTCTTGGTTTTATATTTACTATTCAATGACAACAATGAAGATTAACAGCTTCATATGCCTTTCCGTTCATCGGAAGGCAGCTTCTAACCAGAGATATTAATAGACACCTATCCAACTGTCGATCGCATCAAACGTTACTAAACTTTGTAGATCGATTAAGATCTTTACAAGCTGCGAATCTCTATTAACAAACTGTTGTTAACCCAGGGAAACAACCATGACCAACCTGATCCGCGCGAACATAGTATCCGTGACGCGGATGTCGGCGCTGGTGATGCCCGGCATGGTGAAGCGGGGTAAGGGCGTCGTGATCAACATCGGTTCAGGATCTTCCATCATACCGAGCCCGTTGCTCACCGTCTATGCCGCTACGAAGGTTAGTAACTTTTTTATAATATAAGAGTAGCAGACGAGCTTGCAATCCATTTGATGGTAAGTGACTACGGCTGCTCATTGACATCTGTAATCAAGATAGGATTAGCTTTCTACTTGAGGTCGCCTACAAATGTGCCGCTACCCCTGACAGTAAAATCATTTATTCCTGGAACACTATGACGACGACCCGCATGGCGGAGCGGTCACCATACAGGTCTGACGCGCAAAGGGTCCTGGGTTCGATCCCCGGCTAGACATACATCTAAATGATGAATTTAGACTTCTGTTTCTAGGTCTGGGTGTTTGTGTATTCGTCTTTGTGTGTGTCCATGGCACCCACGACACAGGGAATCCTCGTGTGGGGCTGTGAGTGTAAAAAGCCGTTTTATGTAATACTTTTAAACGTAAATCTCGTAAGACGTGTCTGTGTATGTATGTATGTGTATATTTCTGTATGTAAATGTAATCGTATTGGTAATTTGGAGAGAAATATATTGATTATTTTATTTTAAAATAACTTCCGCGTTAATGATTTAATCCGATTTAAAAAAAATAAACTGGTTGGAATTATAACTAGGAAAATTACATTGTAAGGAAAACATTTGGAGAAATGAAAATAATAGTTTTATAAAATAAATCATGTGGATCATAAATTGTTTGACTTTTTTTGTGAACATTTGGGAGCGTTTTTAGCGCAGTTTTTGAGTCTCCAAATAACCCCAAACATTTGCTGAGGTTTGGCATTTGCGACAAGTGGCAGGCGTGTGGACGCGGCTTAATATAACATTATTGTTACAGGCGTACGTGGAAAAATTCACGGAGTGCCTTGAAATGGAATACAGCAAGAAGGGCATCATAATACAGTGCGTGCTCCCCGGTTTCGTCTGCTCCAACATGTCTGGGCTCCGTCGTTCCACGTTCCTAGCACCCTCTGCATCTAACTTCGTGAAATCCGCCATCAGTTTGGTCGGTACCACTGCGAAGACGGCCGGCTATCTCCCACACGCGGTCCTCTTCGTTGTCGTCAACACCATCCAGGCCACCTCCAGCAAGTTTGGAAGCTGGCTCGTCATCAGGACCATGGAGACCAACCGAAGGAAGTTCCTGAAAAAGTACAAGAAACAGTAATTTGGGATACGGGTAACATTTGCGTGAAGTGTAGCTCAGCTCACGGTTCATAAAGTAGAATAGAGCTCATAGTGAACTGAACAGTGTTCAGCTCAAGAATGAAGCGTTAAAGTTTGAATTGATAAACAGCGTTGATATTCCCAGCTCTCAATAAGTCCTTTGAGTCGTTATGTGGGCTAACATATCAGCTCATTAGATTAATTAATTCTTTAAAAAACTATCAATATGATCAGACTAGTTAAGTTTGAATAGAGCTGTAGCTCAATGATGCGTTAATGTGAGCTGAATAGTTGAACCAGTTCAGAGCTGAGTTACATAATCTTAGTGATTTGGTTTTTTGTATCCTATCGCTTGAAAGGATGGTCAAAGCAATGCAAAAAATAATTAATTCGTTTTCATTTATTGAAAATACACTTTTAACTTATTTATTTCACTTTTAAATGTATATTCTTTTTTGTGATGCCAGTGGATTAAAATCCGTTGTGTTTTTATCCATATGTTGTAAAAATGAAATTTAAAAAGGACTTCATTGTTTTCGACTACATTTTTACTATTTTCTCAATCAATTTGCAATACTTTGAACATCTTTTCACTCCCCTGCTATATACTTATGGTATTGTTTTTGTGGTTTATGATAATTAAAGAGGTCCGCTATTGCACTTTGGATAAGTAATATTCACATACACTTTAGAATTGCAATGACGTAAGTGTGAATATAGGTAAAAAGCACTCAATGTGACTACGGAGTTTATTATCTTGCAAAATTAAGGTAATAACTAATAAAAACACGATAATTTCAAAAACAGTCAGCGTACGTGCAAAATGTGGAATGAACTTCCTCCTGAGGTATTCCTTCAGGACTATGACATGGGGCTCTTCAAGAGGGGTGTAAAAAGAGCTCTCCTTCAAAGCCGGCGATGCATTGGCGACTCCTCTAGTGTCGCAAATGTCCATAGGCGACGGTGATTGCTTTCCATCAGGTAGCCCGTTTGCCTTATCGTTAGGTTACATATAAAAAAAAATGTTAACTTGATGATTATAAAGTCGTTCTTCATCAGAGCGTCCGAGGTTGTAATTCCACGCATGCAAGATTTTCAAAGTAATGTGCTTAATAGATAAAATCTTGATGAAAACGTTCTTAATGGTGTATGAAGTCTACCAATCCACGCTAGGCCAGCGCGGTGGAATATGAACTAAACTCTTCTAATTCTGAGCACAGAAATGTGCCCAGCGGTGGGATAGTTGAACTCATTATGAGAGTCAATGCTTCTACTGTCGAGAATTGCATCAAAGTATTTTTTCACATAAATGGATGAAAACCGTTAAGTTAACATGTTGCACTTATGTAATTGCCCCTAAAGGTGTGATGCTATTTTGTCTGCCGGGAAATCGAACCTGGACCTAAACGGAGCTTTGATGGATTTCCTTTAATACGTATGAACACAATAGCAATACCAAATAATAAAATTATTTTAAAATTAAGGTTTGTGGAAGCACTTTAACTAAATTAGATTATGTAATAATGTTATTTAGCATGCCATTTTAATATATTATTAATACCAAAGATATTAGTATACTACTAGTATTGCAATGTAAGTAGCAGAATTTTTTTAACTACTAACCTGTCCTATAACACATAAAAAGGTTATGAAAATTTTGGAATAATTTGAAAATAAATTTTTCATCAAAATTAATTATTTATTTATAATTAATTGATTTGAACATGTTTAACATTCCTATGACTTTTCTGGCCTTAGAAATATATGGGGGCGATATTAAATTACAAATGTCATTCAATTTAATTTTCATTTCATCGTCAAATTTAAATTATTTTTTTAAGTAAATATTTTTTAATATTGTATATTGTGACGTCACATTATTATACTTAACTATTGCCTTTCAATCTATTACACAATTTGTGTACCCTTAAGATATAAGTGTGTGATTTAATTTATAGACAAACCCTATAGATTGTTGATAAGGGTCTCTCCAAACTTATTCGCGTGTAATCGGTTTGATCCGTTCAGAAATTTCTTTTATCTATACGAAATAAAAAATATAATTACGGGAGGAATAGATAATCTATTTCCACTGGGAAGTCGGTTAAACAGTAAGCTACGTTCAAAACGTCCTACGTCATACTACGTTGATAGGAATTATATGTTTTTATGCAGGTTGGCATAATAACAGCAGTGTTAGGCGCTGCTGTGTTCCGTTTTGAAGAGTGTGGTAAGGGAGACATACTTTTCCGAGGCGTGCCAGCTTAATCCTCAGGAGTAGCGGCGTATACAGACAGGCCGACCTCAGGTAGCAGCAGTAGCCACCTGCAGTAGCCACTTACCATCAGGTGGACTGCATGCTCGACTGCTACTCCTATATTATAAAAAAAAAACTAATAACGAAAGATTTTCTGATCGATTTAAATCTGTTCGTGTCGATATATTAGAAGAAACCCTAAATAAAACGTAATATCTAGAACCCGTCTAGATATTTATAACTTAGCGATTAAAGTGGTTTTAATTAGTATGGAATAGGTTGGTCGGCTTTCAAAGAAACTAATTCTAGAAATAAGTGTGCTTGTATTTACCATTTCTGCTTGTCATTTGAGCTATGGTTCGTAGTGGTTTAAGTTGGGAGAAAATAAAAGATTTACGTTATTCGCTTGTAAGAAATTGCCATTATTTAATTTGTTTTATGTATTAATTTATTTTGAACTGGGATTAGTAAGATTTATGTTTCAAGGTGTAAATAAATGGTTTGAAACTAATATTTGTTTAATTTTTTGAATGAATGTGGTTAATCTTCTTATATATAAAATTCTCGTGTCACAATGTTAGTTACCGTACTCCTACGGAACAGCTTTTCCGATTTTCATCAAATTTTATATGCATATTCAGTAGGTCTGAGAATCGGCTACAATCTATTTGTCATACCCCTAAGTGATAAGGTTCACCATTAACGTTTTTTATTTATATGGCAACACAACGTTTGCCGGGTCAGCTAGTCCTATATAAGTTATGTGTCGACCGTGATGGTGCGGTCATCACCTGACTGAACTGATGGTTGCGGGTTCGACCCTCGGTCAGGCAGATGTCTATGATAGATTTAGATTTCTGTTCTGATTTTACGTGTTTATGTGTTGGTTTATTATATATTTCAATGTCATTACAGTATTTTATGTATATTTGAATGACACATAAGACAAATGTGGAATACTTATTATTGTAGGCTTTTAAAGGTTACCGATATCACTGCTAATAACTGTACATAGATGTGTTGGTTAGAAAATAATAGTGAGTGTTCTTGTAAATAAATTGGACGTGTATATATTGTTATATACTACGTGACTTTAGTGTATATAATGCAAAACTGTAACGTGTGTAATTTCGCAAAAATATCTTTATTTGCACGTAATGCGGCAAGTATTATAACATTATTTCCTTTATAACTATATCAGGAAACTGGGTCTTAAAAACCAATAAGTTACTTACAAAAAAGTAATTTAATATTTTTTTTTCAGGAAAAACAAAATTGAGGCGTGACATCCTGAAGTAGCTACTACATTGTTAGTTACCAACAGAGCTGTAGTTAGATATTACTATAAGTATTTACGGTAAAAACTCCTTAGAGTTTCAAAAATATTACACGTTGTGAACCTAATTCTGCTGGGCACGGGTCCGCTATCAGAGTGAGAGAGTGTATCTATCTGATATTTTTTTTATTAAAATACAAATTATTTATTTCGTACAGTTGTCTTAACAACCTTACGAAAATCAGATTTACTTTTAAAAAATGTTTGAGAGGCTTTATTTTAGGCGAGCCTATAGCACAAAATTAATCAGCCTATTTTGTTTTTGAATAACTTTTGTAATAAATAAAAAAAGTAATTTTGAGTAATAGCAATCCTTACCAGGACCTGTAACTTTTTTTTGCCAAATAGAAAATATGATATCTGTCAAGTTTCTTCCACCAGCGTAAGTGGATGTAATGACTCAACAACAGCAACAAGCCTTAGGCAATCGTAGCTCTTAAGAAGAATATTCGACTGGAATGCGAAGTCATACCAACGGAAATCGTAACGAAAGTCGTGGAAAATGTGATAAAAGGAAGACACTTGACAGATATCATATTTTCTAATAACCAAAAAAAAAGTTACACGTCCTTGTAAAGATTTCTATTACTCAAATCACTTTTGTATTCAGTACAAAAGTTATTCAAAAACAAAATATGGTGATTAATTTTGCGCTGTTTTACGAGGCATTACTTCTGTTAACTATATTTATTTTTTAAATAAAAACTAATTGGTACCTTATTTTAAGTTTAATACATTATAATATTATTGTTTGTTTTCGTTTTGTAAAATAAAACGTTGTTTAATTTTTTTTAAGTTGTTTTCTATCACAAGTTTTATTTTTATTTTTATTTTTAAGTGTAACTAAATCATAATACACAGTAGGGAATATGCATGTAATTTAGATTTTCTTGATGTTTTTTTCTTGGCTTATGGTCCTGAAATTACATCTAAACAATATTTTTTTTATTTATTTTGAATTAAATTTATTAAAACTTTAATCAAAAATCGTAAATTATGCGAGCGAAATTCAAATTTGCAAAACGCATTGCCATTGGTCGAATCGAAACATGACGTCACGGAGCGTGTTACGATGTTTATCGGCGTCGATATTCATACTGTTTGACAGAAAAAATGTTTTTATTTATATTCCTGTAGTGTTTTTATTACCTAGTCCGATTTTTCTATATATTATGATTAGGAATAATCAAGAACCATGATTGAAAGTAGTTTTGTCAAAGCACAATCGGGCTATTTACCAAAAATATGCAAAAATTGATAAACAGGTTTTTACTTTTTATGCATAGGTCAATTCAGAAATAATTATAACTCATCATAACTTAAATGTTGTTAACATTCACCTATATTTATAATATTATAATAGATTCTAGTGCATTATGTGTTTCAAATGATAGTATTTGATATAGAAGTCGATAAGTACCTAACGAAGTAGAGAATCAATGCAATATTTTAAAATTATTTACCTAAATTATTGTTTCTTCCGGTAAATGCAAATGTTAAAGCGATTTTGGAGATACTTAATCTGTTTGCTATTATCTTACACCACTTTTTTCGTATATCGCATCTTTTGAAACAAAAAAAAAAAAACACTATGCAAATGTTTTATAGTAGTGTTTTTACACAATAACTTCAGGAAAAATCTACAAAGTGGTTATTTAGCCTTTTCCATGATGTTAATAGGGATGAAACCTGAAAACCTTAAATAATAACTTTATGTGCATATAGTTATGAACACAAAACATGCTCAGTAACGTCATTCAAAGAGCGCGAAAAATGGCGGCGTTCAAAACATGTCAAATTTTATCGATACCTTAAATAATTAAAAAATATATATTTCAAACAGTAATCAAATTGATTATATTTTTTACTATGTTAAAACAAAGTGGTAAGTGATTTAAAATAATAAAACAATGTGCATATTCCCTATTATGGGGAAGTGATTTCTAATCTGTGGTGCGGTGCGGCGTGGCGGGAGAAATTGAATTTTGGCGGGAAGCCAATTGTCATAATTGTCATTGTTATAAAATATTTATGAAAATATCATCTTCCTCTAAATTTTCTTTTATTGTGATATATTCTAGAAATATAGCTTTATACAATAATCTTATAGTATAACCAAAGAGATTGGAACAGAAAAAAACTAGATTAATATAGGTATACGTTCAAGTTATTGCTATAGTTGAATGTCTTTGAATGTAGGTAACTAAATAAGGGACTATAATTGCCTTGACTTTGGCCCTTTGACGCACGACACTCCTGACGCGGCACTAATAGGTATATCGCAGTTCAATCTAATATCAATATAATCAAATTGAGTCAATGTATGAAAATATGTACCTACCTGCTTAGTTCTGTTAATCCCTTTATTGATCAAACAATTATTTATTAGGTCAATTTGATGATATTAATTTGGTGATATTCTTGTTTATGTGTGTCCATGGCACAAATACATGAATACACAAACACACAGACTCAGAAAAGATATACAGTCATTATTGAGAAGTCTGGCCGGGGGTTGAAGCTGGAACCGTTCGCGTTACACCGATATGGTAACTGCACCGCCATATTTTCATGAAGACATTCTTCATATTTTCATGAAGACATTCTGGCCAGTTTTATAGAAAATCGTTATTATCTACTCAAAAGTCAAAGTCGAATTGTCTGTCACAAATTTTGCAACATCAAAATTATTAATAGCAAGCCAAAAATGGAATAAATTTACAGTTAAATAACTGCAGAAGTTGTCCCCGTACCACGGTACTATGTATCTAATACGATAGAATGGGTAAGAAAGCTGGTGGTGCTACTTGTGGCTTAAGCTTCAACCTAAACCAGTTGATGATGGTAGTTGGCTCTGTGATAATCCTAGTTCTACTTTTCCTGATCGTCTGCCATATCGTGAACGGAAGGACGATGTGATGGGGCGCCACGACGTGTGTTACAATATAGATGTCGTGCAAATTCTGCTCGTCGCTTTTGCATTCGTCATTTTGCTGGTTATCATGAGCTGGATGTGCAAGCACTTCCAAGGGACATAGCTTTGCATGGAAACGGAAAAAAATTGCATAGAAAATTCTGAACTGTTAAAATTGCTGTATGAAATCTAGTGATCTGATTAAACCAGAGGAAAAGAAGCATTCTTCAATCTGAACATCAATTTTCTCCAATAAGGCACTACAAATTCAACAATTTTAACTTAAATTATAAAATACTGTATAAAGAACAATAGTTAGCCAATATGGCAAAGTCTTGCACCTTAAAGTTTAATCTGAACCAACTTTTAACTATCGTTGGGTCGATGGATGTTTTGGTGCTGTTATTCTTTGTCGTCCGTAGCCTTATGGAGAAGAATGCGTGAGGAAACAATACCAGAAATAAGACTAGAAAATCAGAAATGATTGTCAATGTATTTTAGAGTGTGAGGTATTTAACAAGTACAAGTGTGAGGTCAAAATAAACGCGTCGGAGAGGAGGATACTGACATGCATGAAAAATTTTAGTGGCCAGATAGAGCCTTGATAGAGTGGTACCAATGCACACTGGGTAGAGAAATACTTTGCGTGGGCAAAGGCTATTTGAAAATATGTAATATCGGAAGTAGATCTATCATATGGAAATATGGATGGAAGTATTACTAGAGCAAAGAGGTGAGAAGGAGTAATAGAGGGACGTGAGGTGAGGTGAGGCGTAAATTGCGCCGCAATTGTGGTCTGATGGCCGACTGTGACGAAACTTACTTTCTGCTCACCCAATTCTCTTGAATCTTACAAAGAACATTGAGTATTTAGATCAACATGATATGATAGAAAATTCGGCCTTCAACTCTTCAACCCTGATAATGCAGAGGTGCCTCCTGCCTCAACCATACAAAAATGTGGCGAAGAAATTTGAGTCTGTGGTGCGGTGCGGCGTGGTGGGAGATATTGAATTTTGGCGGGAACCCAATTGGCATAATTGTCATTGTTATAAAATATTTATGAAAACATAGATTTAGGATGTCAAAAATACACAATGTCAGTTTATACGCATTACCAAAATTGCTATGTGAATGTGTGCGTAATAGTGTTGTTACCTTCATACTTTTTATCGATTGATATCCTGTATTAATTTGTGAACCTGGCGTGGCAACGTAGCTTTCGTATCCAAATTATTATACAATTAAATAAAATACCATATATTTATAGATTATTATTTATTAATATTATGAAACAAGTATTATGAAATATAAATTAATACGACGACTTCTTGGTATAAAACATTTTTCCTCAAAATGTTCGTTACATATTAGATACCGATGATGATAGAGTCCATTCTGGCCGATTTATTATTCTTATCCACTTTTCACGTAGGTACCTCACTTGATCGACTTAGTATCCTTGAAAGATATGTGATACAAATATTATTCGAGTTATAATAACATAAAAAATCAGAATATGTAAATTCCATTACTATACGCCAACAAAGTTCACTTTTATACTTTTTTTATGATGCCTAAAATGATTTTATTATATTTATCGACACATTATCGATATAGGTAATATGATGTCACCATTTTGTCAAGCCCTAGCGTAAATAAATAATTTAATTCTCGTGTATATTTTGGTAATTTTTCATCCAGCTATAAAATATACGTATTTATAGCAAGATAAATGAATATAAAATTGTAACAACTATGTGTGAAACCAATTAATATGAAATTTGACCAAATATTGCTTGAAACCCTCGCATAGAAAAATCGTATTTACCTGTGAAATGTAGGTATAGTTCCGTGTATTAATTATTTTTCCTTGTAACGGTACACTTTACGATAGAACAAGATACCATTGTAACAATAAATCAGCAAAATATTAATAAATAGTATTAATTTTGGTAAAATATAAAACGCGCCGTAGTCGGACAAGCTTTAGACCGCTTATTCGAAGAGAAATTGATATGCCATCACTTTTCATGGCATCTCTTTCTCTCTAGTAGAATGTCTATAAGGTTTGATAAGTATATGTCTTTCTCATGCTTTGTTGGTCTTTAGCGTAGCGAAAAAATTCAAGTAACTAAATGAGGGACTATAATTGCGTTGACAATACCCTTTGACGCACGAAACTCCTGACGCGGCACTAATAGGTACATATATCGCAGTTCAATCTAATATCAATATAATCAAATTGAGAAAAAGTATGAAAATATGTACCTACCTACTTAGTTCTGTTAATCAGTTCATTGATCAAACAATTATTTATTAGGTCAATTTGATGATGATATTAATTTGGTGATATTCATGTATATGCGTGTCCATGGCACAAATACACGAACAACCAAATATACAGACTCAGAAAATATAATACATTCATTATTGAGAAGTCTGTCTGGCCGGGGATCGAAGCCGGAACCCTTCATGTCACACCGATATGTAAACCGCACCGCCATGCGATTTTTCATATTTTAATGAAGACATTCTGGCCAGTTTTATAGAAAATCTTTATTACCTACTTAAATGTCAAAGTCAAATTGTCTGTCACAAATTCTGCAACATCAAAATTATTAATAGTAAACCAAAAATGGAATAAATTTACAGTTAAATAACTGCAGAAGCTATGTAGCTGCTATGTATCTAATACGATAGAATGGGTAAGAAAGCTGGTGGTGCTACTTGTGGCTTAAGCTTCAACCTAAACCAGTTGTTGATGGTGGTTGGCTCCGTGATAATCCTGGTTCTACTTTTCCTGATCGTCTGCCACATCGTGAACGGACGGTAGATGTGATGGGGAGCCACGACGTGTGCTACAATATAGATGTCGTGCAAATTCTGCTCGTCGCTTTTGCATTCGTCACTTTGCTGGTTATCATGAGCTGGATGTGCAAGTACTTCCAAGGGACATAGCTTTTGCATATAAACGGAAATAATTGCATAGAAAATTCTGAACTGTTGAAAGTGCTATATGAATTCTAGTAATTTGATTAAACCAGAGGAAAAGAAGCGTTCTTCAATCAGAACATCAAGTTACTCTAATAAGGCTCTACAGATTCAACAATTAACTTAAATTATAAAATACAATATAAAGAACAATAGTTAGCCAATATGGCAGGGTCTTGCGCGTTAACGTTAAATCTGAACCAACTTTTAACTATCGTTGGGTCGATGGTTGTTTTGGTGCTTTTATTCTTTGTCGTCTGTAGCCTTATGGAGAAGAATGCGTGAGGAACCAATACCAGAAATAAGACTAGAAAATCAGAAATCATTGTAAATATATTTAAAAGTGTATACTTCACACTTAAGATGTAATGGAAGTTTCTAAGATTTGACTGAGCGTAAGATTCATCATTTCCGCATTAATTTATCCTAATGATACACAAAGAAAATTGCCCAAAAAAAGAGAAAATTAAATCAAAAATAAGAAAAACTCATCATGTGAACTAAATCTTTAATAAATAAGTTTGAACGCCGATAAAGAAATTATTTACTAAAAAAATTTCAACCTTTACAAAACTTGAAGACATAAGATGCAACAGTCAACTTCTCTGTAAAGTGTTCTACATTTATAATTTACCATTTGTACCAAAAATTCCTATATAGAGCGTAATAAAATTGAGAGATGGTCAAGCATCACAAACCATTAGAACCACCTACAATAGACTTAACCCAGGGCGTCTTGGTTGTATTTTCATTCTTACTTTGGCTTTTAGTAATGGATTGTCTCTGTAAATACATTCAACGATTACCAGAACAGTATTAATTTTAGTTACTGCAGCATTAATATAATAAACATATGAAATTCCTTTAACTGTATGTTATTGTATTTTGCGAATATTGCATTTCCCTGAAATTAATTGAGTCTTAATTATCGATACTACTTCGCACACTGTAATGAAAACTGTATTCAAATTATCATGAATATGTCAGGTCATCGGCAATTATGCCAATAAAATGTTTTTGTAAACTGTATTCTTCATTTTTACATACGTATGTAACCATTATTTTTTTTAATTCACTGATCGGTATTTGTGACATTAATTTGGTCATTGAACCAAGTTGTATCAATAATGATTTTTTTTAATAAATAGGTACTTCATGCAAACAAAAATTATGTGTTTCATATTTTTGACGCTTAAACTTTACAGAGTTGTGTTCTGGTTTGAAGAGTGTGGTAAGGGAGACATACTTTTCCGAGGTGTTCCAGCTTAGTCCAGGGGTAGATAGGAATATCTAATCCTTCTGGGTTGATTACGGATGCCCATGGGCGGCAGTTACCATGAGGTGGAGTGCGTGCTCGTCTGCTACTCCTATGTTATAAAAAAATCTACTTAAAACAATTCCTATTGCCTATAGTTACAAGCTTAAGATGTACATTGCACGTGGTAATTAACACTGTCCCGCAAAGGTTGATTAACCTGAATAATTAATGTCTTGCGTGACCCGATTCTGATGCACTCATTACGGATACCATTAGACAAGCATACAATGATTATATCACCACTAAGTTGTTATCGAAAAAATACATTTACAATGCAATTATACAGACTTTTGACATAGTAATAAAAATAAAGAGATTCAATTACTTAAAAATATAGGCCTATCGCATCGAATACAACAACATCTTAACATCATTCTTGTTGGGGTTTCGTGTGGACTGTATTCACACATTCATGCAGGCAGTGATAGCCCAGTGGTTAAGAAACTCAGCCTCCCGATCGAGCGGTCCGAGGTTCAAATCCCAGGCACGCACCTCTGATTTTTCGAAATTATTTGCGTATTAGAAATTAATTATCATTTGCTATATACGGTGAAAGAAAACATCGAGAGGAAACCTGCGTACCTGAGAGATTTATATAAAAAAAACTTGGCACTTGGCCAGCGCGGTGGACTATGGCCTAATCCTTCTCATTCTGAGAGGAGACCGGTGCCCAGCAGTGGGACAGTAATGAGTTGATGATGACGATGATGTATTCATTAAAACGTAAATTTTGGAGGCAGAAAACTTATATATTTTAATTAGACACATACTACGCGCTACTATGGTGGCGACCGGAACAGAGGTGCTCAGTGTTGCCACATAATTATTGTATTTTATTAAATACATTATTGTTGGGTTGCCAACAATTCTTACAAAACATCAGGTACGGTGGCAGTTAAAAAAATCTCATTCCATAGGAGGAAGAAGGAAATAGTTAATTGTATCAGGCGTTACTTTGCGGAAATCCATGCTATTAAGTTATTTAGTAAAACCATCGTAGAGTCAACTTACCCTGATGATGCTCCGTTTTGGAGCGAAACACTTTGGTGGTGTATATTTTTAATATTTTGCATCTGCATGATTTTAAATATATACCATCATACATATTTAGTAGTTTTAATCTTAACTTAGAAGAAGGAAATGAAAGGAAGTAAGGAATAAGATACATACATACAAATATACACACGAAAAACATTACCTTCCGCAGTCCGGTAAAAATAATTTTCTCCCCTCATCGTAGCGAGATAAAATATATAGCAGTTTTAAGTCTAGTCATAAGCTTTTCAAGCCAAAAATGCCGTCAAATTAATTTTGATGGAATTTTTGGCTTAAAAAGCTTAAAAGTACTTTTTTTATAATATAGGAGTAGCAGACGAACAATCAGTCCACCTGATGGTAAGTGGCTACTGCCGCTCATGGACATCTGTAATCAACCCCAGATAGGATTAGATATTCCTACTTGAGGTCGGCCACAGATGCGCCCCCTGAGGACTAAGCTGGAACGCCTCGGAAAAGTATGTCTCCCTTGTCACACCCTTCAAACCGGAACACAGCAGCGCCTAACACTGCTGTCATTAGGTAGAAATAAATAACCTAACATTTTACGAGCTTCGTAGTATAGATGAGATGTTTGTCTGTGATTTTAGAATAAAGTCTATTTCTAAGCTCATCGACCGCTTAAAGTTTGTGATAAGTTCAAAATCAGACTTTACCGACTGAAATGCCTTATGTTGATGGATAAATATAATACCAAATAATCTCAGATTATTCTTGATTTTTGTAATATTATTTCGGTTTAGCTTTATCACGCCTACTTTGAAATATATTTCAAATGTTATTCAAATTCAAATAAATGAAACATTGAATATTATTGAAAGAAATTCAATAAATATTGTATTACAGAACTTTAATACATCCTTAAGATATTTTTTAAATAAAATAAATTCACAAGTTTTTTCAAGTTAATGTAAAATTCCATCTAAATCTGATTATGTAGCTTTTGCTATAGAAAGGTACAATCTGGATGATTCATAAATGTTTGCCATTGTAATATTAGGATAGGATGCTAAAAACCTCATAAAAATCCTCATCATCCAAATTCCATATCATTAGGTATTTTCGTTGTAGGGTGGGTGTAAATTAGCATACTTGTCTTAATTTTCAAAAGTCAATAAATAATTTAGTTCATCATTTTCCTCAAGGTGATGTCAGTTCGTATGTTTTTATTTTTTGTTAATTTGTGTTGTTTGCTTATGTATTCAGTAGGTATATGGTTAGAAACTCGGTCTCTCAATCAGGGGTTCCCAAGGTTCTTATTCCGGACCTCTTTGTTTTACAATTATAGTTACAAATCAATCATCATTTGCTTTATCGATGATGCAGAATATCACGAGGAAGCATCGACGCCTGAGAGTTCTCAAAAACAAGATTTCAAAGGTTCGTAAAGTCTATTAAGCCATAAAGTGGGCTATGGTCTGAAGTCGTCTCATTTTGAGAGACCAGTGCCCAGCTGTGGGACAGTAACAGGTTGACGATGACTTACATCAGTTGGACTACATGCTCGACTGATGCGACCTTATAAAACCTTTTTTTTTGTTAACGAGGGGAAACATTCAAAAGGTACCCGGTGCCTTGGAAACGACACAGGGTTATGTGGGACTCTTACCGCATTTAAAACCACCCCGGTGGCCGTCCTCGGCGCTGCGTATAGGACTCCGGGAACTCCAACGGAACGCAACCGGAGTCCTCTTAGCGCGGTGCCCTATCGGGCTCCGCCCAGATGAGCTTGACGCCCCCCACACGTCTGTTGTGCACGTCGGTATGCGACCACACATACCGCCGTTCATCCCGGGGTCGCTGGCCGGGCGGTTCGAGCTCCCACTCTTGCCGTCCGCAACCCCGGAAGCCCCCATTTAGTGGCCTCTTACGACAGGCAGGGGATACCGTAGCCCTATTCTGGTCCCTGAACTACAGAGACAGCCTCTAATATAAAATCTACGTAATAAATAAGTTGACTGAAAATGGAGCAGCCGTAATATTAATAAGGAATTGCAATTCTGCCAGTTTTTATACATTGTTTTAATTCCCGGCGGCAGTAGCTTTCGCGTTTTGTTTTTGATGTGCACAGAGCAGTAAAAATAGAGACTTGTATTTTAATGTAGGTAGGCCGCAAAATAAGAAAAGAAAACATCGACATGCCTATTAGGTATTTGTAGTTCATAAAGTTACTTTGCAATATTTCCAATATAATAGAGTAATTTACTTTCTAATTAATTATTAAATATCGCTATAATTTTCGTTCATAATGTGCCAAATTCTTAACTTTTCTGAAAAAGCATCATCCAAGGAAATTTTTCAGTCGAAGAAAGAAAAATGATAAACAATCAGTGATGGGTTCATAAAAATTAACTGTACCTACCGTTAAGGGCACTGACTCCGTTGACCGGACCTGGGTAATAACTTTACAGAATGAGAGTTATTTTTAATCACAATCACACCTACAGTCGGCATTATACCTAATCCTTATTATTCACGAACTTTTGCCCGCGGCTTCGCTCGCGTTACGAAGTAATATTTTCATCTCCTATTTTATCCCCTTGGGGTATAATTGATCAAAATCCTTTCTTAGCGGATGCCTACGTCATAACATCTACCTGCATGCCAAATTTCAGCCCGATCCGTCCAGTGGTTTGGGCTGTGCGTTGATAGATCACTACGTCAGTCAGTCACCTTTGAGATATATATGTTTAGAAATGTGTCGTCAACCCATTAACGTCCCGCTGCTGGGCACGGGTGTCTTCTCAGAAGGATTAGACCTTAGTCCAACGCGCTGGCCTGCCTTGCGCATTGAGAACATTTTTAAAAAATCTAACATTAATATCTCTTTATTTTTTAGATGTGCTGGTTCCTTGACGATATTTTCTTTCTTTTTTATAAGGATTTTTTTTATACGCACATTTAAAAAAATCGAGGTACGTGCATGGAACTTGAAACTCGGTTCCCTCGATTGAGACACCGAGTTTCAAGCTCTAGCCTATCACGGCTTATTCAAATATTCAGATATGTATTTGTGCTTAATTATGAGATTGTAGAGATAATTAGTCATAAGACAGGGTACTCGGGAACAAGGCGTTCCCTCGTCAGGAAGGTAATCTAATCTGTATTCCTATTCGCTTAACAAAACAGTCTGGTAGTCAATTAGTCTGTGTTTGGTCGTGACGTTAAATATTTTGCTCATCGCTCCGGGAATGATACAAAACATTTCAAGTTGTAATCAAAGTGATGATTTAGGGACTTGGCATACTACCGGCTGACGAGATAACGGATTAATATAAACAATTAATATTGAAAATTATGACTTCATCAACACATCACAGTGTACATTTCAGTCTGTAGTATGAAGGTGTCTCAGAATGAATAATAAAGTAATGATGGTGGTATAATCCTTTATAGTTTGACTTCGGAGGTACCGCAGCCACTTATTTTTTGCCTAATAATAACTGTGTTACAATGCTGTGTTCTGATTTAAAGGGCGAAAGAGAGACACAATCGTGGCAATCCAACTTAGTTCTGAAAGGAGCAACGCATCTGTGGCTCACCTCAGGTAGGACTCAAATTTCATCTGGGATTGATTAGACATTTTTGTGACAGTTTCCACCTACTATCAGACAGACTGTATGCTCGTTTGCTACTTCTTTATTGTAATAAAAACTTTATTTATTTTTTGCGGCTTTGCTGGAAGAAATTCTTTAAATAATTTTATGAACTTAGGTATATCTCTTATCTTATCTCTTTTGTACCAATATTTTGTGTATACGTACCTATACAAGGAAATAAAAACAGGATTACTTCTAAATTTTATAACCGATTAAATTGATAGTTGAAAGACTTGAAAGACGTAATTTTTATACACGTGTATCCAAATGATAATAATTAGTTTCGACTCCACTTAGTTTTTTGTGCCATACTATTGACGTCATATTTTCGATTAGTGCGTGTTAAATTACCATTATAATGTGAGAGTATACCAGGTACCATCGAAGTGTTGCGTTTATATTTCTATTCTGAATGTAACATGAATTGAAATATAAATAAGTAAGTATGATAAATAAGATTAATAGATAATAAGAAATAGATAATAGTATAATATTAAGATAAATTAGAGAAGTTAAGATGGTAGATTTGAAGGTGGTAGAACCCTTTGTAGTTCGATTCCGGCGGTACCACCGCCACACATATTTTTCCCTAATAATAGCAGTGTTAAGTGCTTTTGTATTCTGGTTTGAAGAGCGTGGTAAACGAGACATACTTTTCCGAGGCGTTCCAGCCTAGTCCTTAGGGGTGGCAGCACTTTTGTGGCCGACCTCAGGTAGGAATTTAATCCTATCTGGGGTTGATTATAGATGTCTATAGGTGGCAGTAGCCACTTACCATCAGGTGGACTGCATGCTCATCTGCTACTCTCATATCATATAAAAATACATATTATTTCTTTCAATAGTTTATCGCTTAATCGCTCACAATGTAACTATGTTTATTACCGCGGATGTGAAACTTCCAGCTTTTTGGATTTATGTCAAAGTGAATTAGGAAATTTTCAGCTTCCGTGGTTCAGTGTGGTTAAATTAAGTCTTTTAACTAAGCAGACTAAGCAGCGCTTCAACTATTTAAAGGATCAAGTTGGATGAAACAACTTGCTTTGTTACACAAGCTTAAATCTACTACTCTACAATGTCTACTCGTTATTGTAAAATCGTAAACGTTGTAGAGTTACTGTAGTATCTAAAATAAAACAAAATTCTTATATATTTATACTTTTTGCCTGCGGCTTCGCACGCGTTTAAAAGAAAATAATATGACATACTAACATACATAAAACTGAAAATTCGTACCTTCATTGCAACGAAAGTGGCACCATCTGGCGAAAATTGGTCGTATCAACTCTGGAACCTTCGTGGGCTCATGGACAACAACTTTGCTAAAGATCATCACTTGATCAAATGCATAGTTTACGATTCAATCCGATTAAAATAATCGATGTTTTTGGTCCAAAAGATCGATTCTCTGATTAATGGATCTTAGATCGCCATCCCTAGTTCCCGTAGAATTTCCGGGATAAAAACTATCCTATGTCCGTTCTCGGGTCTCAGACTATCATTGTACAAAATTTCATTAAAATCGGTTCAGTGGTTTAGGCGTGAAGATGAGACAACCAGACAGACAGACAGACAGACAGAGTTACCTTCGGATTTATAATATTAATATTAAATATTATAATATTATTATATTATTATAAATTATAAATATAAATATAAATAATAAATATAAATATTAGTAAGGATGTTTCTCCTTATTTAATGGATAAAAATTAGATTTATGGCCATAATTGATTTTTTATAACATTAATTAGTAAGTAGGTATCGATAATATATTGTCCCTGTAGTTCCGGGACTAGAATAGGGCTACGGTATCCCCTGCCTGTCGTAAGAGGCGACTAAAAGGGGGCTTCCGGGGTTGCGGGCGGCAAGAGTGGGAGCTCGAACCGCCCGGCCAGCAGCCCCGGGAAGGACGACGGTATGTGTGGTCGCATACCGTCGTAAACACCAGATGGTGTGGCGAGCGTCAAGCTCACCTGGGCGGCGCCCGACGGGGCAACGCGCTAAGAGGACTCCGGTTGCGTTTATTTCAATGATTTTAATTTCAAATTTGATCAAATTATTTCATTATTTTTTTCAAGAGTCAGATTCTTGTTTTACAAGGAAAACTATTATTGTATCAATTAATATTTTTACTTCCTTAATTGTTTTTATCCAATCACCATACTGCAAAGGTGACCTGTGGCCACCAGTTCGTATTTGAAACTAATTGGAGATAGATTATAGATGTCCATTGGCATTCACACCTCATCAGGTGAAATCCAAGCTAACTCGTTACATACATAAAAACGTAGTTTTCTTTCTGTAAATTGTTGATTTACAATGGTTTCAAACAATCTGCCGAAGCTGTGCCGCTGTAAGCACAAACAATAAGTTAATATGTAATATGAATTGTAAACATGGTGCTACTATTCTTTTCATGTTGCTACTAGGCACGGATCTCCCTAAAACTGGGGGATACCTGGGACGTGATCCCTAGTAGAACGCAGTGCAGTGTGATAGCCTAGTGGTTAAGAAACGCGGCCTCTTGATCGAGGGGTTCGAGGTTCAAATCCCAGGCACGCCTCTGACTTGTCAAAGTTATGTGCGCATTAGAAGTTAATTATCATTTGCTTAAACGGTGAAGGAAAACATTGTGAGGAAACCTAAAAACATGTTTTCAAATATATTTGAAGTCTACCAATTCTCACTCGGCATCTCATTATGAAAGGAGATCCGTGCCCAGCAGTGGGACAGTAATGGGTTGATGATGATCCCTGGTAATTAGGCTGCTTAAATGAGTATTGGTGACCCCTTTGGTAACTGGTTAGACGCCAAACCGTTTCGGATGTTTTCAAGCCACCCATTAATTCTCCGACGAGGTTTAACGACTGTTAATATAACAACCGGACCTGATACAACCGGACCTGATAAATTAAGGTGCCCCTCGAAACACGGAAAAGCCCTTTAATTTAAATTTCAGTCACACTTCTCGGAAATCAGGATCTTATCCAAGGTATTTCGAAGACTATGATGTAACTTCTTGTCCCGATAGCTCATAATTCATAATTCATACATGTTCATATGATAATACATGTTCATATGATAATTTTAGAATAATTCCTCATCAGAAAATCTAGCTATCCAGATTGCCAAGTCAGAGTTATGTCGCTAACCTTTGTTCGTCTACGGATTTCATAGTTGCAAATTCAGTCACGTAGCGAAATACCGAGCATAACTCTGTTAAGCTAGCGACAGCTCTGAGTGGCTCTGAGCTACATTTAATAGACTTTGATAAAAAGACAAGTATCTATCCATATATAACTTTTTATTTTAAAGAACTTGTGGTTCGATTCCAGCAGGCACCGTTTTATCTTTTTAGAATGATTTTATTATATCGAATAACAGCAGTTTTCAGCGCTGCGGTTGAAGAATCCAAAGCCAGGGTTATCCAAAGGGAGCTAAAGTTATTCGAGGCGTTCTAATTTAGTTCTCAGGGCTAGCAACTTATCTGTGGTCAACCTCAGATCGGACCTATTTCATCTGAATATCAGATATATATGGGCGATAGCCACTATAATGGAACGAATGGTATTTCGCTGCTTCAAAGAAAAAAATTGCACTCATTTTATACTATGATGTGATAAATAAAATCTAAGTAAGATCCTTAATGCAATTGTAAATTAAGAATTATGTTATCAAATTGTCACTGTATGCAAGGATCATTGCACGCTGCTCAGCTCAGCTTGCACGCAGCTTGGCTCAGACTGTAAGCCACTAAGCTTATACTGCACGTAACTGGCGTCGGATTGGGTGCCGTTTGAGTTAGACTGCCCTCTAATTGGCCCATAATGCACACTATTTTGGCCAGATTTAATTGCCAGGGATCCAAAAAAGTGCATAGGGTACCTTTTACTACGAAAAAAGGCGATAATAAAAACTTTTAAGGTGCCACTATCGATCGTCGATTCGCAACTCTGAACGCAAGCGAATCTGCGGCTTACAGCTAGTTATTTTTTTCTAAATCCGGTATACAGAAACCTGTCAAATAAAGGAAAACGAAATGAAAATGCAACTCAAGGACAACGGACTTTTTTATTCCCGGACGTGTCGCAGACCGTCATAAATACTAGAATGACGTACACATACATTACACATGTGTCATGTAATTTTCCTGGCAAGGTCTCTTCCAAAGTCTTTACCTCATATATAATTTTAATCTTAAGTTCCAACTGGCGTTAATTTTTACCCGACTACGGAACTTAATGTTTTTCGAATGGATATATTATTATGTTAGAAGTTAGTTAGTTAGATGTTACAAGGTGGTAGAACTCTTTGTGGTTCGACTCCGGCGACACCACCGCCACACTTATTTCGGCCTAATAACACCAGTGTTAGGCGTTGCTGTGTTCCGTTTTGAAGAGTGTGGTAAGGGAGACATACGTTTCCGAGGCGTTCCAGCTTAGTCCTCAAGGGTAGCGGCGCATCTGTGACCGACCTCAGGTAGGAATATCTTCTCCTATCTGGGGTTGATTACAGATGTTCATGGGTGGCTGTAGCCACTTACCATCAGGTGGACTGCATGCTCGTCTGCTAGTCCTATATTATAAAAAAAGTATGTGTCATTCTTTGGCACGCACTACAACTCTAAAAGCTTAACGGATTTTAATATATGAGATGTCGTTGGAATTGTCTTAATTATAGGATTGCCATGTAAACGAATTATGTTTAAAGTTTGAAGTGCTTGTTTTTATTAATTATGTTTTTCAACCAGTTTTCACTAAAATCCTTTTTATTTTCATTTTAATATGGACAGTAACGAATATGAACAGCGTATAATCAGCACTTATAACATGAGTAGTGTTGATTCAGCTGTCGATTTTATACAAATAAATAATATGCAGCCTTGTGCAAATTCTCAAGGGTAACAGATCTATCGTTTCTATCGTTTCTGGGGGGTACTTGATGGTATTAATTGTCGGCTGCGCCGGAGGCTTATTGACTTTTTTACCGAACGATTGTTGGTGATCTACATTTTTATGCCTCGTTATGTTTGTTATGGGTGGATGTGTCGCTCGTCACAAGACCTTCATAAAAGGAATCATAAATATTGTATGTATACATATGCCATGTCTTGCCATGTGTTAAATAAAATATTTGGAGATGCAAGTCCTTTTTAGGGTTCCGTACCCAAAGGGTAAAAACGGAACCCTATTACTAAGACTTCGCTGTCTGTCCGTTTGTCACAGGGCTATATCTCCGGAACCGTAATAGATACACACATGAAATTCTTACAGAGGATGCATAACGGTGCATAACGGATGCATAACGGTAAATAAAGTTGAATATTAAAGGGGATCTCCATACAACAAACCGGTATTTTTCGGCATTTTTCGATCTAACTGTTAAACCGTACTAGGGAAACGTTTGATTTTTTTACAATCCGTTTACTACTATAACTGGTATTATAATAAATACAAATAATAACCATAAAAGATATTTTAATATAGTAATTTTAATATTATTATACGTTTTTACGTATCATTGATCATCACCCCAACGCCATCTATTTTTGTATCATATAACTAATTATTGTTAAAAATAATAAAATGACTTAAAATAAGTAAAAAATGATGAACATTTAGTGGTATGTGCGATATGCGACATGCGACATGCCATGTGCGATGTTGCTTCCGACTTAAGTATATTTTTAAATGACTTAACGGTAAATAGCAGATTGTATTTTCGCACTTCAATATTTGCAAGATTTTATTACGGGAAATATTCAAAAATGTTTGCTTAAGTTGTTTACTCACGAATCACGATGACATGATAAATGACTAGTGATCGAAACTTATTTTCGTTTTGTGCTCGTCATTAAATCATACTTTTGACCGCTGATCCGAAGGGCATTGGCATTGCTTGGTAGGTCAACAGCACCCTAAGTTTGCTTTTATCAAACATATTTAAAGGGTGATCGTACTAAATATCCTAAAAACTCATACTAAGGGTACAGATGTGCTGCATGCTCGTCTGATACTCCTATATTAAAAAAAATACAAGGAATTACTGACGTACGATACTTTAATGCACGAAAATTGTATTCATGAATAGTCTAATATGAGCTATAATTACCCATTTCTAAGAATTATAACGAGCATTTATCGGACTCGTCTGGTGTGTGAAATTTGGAGTGAATTAGAAATTCGAGCTGATAATGGATCTATACATTAGCTTGAAATTAATTATTGCACAATAATGACAATTACTTATTAATAAATTATTAATTAATTATTTATTTAATGATAATTATAATAATAATTTATATAATTATAATATTTTTTAAATTAATTATTTAATTATAATTATTTAGTCTGGTAGTTTCAATAAATGTTAGCTTTTGTATTCATTAGACTAATAGCACTATTTTATTACATCGGTAATTATTTTTGAAGATGGCAAACTGCTTCGTGATACTACTTAGTTGTCAACTCCATATTTATTTATACCTTATTTAAACGAGAGATATTTAAATACGAGCCATTTGAGATCCGTTATTAATAACCAATCGATCTATTTTTTGAATATCAAAGATCTTCACCTGATAATTTCTTCTTCCTAGACAATTTCAAATTTCGATCTTTGGATTGAGCGATTAGCAATAACAAGTATTAGTCAGTCCTCGGGACGGATCCATTTTTAAATTAATTACAGCTATCCATGGGTGGCAGTGAACAACATACTATTATTGCATGCTCATTTGCTACTCCAACTTAATAAAAACAATTACAACTCTAAAAAATGCGTTATTTAAAACTAGTTGGTATAACATGCCTGGCGGTTCATATAATCTTATATATACAATTCTCGTGTCACAATGTTAGTTACCGTACTCCTCCGAGACGGCTTTACCGATTTTCACCAAATTGTATATGCATGTTCAGTAGGTCTGAGAATCGGCTACTATCTATTTTTCATACTCTTAGGAGTATTAGCAGTATTATAAGGGTTGTTAACCCTTAATTTTTTTTTATTTATATGGCAACACAACATTTGCCGGGTCAGCTAGTTATCGATATAAACAGTCCCTATCATCTCTACCATTTATTTAATAGTGAAAACTTATAAATATTTTCGAAACGTTCCGCTATTGTGTTACAGAACCGATTTTCTTGCGGTTTCCTGATAAAACCTGAACACTAGTAAAATGGAGTAAACGGTATCACAAAGGAACCGTAATTTAAAGGCACGTGCTAGGAAATAACTTTGCTTCTGTTCTTTTATTTATCAGTCACGGTAAGGGTTTTACCACACTTGTCCACACCTGAACGTTAAAAACCCATCCGATAATTATATACCAAATTCGCAAAACAAATCGTGATTTTTATAATCAGGAGCTCTGATGTAATCTTATCTGGGATTGATTATCCCAGATAAGATTACATTCCTACCTGATATTGGCCTGAGGTTCGCCACTACCTAAGGCGCACTACTTAAGGCTAAGCTCGAACGCTCCAGGAAGCATGTCTCCCTTACCGCACTCTTTAAACCATAACATACTTGTAACTGCTGTTATTAGATAGCAGAAATAGGTAGAGTTAAACCACAGAGGGTTCTAACTTGTACAATATACAACAATCTTCTTTTTTAATAATATAGGAATAGCAGACGAGCATGCAGTCTACCTGAAGTAAATGGTTAATGCCGCCCATGGACATTTGTAATCGACCCCAGATATTCCTCCTTGATTTGATCATAGAGCCGCCGCTACCCCTGATACCGCTACCGCTGACTGGAACGCCTCGGAAAAATATGTCTCCCAATATACCTACTCGTAATATACTCATTATACTTTGTAATAGCAATATCTTTGATAAATTGATCAAAAAAAGGTTTATTTTGTTATTGTTATCGTAATCCTTTTAATTCTCTAACACCCTTCGATCCCTCAATGATAAATAAAGGTTATCCCTAAACAATAGCAGTTGATTCTAATTGCTAAGCATTGTCTACCTTTCAATGTGCCCGATACGTGCGAATTCCAATTATTTACATACATTAATATGCAAGTGCGGACCGGGTCACTATTGTCTTTTGAAAAGGACAATTCGGCACTTTTTACGCTTACGTGTGATATAAAGTGAAAACAATACGATGTTACTGAATTTGGGTTGTTTCGACATCAGAAGTAGTTTAGTCTGCTTGTTTCAATAAATGTTAGCTTTTGTATTCATTAGACCTGCATATATGAATTAAACCTTTTTTTTGTTTTCGAGGGGGAAACCTTCAAAAGGTACCCGACGACGTGGGAGCGACGCCGGGTTATGTGGGATTTTTACCGCACTAAAACCCCCCCGGTGGCCATCCTCAGCGCTTGGTGGAGAACTCCGGGATCTCCGATGGAACACAAAGTCCTCCGAGCGCGATGCCCCGGTCGGGCTCTGCTCCGGGGGGAGCACTTTACGCTCCTCCCGCACCTGGTGTTTACGACGGCATGCGACCACATATGCCACCGTTCTTCCCGGGGTTGCTCTCCGGACGGTTCGAGCTCCCACTCTTGCCGCCGGCAATCCCGGAAGCCTCCTTTTACTCGCCTCTTACGACAGGCAGGGGATACCGTAGCCCTATTTTAGTCCCGGAACTACAGGGACAATATGAATTAAACCTAAGTAGTTTATTATTTGCAATGTTTCCAATTCAACTGTAATCGGCATAATATGTTTTTCTGTTGTTATTAATATTCTTGCATTGATGTGTCAATGATTGCCAGCCATGGATATCTGTAATCAACTCCAAGCTGAATTAAAGTTTCACTGTCCTACAGATGCATCGGCCATTGAAGAACAAGTTGGGACAAAGCATCGTCACAGTACAAATATCTATACCTTATACTGTGGCATCGTTTAACTCTGCTGTTTGAAGGCAGAACAGTTGTGCCGGTGGTATCACAACGTTTAAACGGCAAAAGAAAATATTGTAAGGAAATCTACGCGATACTACTAATCTAATCTATTGTTCCTAAAATAAATCTCAGTGGCATGTGAAGTCCGCCAATTCGCACTTGTCTTCGACGGACTATGGTCTAGATCCCTCTATATCTGAAAATTTGTGCCCAGTAGGACAATAATGGCTTGGACATAAGGTCAACGCACGCTTGTTCGCTACTCCTATATCATAAAAACATCGTCAATGCACGTAGACACTTTTTCTACTAAAATCTGCCTCAGATTTTTGTTAGAACGCCATATGTGGTGATCGTGATGAGAGAGCATTGCACGAGCATCTTAAAAAGGGATCATATCACGTCTAGGGCTTTCAGCACGTGACTGCCCGCCGCCAGATGTCGTCTAGTCTAGACAAAGGAAACCTAATGTTGATAACGCGTGGGCGAAAACATTTAAACAGATTTCCTTGATAAAGTTGGTTTTACGTCAAATGATTTTGAGACGTCTCGTAATTGCCATTTGATTACGCTGTTTCTAATTGATTTTTCGGTTGAATATTTCTAACTAGCTTTTACCCGCGGCTCCGCTCGTGGTGACAGGTCGATGATAATAGTTAATGCTATCTATCCTTAAGAATAGTATGTTTTTTCGGGATAAAAGGTACCTTAATGTCCTTTGGAACTCTGACAACGTGCGTAGAAAAAATCGTGGTAATCGTTTTGGTAGCTAAGGCGAGAGATCTTTTTTTTATAATATGGAGTAGCAGACGAGCATGCATGCCACCTGATGGTAAGTGGCTGCTGCCGCCTATGGACATCTGTAATTGGATAGATTCGATATTCGTACCGGAGGTCGACCACAGATGCGCCGCTTTCCCTGAGGGCTAAGCTGGAACGCCACGGAAAAGTATGTCTCCCTTACCATACCCTTCAATCCAGAACACAGCAGCGCTTAACACTGCTGTTATAAGGTAGAAATAGGTGTGGCGGTGGTGCCGCCGAAGTCGAACCACAAAGTCAAATAAACAAACTCACTTTCGCATTTATAATATTAGTTACTATTTGATATTGAGTGAAACTAAAAGTATGTATGACGTACGTTCCACTTAACGCTCGCAATGTCCGCGAACGCCACTGCTAAAAGTCCCGTTCCACTAATAAAAATCCCGCGAGCAGTGAAAGTAATTGGTGAAACACACATACGAGCGTTGTATGTTTTGGTGAAAGTCCACGCTGTCACCAATATTATGGGCGCAGCAGACGCGACGCAGACAATGACGTAATCTATGAGGTTGAGCTATCGCTCGCGAGGTGCGCGGGCCTTAAATGGCACATAAAATATAGAGGATGTTACAGTCGTTGGCAGCGTTAAGTGGAACGTACCATTAATTAACGGATTGATTTAGGTAATTGACTCATCGAAATGATCAGGATGATGGAGTATGCTCTTCTTCTACATCTAGGAGGAGAACTGAATTGATGAGCACCATCTGCATGATGATATACCACCATAAGCGAAGAGAGTAGAGTCAAGTTACCCTGATGATGCTCTGTTTTGGAGTGAAACACGTAATGGTGGTGGGGGGATGGTAGTGTATATTTTCAGATATTGGTATTATATCCTAGATATTCTTAGCAGATTTGTTTTTATCCTAACTTTTTCTAAATTGATCGCTTTGAAGACCGTATTTTATATAGATGACTAATCCTATACGTATAGTTACTTCGCAAATGCTCGTTAGTCAGCTGATAAGGAACTTCATTTAAGTTTTTGTATCTTAGGCTGAGTAAAGTTTTTATCGTACTCGTAGTCTGGTGTTAAATCGTTGTTAGCAAGCCTTTTCAAGCGAGAATAAATCTGAAAGACCTACCAAGTCTACATAAAATATATATGCTTAGATATGTCTATAATACTTTACATTAAAATACATTTAAAATACATCCATATTGTCTTCTGGCCTGAAGGGTGTGGTAAGGCGGGCTAGGGTTCCAACTTAATCCTCAGGAAGTTCTGACTAAGTTAGAATTCTACTCTGTGGCGGTCCTTGGTTCATAGCGCATCAATATAGACCTCAGATAGTCGTACCTTATTAAGGTTTAATTATAGGTGTCTATCATAATAATCTACTAAAAATGCTAGTCAGATGTGGTCAGGTACAAAATTCGTCGAGTTACGTAAGATTGTTCCTCACTAAAACTCCTTTGGTGATCACCTTACGCAAAGGAAAATTCCGAGGATTTAAGAAACTTACCGTCGCCTCTCTTGCATGATATTCCTCAGGCTCTTCCCGAAAACCTTTCATCTTTTGCAGCAGCCAAAGCCAACACTAATAACATCTCATGACTGCAAAGCTCCAACCTACAGAAATAATCTACTATCGTGTAAAAAGCACATTCGTTTGCTGCGGCAAAATAGATATGTTTACGCGAAATATAAACAGAACTCACAAAACTGCTATATGAAAACAGGAGTCAGGGGCTTAGAAAATGATTTTCCGGAATGTGAGCAGGATGAACGTTTGGGATGGTTTAAAATGATATTAATTTCAAAGTTTCAGGCTGACATTGGCCTTTAGACAAACAAAAACAAGTTAACATAAGGCATAGAAATGAAGCTTGGAGTAAAACCCTCATTTGGAAACGGACACACGGGTAGATTGTGCGTCAAATGTAATTAAGAAAGTTTTCAATTAAAAATATGTTTTTTTTTTCAAAAATTTGAAGTATTTTGAACGAAAAGAAACTTCCTGATTTATTACTATGAAACCAAAATTGGCCTTATATTTTTTTGTTACCGAGGGTGAAACCTTCAAAATGTACCCGGTGCCGTGGGAGCGACGCAGCGTTATATGGGATTCGTGGTCGTCCTTGGTGCTGCAACTTCGGGATTTCCAAAGGAACGCAAGCGGAGTCCTCTTAACGCGCTGCCCCGTCAAGCTCCGCCCAGGTGAGCGTGATGCTCGTCACATCGTCTGGTATGCGCGACGGTATGCGACCAAAAATACCGCCATCCTTCCCGGAGTCACTCGCCGGGCGGTTCGAGCTCTTGCCATCCGTAACGCTGAAAGCTCCTTTATAATCTCTTATGACATACGGTAGTCTTATTCTGGTCCTGGAACTACATGAACAGAAAACAATTTACCTACTAACTACCTATTAAACCAACCTAACCTAACCTAAATTTTCACCCGAATATTTAAACTCGAGTAAACACGTATTTCAATGGAACAATCAGTGACATCACTACAAATTACTGCCCGTCTTGATGTATTTGGAATCTCTAGTATTTTTACCTTAGCATTATATATAGGACACGTTTCAAGCAGATGAAGACAGTTACAGTTTTAGGGTAAAACATAAAGAGTTCTCAAACATTTTAACCAACTTTTTATATGCTAGCTGACTATTTTATGCGGCTGCGTGTAAGACGCACTGAAGCATACTCTCCCTGGCCTTTCCCTTCACACGAATAAACAATTAAAACTAGAAATTAATAACAACTAGCTCTATAACTAACTGACCCTTTTCACAAGGTCTTTGCCAGCCTTTCAAATTTTACGTTTTTATTCGACTTTGAAAAATAATTTAATTTAATTATATTGTTGGAATTGTATAATTTGATGTATTATAATCATTGTAGAGTTTTATATTTCCAATTTATAACCCAGGATTGATATTATTTTAATGTTCTAACTTTTGTCGTAATCATAATTATAAAAAAAACTACTTAATAATCCAAAAAGAGAACGTTGCCTGTATCACTCGATTTGAACAAATCTCATGCTGTCTCATATTATGTTAAATCCATCAAGCCATTCGGCTTCAAAAAATATGCAAGGCAGAGGGCCTATAAAAATTACACATACATATGTAAATACGCTCGAAAACCCACCCTGCAAATAACAATTAGATCACCATCACTTTACTTTAGTTTAAGTAACATAATTTATTGTTACTTAACGTTATTGATTAACTTAGTATTCGTATTATCGACACCAAAATCTAAGCCAATTTCCATTAGTTCTTTCAAACTACAATTCAGATTTATTGTATTTAGCATCAAGATAATTAGCATAGCAAGTGCAAGAAGAATCCAATTTGTCAAATAGCGAGAGCTCCCGCTCGCTACATTAGACTGGGGTAAATGAAAAAGTATCTTAATGAGATTCCAGCGCGCTTATCGAGTTTTATTGGAATTCTTTCCAATTCGACTTGTGGGTCGGTCACTTAGCCATTTTAAGGCGTACACGAATACTCCTTTTAAGACTAGAGAAAATGTTAACAGCCTGTAAATTAAATAAGAGTAGCCGATTTTTCACGGATGTAAGATATAAACTGACAAGATTATGAAAAGCTTGGGTTATGTTTAGGAATCTTTTTATTTGACTGGTTTTTAATCAAGAAATGTTTATATAGTTTCTCTTTTGCTATATTGGCCGTACAATTCCTGCCTAATTACAGATTTCTTTGGCGTTGCTGTGTTCTAGTTAGTAAACTGTGGTAAGAGAGATATTTTTTCCGAGGCGTACCAACTTAGTCCTCAGGCATAGCAACGCAGCTGTCGGGATCACGGACGACTGCTATGAACGTACCCGTGATTCCGACAAAAGGCGTCCAGAGGAACACCGTGGGGTTTTAGCCGGTAGGAGTCCGGCATATCCTCTCCGCTACCCCCGAAGCTGAGAGGAACCCATGAAGGGTTTCCCCACGAAAAAAAAAAAGAAAAAAAAGGCATAGCAATAGCAACGCATCTGTAGGCAACTTCCGGCAGGAATTTAATCTTGTCTGGGGTTGATTACTGCAGATGACCATGGGCGGCAGTAGCCACTTACCGTCAGATGGACTGCATTTGCTACTTCGATATTACAAAAAAGGGTTCTATTTAAATATTGGTATTTGATAAAAAAAATTGTACATAATTTTGACAAATGCTTTCGACCTCACAAACCAACTTTAGACAGAACAAAATTATGATTATAAAAAACCTCAGTAACAATTTCAGCTTTCGCCCAGTTATATCATTTGTCTGAAGGTCCGACCCTGAAGAAAGCTGTTCAATTATAAGAATTTACTGGCCCCTAGGGTCCAGTACGGTACAGTCCGAATGCCGGGTCAGGCCGTGTAAATCATCTTGTGCTAGTTCTGGACCTAAAAATTATCTTTATTTTTATCGTTGTTCCTATGATATGTTACTCATTTATTAGACGGATTTTAGTTTTTACGTGTGTTCTATTTTTGTGAACTAAAAATAGAAAAGTAGTTCTGGAGCTCAATAGAAATTTTACTTGACATGTTCAAATAATTGGTCAAGTGCAAGTCGAACTCGCATCCGAAGGGTTTCGTACCACCAACCTTTTTATTTTTTTTATTTTCAGTATTTGTTGTTATACCGGCCACTTTTATACATACTTTGTAAAAAAATCAAGTGTCTATCTATTACGGTTCCGGAGATATAGCCCTGTGACAGACAGACAGACAGACTGACAGACACCAAAGTTAGTAATAGGGTTCTGTTTTTACCCTTTGGGTACGGTACCCTAAAAAATGAAGGTCCCTGTGTGGTTGGACCACGGATTCACCACCGTCACAGTTATTCCTGTCTAATAACAGCAATGTTTATATCCTGTGTTTCGCTTTGAAGGGCGTGTCAAGGGGGACATACTTATCCAAGCCGTTCCAACTTAGTCCTCAAGGGTAGCAACGCATCTTGGTGAACTTCAGGTAAGAATCTAAGCTTATCTAGAGCTAATTTCCAATGTTCATGGGCGGCAGTAGCCACTTACCATCTGATGAACTGTTTATTTTTTTCATAATTAATTTCTTGTGAGTTTGCCAATGATTCATAGAGCTTTACATAAAACTCAACCTTCATAAATAAGGCTCGAAATAATAAGAAATATTTCTTCATTCATAATTGTGCCTTAAGTATCTATAACCACTGGAATTCTATAAATGTTGCCCCCATTTACCTGATTCAAAGTTATGCGTTCAAAAAGCCAGTTCAGAGATGAATATTATTTTCGTGGTATCATCGTTGGGTACGTTTATAGGGAAGCGGATTTTTGGGGTTTATCTTTTGGAGACGTTTGGCTACAATATCTAATTAGAAATGAAAATCACAGAGCTCCTAAGTTGATGAATGAAAGTAATATAGAAAGTATATAGATATTATATCTTTTGGAGACATTTGACTACAGTATCTAAAGGTAGAAAATTTTGGGTACTTTCAACCACAAAGCTAGGTTAGGTTAGGTCGAGGAATGAAAGTAACAAACAAGTATTAAGTATACCTGATGTATGTAATTACTGCTGGCCATTTGTAAACACCGTGTAGAAACAGGGGTTCTACTTAGAGCCGATGAAAACGTATTGCCACTCCTGACAACAAAGATGGACCTTTGTTTATTTTTATAATATAGGAGTAGCAGACGAGCATGCAGTCCACCTGATGGTAAGTGACCACTGCCGCCCATGGACATCTGTAATCAACCCCAGACAGAATTAGATATTCTTATTGAGGTCGGCCACAAATGCGCCGCTACCCCTGAGGATTAAGCTGGAACGCCACGGAAAAGTATGTCTCCCTTACCATACCCTTCAATCCAGAACACAGCAGCGCTTAACACTGCTGTTAGAAGGTAGAAATAGGTGTGGCGGTGGTGCCGCCGGAGTCGAACCACAAAGGGTTCTGCCACCTTCAAAATGTATGTAAGTCAGCTAGCAATCACAGCATTCTATTAAAACGCTAGAACTGCTTCGCACTATGAATAGTTATATAGCAATGGGTTCTCCTATACTGGATCTACCTTTAAAATTCTATTATCTTTCGAAACTTAAAACACAAAACTAAAGCAGAAAAGCTAAGCCTAACATCAATGAATTTTTTACTCTGTCTGATGGCAAAAGCGCATTTCTAGAACACTTCCACTTCCACTCGAACTAAATTAAATTCTAATGAGGGTTGAGTGCAGTTTAGTATATTCATGTACACGATCCCAAGAGAGTTTGCAGATATATTTATTTAGGCGCTAGGGGAACTAGGTAGTGAAGTGATCAATATGCTCGTTCACCGTTACAAGTAAGTACCGTAGTAAGTACAAGTAAATACCGTTAAAGGTGGTAGAACCCTTTGTGGATCGACTCCGGCGGCACCACCAACACACCTATTTCTACCTTATAACAGCAGTGTTAGGCGCTGCTGTTTTCCGGTTTGAAGGGTGTGGTAAGGAAGACAGACTTTTCCGAGGCGTTCCAACTTAGTCCTCAGGGGTAGCGGCGCATCTGTGGCCGACCTCAGGTAGGAATATCTAATCCTATCTGGGGTTGATTACAGATGTCCATGGGCGGCTGTAGCCACTTACCATCAGGTGAACTGCATGCTCGTCTGCTACTCTTATATTATAAAAAAAATGTAAAATACTGAATCAATTTGTTTCTTAATATGTATTATGGATTTTTACCATTCTGTATGAAACTGAAGTAACGAAGGAGTATAAGTAGTCACTGCTGCCCATTGATATCTGTAATCTATATAAGTGTCTATTATAGTCATATTACCTGATTTCGCTGATGCTACTAATGCGCTACTTACTACCCTAGAGGACTAACGTGAAACGCTTTGTAAGTCTCTCCTCTTCAAATCCTTTAAATCAGAAAATAGACCCACTTGGTACTGTTATGAGAGGCAGCAATAGGTGTGGCAGTAGTACCTTTCTTGGTGAACCATGAACGCACTTACCAATAATATTTAATAGAAGACAAGATTTCTGTGCAAATATTAAAATTGAATTCTGTAACTAATGATACTTTAGACGGTTCACACACTGATAATAATAATTAAAGTTTAAGAAGTCCAGCGAGTCAGTTATTCTATAATTGCACCCACGGAAAGCAAACTGAATGTCAAATTTACGCAAATTGGGGTGGCATAGAATCAGGTGGTCGAACTGATCTACTTAGCCGACCTTTGTGAAGCCTCCATTTACACTTGAATTGATGAAATGAAATTTTAAAGAGGCTAGTCCTTTGATGCTACGAAAGGAGTTCCCGAAATAAATTGGATAGACGTTCTTCCAAGGACGAAGGAGTCTTTCGCTGTTTTAGTTTATTGCTTCCTGGTTCAATCTGATTAATTAATGGGATAACAGTGTCTTCATTTGGATTTGTTCTCCCGATTTGAGTTAATCTAAGGCATGTAATTTTAGAGATAATGTAGATAAATAAGTACGAATACTGTGATAATAATTGCTTCGGGGTAGGCCCCGAAGATATCATATTTTATGAACCATCATAGTTCAGGAAAGTTTTATTTACTTCATGGTACGAATTTCGGTACAAAAGAATGAATGACCGACGTCACACAAAACTGTTTATCATAACATCATTAAAACAATCTTACTTTAACGAGGTTCAATGTATGATTAAAATAATATTATTTTAAGAGATGGCACTGAAAATTCTACTTACATCCTTTAAAGTAGTTTAAAATGAGTAAGTTTAAGAATATTCGTATCGGAAAGTGTGGCGGCTATGTATGTAATACTTTTTCAGTGGATAAATACTTACCTCCAGAATTATATACTTACATAGTAACACTCTTGTTCTGTTATCAGTGGGTAAAAGTTGATTGTGAAGATGAACACCCGTTGCTAATATTTTTTTTTCAGTATTTGTCTACCAAAGACTATTTTCTCAATTTGTAATAGGCAGAAATTGACAAAATTCAATCAAAAATTGAATTCGTAGGCAAAACTTTGGATAGATTGATTTTATTAACGACAGGTACATTTCTAAGGCAATTATACTATTTTTGTAATTCTCATTCAAACCGCTCATATTTAATACGAAAGTGAAATTTTGTATGAACAGTGAATTAAAATGAACGAATTAAAATGGAAGACTATACAATAACCTCTATTTTTTTAATGAGATACATTGTTACATTGCTAAAGAAATTGCTAAAAAAAACTGCGTACGTCAAAATCAAAATATATTACGTCACAAAATAATGTTGTAGACAGATCTTAAACGAAACAAATATTCTCATAAATATTAAACAATTTTCATCTGCTTATCTTCTAATCGCCTATCCGACCTCGGTGGAACCCACCCACAGAGGGTGTTAAATCAGGCGTGTGTTCAACCAATTTGTCTGCTACGATGGCAATGGAGCTTAACGGAAGGCAATGTATTACTCATTGTTAATGGCGTCTTGGATAGTTTCGGGCCTTAGAACCTTTTCTTTACGATACTTTTCAATTTATGTTACTTTATAGTACTACATTACCATAATTTTAAGTAGCTTCTGAAAAACTGTATGGCAATCATAGATTAGGAAAGATTACTCACTCCTAACAAGAAAATGTAACCAGTTTTGAGAATTGAAATAGTTGCGTAAAAAAGTTTTGCGACGTCTCCGTGCTAAAATGTACCTAAAATATTTGAAATAATTATTTATTTATTACGTAAATTACGTTATTATTACGTAAATTAGTTATTTATTCGTAAATTTTCTCTACAAATGTTTTTATTTGTCAAGAATTCAAAAAAAGAACTTACTAAAATAAGCCGTTTGTGGCTTCTTTCAATTTCAAGGCGGCGAAGTATCTTTACTAATCTATGATGGCAATTGTAAACGAAAATGCAGTCGACCTGATGGTAAGTGGATGACATCTATACTTAACCTTAGATAACTTTAGAGTCCTATGTGAGATCGGCCACAAATGTAGTGTACCCCTGAGGACATAGTGGGAACGATTTGGATAAGTATTATGTTTACCTTCCAACCGAAACACTCTGTTGTTATAAGCCAGAAATAGATGTGGCGGTGGTGCCTCTGGAAAGAACCACAAACGAATACCAACTTGTGGTGAGGGGGAAAAGAGAAGCATTACCGATTTTTAACTTATTCCTTAGCTCGTTCCGGTAGGCAGGAAAGTGATAGAAGTAGTATCAGAGGAACCAAACAACACATTTTTTCCTATTGGTGAGCAATTCTTGCGTTTCGATGTAACAGTGTGGATGCCGGCTCACTTGCGTATGAAGCAACGATCTTAATCTTCAAGAGAGGCAAAGAATCTGTGGTAGTCTTCAGGTAAATTAAATCCTTTTATATAATGATGGAGGTCATAGATGCCCACGGGCAATAGGAGATGAAGATGAAGGTGTTAAAATTATTTGTGGTTCGACTCTGGCGGCACCGCTGCCACACCTATTTCTGCCTTATATCAGCAGTGTTATTTGAAGGGTGTGGTAAGGGAGACATATTTACTCGAGACATTCCAGCTTAGTCCACAGGTAGCGGCGCATCTGTGGCCAACCTCATTACAGATGTCCATGGGTGGCAGTAGCCACTTACCATCAGATGGACTGCATGCTCATCTGCAACTCATATATAAAAAAAATAGACGAAAATACAAACATAAAAGTTATATTTTGTCAATTTGATGGATTTATTTAGTTTATTAGCTGAGTAAAAATATTTGTGTTAGGACAATAATTGGATGGATTGATAAATGGAATGACTGATCAAAATGAAAATGGCTTGCGTTGCTGCGAAATTCTGCTGAGGCATGTTCTTATAGAATAATGGAAACTATTAAGCGGATTAAGTGTCTATTATTTTTATGATTGACATTTTTTACATCTATCTAATATGGGAGATTTTAGTTTACTTATAGAATGAATTGGTTATCTTCTAATTTGATAGAGATTATTGTAAGTTGTGTGTTTAGTCCGCTATTAATAATAATCAATCTTTTCTCAATTCACAGTTATTGCATAGAAAAAATGTTAATTTTTGAACTTTCAGTGACTAAAATTGTATGAGATTAATTTTATTACTAACGGTCGATAGCTGCACTAAAACCCCCCCGGTGGCCGTCCTCGTCGCTGCGTAGAGGACTCCGAGATCTCCAAAGGAACGCAACCGGAGTCCTCTTAGCGCGTTGCCCCATCGGGCTCTGCCCAGGTGAGCTCGACGCTCGCCATACCGTCTGGTGGGCACGACGGTATGTGACCACACATACCGCCGTCCTTCCCGACGGTCGATAGCTAGAATTTCTTATTATTATACGATATCGGATATTCCAGTATTATTATTCTGCGATTCCTTTAGTAATTTTAAATTTCTATGAGTTAACTATATAAATTTTATTATTTTCCCTTTTTTGACATTTGAAATATCATTCCCAGGTTAGCCGTATTCAAATGGCGTGCTTTATCAATTTTAATTACTCTAATTTTTACTTTGTTAGTAAAATAGTGCAATAAACTATTTCCTAACTACTCCATAGTTTTCCATGTTCCCCAGGCGCAATATGCGTTCGAACTCACGAATGTGCCTCCATTACTCAAAGTCCGGCTAGCTACCGACCAACTTACTTTTTTCTCCTATTATACCATTATGCGGAATATTCGACCATTTCTCCCCAATCACTGCAATTGTGGTTATAAAGGATAAAATAGTGATAAAATGCTTATCAATTGCATATCTATTAATATGAAAATAAATAATTAAAAATAACCGAATATTAAATTTTCGACTTACTGTACTACTGTACTTAAATTGTAAATTATTTCGCAAAATCCTTCATTACATAAACTACATTACATTACTTGCAGAAGAACATTTTTATAAAAACAAAAAACCCGACTAATTAAAAATATACCTCGCCTATAAAATTTATGCACCTGTTTTCAAGGCAAAATGGAATCATCCTTAATCCTCGCTTCAATATCATTTATTTAATCTCATATTGCTTAGTTTGAATAACGGATCACACAGCTATCATACTAGCATGCGTGTTTTGTACTAGTCGTAAATATTTATATTAGGATAACCGTTTTAAAGTATTACAAGCATAATAATGTATTAAAAACAAAACAAAAACACTAAAATAAGTGACAACATAAATTACACGAGGAATTCTACACCGTACGCAAAGCTACGTTAAGCTAAAGTTAAGAAGGTTTTACATAACCCTACCCGGATACCAGTATCCCTTCAGATCCAGATACAAGTTTTGATACAGTCCGCTAGGGGCGCTGATTGGAAATGTATGGGCAAATACGTAAACAAATACAAAAATAGTTATTTTTGTAAAAACGTAAAAACTCATACTAAGGGTACTCATACAGGACTTTATATGCTAGAAATCCACAGTTTCGATTAACTTTTTGTCGGAATTCGTACGATAATTCGGAAATTTTCTACTGTACTCATAGATTAGTAAAGATACTTCGCCGCCTTGAAATTGAATGAAGCCAGAAACGGCTTATTTTAGTAAGTCCTTTTTTTGAATCCTTGACAAATAAACACATTTTTAGAGAAAAAATACGAAAAAATAACTAATTTACGTAATAATTACGTAATTTACGTAATAAATAAATAATTATTTCAAATATTTTACTTTAATATAATCGAATAATTAAATTCACAGAATAATTGTTAACATAAGGACATAATGTTTCAATAGTACATAAACAAAACTGTGTTTTTATCTTTATTTTTTATCAGGCGCTAACTTATAGAAACATCGGTAAAAAATATACAAATGCCAAGACTAAAATTGAAGTATTTTTTTCTTAAGTATAATTTTTTTCCCGGTACGTCTTGGCCGGATATCTTAGCGGATAATGTAAAAACCTGCTTAGGGGAAAACGTAATTTACCGCCCGCCCTGACGTCACCTGTCAGCTAATTCTCAGGGGTCCCGTATATTCATATAATTGTACCCCGACTCGTAAACATGCGGAACCAGAATTAATGTAATATTTATATGCTTGGAAATAAAACTAATGCGGATATTTTAAAGTTGTAAAATGGTTTTGAAATTCCTTATTAAAATATTTAACAGTACTGTTATCAGCCTTTTTGAAATTGAAGTAGTATGAAGGCGGTGAAAACCTCTAAGTTCGTCTTCGGCAGCACCACCGCCACACACCTATTTTTACTTAATAATTAGAGAATTAAGCGCTGCTGCGGTCTGGTTCAAAAGGTGTGGTAAGAGAGATATATTTTTCCGAGGCATTCCAGCTTAGTCCTCTGAAGTAGCGGCGCATCTGTGGTCGAATTAAATCTGTGGTTGGAATCTAATCATGACTGGGGTTTATTACAGATGTCCATGGAAGATAGTAGTCACTCGTCATCAGGTGGACTGCATGCTCGTCTGCTACTCTTATATTATAAAAAAAACGTTCCCTATCAGATGGCTCAAAGATTCAAAGTTCAGAAGTTTGCTTTCATAAAAATGTATTTTAGGCATAAATATACGAAATAACAGATATGTGACTAGGTTTCAAACTCTAGACCTTAGCCTTAAACTGGCTTTGTCCTTTTAAATATAACACGTTACGTATAGTTATCGAAACCTTCCGGAACTCTTTATCGCATATCGACAAAAGATTTATTGCACTGATACGTAAGTTTATATCGATAAATTAGAACTAAAATAAGTGCTTTCGATACTGAACTTGCAATAAATATAACGGTATCGAGGAACTCGCCGTAAAATATTTATTGGATGTGCTTTAAGTTGCGTATCCACTGCATAGTCGTGTGAAAATAATCCATATCTATATAATCCTATCTTTATTTAATACGGAATGCTTTGTCTCTTTGCACTGCAGACGGTGGAAAAAAGCCTTTGTGGTTCGAATCCGGCGGCACCACCGCCACACCTATTTCTACCTAATAACTGCAGTGTTAGGTGCTGCTGTGTTCCGGTTTGAAGGGTGTGGTAAGGGAGAAAGACTTTTCCGAGGCATTCCAGCTTAGTCCTCAGGGGTAGCGGCGCATCTGTGGCCGACCTCAGGTAGGAATATCTCATCCTATCTGGGGTTTATTACAGATGTCCATGGGCGGCAGTAGCCACTTACCATCAGGTGGACTGCATGCTCGTCTGCTACTCTTATATTATATAAAAAAAAAGAAACACTAACACTCCTTTTCTGCCTAATATTAGCAATGTTCAGCGGTGCTGTATTTGATTTGTAAAGTGTGGTAAGGGACATATACTTTTCCGAGGAATTCCAGCATTGTCATGAGGGGTGGTGGCACATCTATGGGTGATCTGGTAGGACTAATATCTTAACGGGGGTTGATTGTAGATGACTTATATAAAACTCACTATCAGGCAGACTGCATGATCGTTTACTACTTTAATATGAAAAAAATAAATCAAATTTATGTGGTATAGTCGGTATGGTTCGGAGATACTCACGTACGCACCGCCAGGGCACGTTTTAGGGGTGTGACGAAAGATTTTTTGGCACCTACTTTCAGAGGGCAGCTTTAGCCCACGCTTCACTTTTTTGTTACGTACTAGGTATGGTCTACGATTATCTACTTTGTACTACCTACGATAATCCTTTTTGGCCCACAACTTTCAAATGGTCGTTTACACTTGGTGTTGTCGTTGTCCACCCAATACATACAGCGTTGCTAGACACGTGTCTCGCAAAGTAAGAAGGCAATCCTTATTAACACACCCTTAAAAACTTTTTTTAATATAAGACGCTTTCTACACTCACAGCCCCACACTAAAATTCACTGTGTCGTCACTAACAGAAATCTAAAGTCGTCATTCAGATATCTGTCTGGCCGGGGATCGAACCCAGAACCCTTTGCACGTCAGACCGGTGTAATGACCGCTCCGCCACGCGCCTCATCAGTTCCCAATCAAATAACCAGTTAACATAATACCCGGTGTACATACTTCTTAATTCGAAGCAGCCACAAAAGTATAGTTTACTGCAATATTGAGTATTTCCTGTAGCACTCACGGAACAATGTGTTCGAGGTGTGAACTCGGGTGTATAATGTTAGTTCTTTCCGCTATTCCGTAGATACTACCTTTAATAGTAACTGGTTATGGGGGAGACCGGAGTGGATCGGAATATTTTTGGAATCTCAAATATAATCAATATTTTTTATTTTATAGGAGTATAAGATGTGCATGCAGTGCAGCTGATTGTAAATGACTACTGACGGCTGTAATCAACTCTAAATATGATTTGATTCTTACATGAGGTCGGTCACAGATGTGCCGCTACCCCTGAGGACTAAACTGGAATGCCTCGGGAAAGTATATCTCCCTTATAAGCTATTTTAACGTAGCAATTGATATTACTGGTTTTGAAAAAAAAAAGAACTCAACGTCCTCTACATAATCTTGAGATTTAAAAAGAACTAAGCCTTTGGACTCTGTCGCCCATGGACAACGCCCAAACTAAATTGGATCCTCCTCTATACAATTCATAAACTGCCAAAAATCATTTGTCCATTATTATGTACAAATACCTGTAATGTTACCTTCATCTTTCCCGTAAATAGGACTCTTGTCAAATGGTTGTTTTCAGCTCACTAGTTTCAGGTAAAAAAATTCATCCGTATAAAAAAGAAATAAATAAGGGTCCCAGCTACTCGGCTGTGCTACAAGGGACGTGCCCTTTCCAATCGCCCTTTGTCTTATAAATCAGTTCCTAGAACTAGGCTTCGAAAGTTCAAAGGTACAGAACTTAAGTGGAACACTAACTGTAATTAATTTCTCTAGAAACGTCGATTGGTAATCAGTTTCAGAAGTTTCTGATGGTTTATGACGGCTTCTGGCAGTCCTCAATTGTTTATTACTGAGTTGAAAACGTTTGTCTGGAAAATTTAGTATTTTAATAGTTGAAGGTGGTAGAAGCCATAGTTCGTCTCTGGAGGAACCATCGCCACATAGCAGTAATTAGGCAGAAATAGTCTGGCCAATTTCAGCAGTGTTAAGCGCTGCTGTGTTCTGTACCCTTACCATGAGTTTTTACGTTTTGACAAATATGACTGTTTTGTTATTTGTTTACGTATCGCCCATACAATTTCCAATCAGCGGATTGTATCAGAACTATGGTGTCAGTAACGTAACATTAAATGTCTTAATTTACAAAATAGCGCTTTATGTTTTGTCACTCTTTTTTGCGAACATGTGAGGTACACACATAGACTTGAGCACTTACTAATTGTTACGTTTACTCAGTCTACCAAGCAAACGGAGCAGAATAATGGATTGAGTAAACGTAAAGTAAAATTGAGGGATGTTTTGAAAACTCATGGTAAGGGTACTGGTTTGAAGAATTTGGGTAAGTATGGTAAGGGTATTTTTTTAATAATAAAAAAAGTAGCAAAACATGTAGACCATCTTATATAATTACATATTTTAATGAGCTTAAATAAAACACAGTATTTGAAATTATTTACCATTTATTTACCCACGCATTTTTTTTTTTTTTATAATATAGGAGTAGCAGACGAGCATGCAGTCCACCTGATGGTAAGTGGCCGCCCATGGACATCTGTAATCAACGCCAGATAGGATTAGATATTCCTACCTGAGGTCGGCCACAGATGCGCCGCTACCCCTGAGGACTAAGCTGGAACGCCTCGGAAAAGTATGTCTCCCTTACCACACCCTTCAAACCGGAACACAGCAGCGCCTAACACTGCTGTTATTAGGTAGAAATAGGTGTGGCGGTGGTGCCGCCGGAGTCGAACCACAAAGGGTTCTACCACCTTCGATTATTATGACAGTATTTAATCCCATGTAAAATACAAGCATCCCATCGGCAATGACACAATGTCGGCAAGCAGTGGTTGCGTGTGGTTACGATGTGGCTAGTATCCCCTACAAATCAATAGGATTTTGATAGCAAAATGTGGTTTACGTCAGTCACGTGGACAATATTTCTAGTATTTTTTATTTCTAGTTAAAAACCAAATACTAATTCATTCGTAATCAGTGTAAAAAACGAACTTTCATTCCTTAATTTACTCTTTTAGGGGTTATTTTCTAAAAAAAAACCGAGCAGAATTTATATTACTCCTAACAAGCTTTCAAAGCCTATTTTACCCCTTATGGGTACAATATCAAAAAATCCTTATAGTTATTCCAATATCTATTTTATATACAGATTCTATCTAATCCACGGTCAAGAGCCTGAATGTTCCAGGCATACCAGCGTATTGTTCGTTGAATTTGTCTGTCTGTCTGCATGCTTCATCTGTACCAGCTTTGAGCATATCACTTAGATGCTCTATGTGTTCTTTGGAAGCCAAAAGATCCAACCATTCTTCTGTAAAATGAAAATCAACAATCTCTTAATCCTATTTTCTAGCATTCTTTAACAAACTAAATTGACAGAGTAATCATGGAAATAGAGCTGAATGCTTTTTATGACTCATCGAAAGGTATATCTCGTATATAACTTAACAATGATTTGAATTTTTCCAAAAAAAATCTTTGCTTTGTTACAACTGAATGAAAAATGTTCGGATGAATAAACTATTGATATATTTTTGCGATTAGACAAAAAAATTGCAGATTTCCATGCTCAGTCCACTTATCATCAGTATACTTGCATAGTTGGAGCTATTACTACGGACTATAACTTATAAACAATTACACTGCAACTTTGATGGAAATCTTCTTCAAAGAGGCCTATTTGCTCGGTTAGTTACAGATTTTTATGGATGGCAGCGACAACTAAACATCAGGTATCAGTATCAGGCTCAATGTTTGCTCCATGCTGCTTCTATTACCACAAAACACTGTATTTCAATAAGATACACCATTGCTGAACCATTGAAGTGTTTTGTATAGATTTTTTTCAGTGTCAACTTAACATACTATTCCGATCGTTACTTACCAAAAAGAATCTTTAAAGGTCTTTCTTGACCGCCGTAATCAGATGGTAATATTTCAAGGGGAACAATATTCGAAATGGGCTCCAAAGTCGTATAAGAATGTATGCGATTTGCTATTTTTGGACTGGTTACTTGTTTTAGTATCGTTACGAAGGAGTCTACCAACTTTGAGGGCGTGAAGATATGCATTCCCTTTATTCTCATACCGAAACCTTCCTGAAAAATTATATAAAAAAACTTGTCAGTAAATAAAGTCACACTATACTGTCGCGAATGACGCAGAAAATAAACTTGTTTCCGTTACTGATGATGCTTTCGTCACTGAGATAGATATAGAAGTACAGGAAGTATAGAAAATTATAGTCACAGGTCTAAAACTAACCGTAGAATATACATGAATCGGGCATAAAGGTCATGCGTGCCAAATGCGGAATAGTTTTCCTTTTTTGATGTCTTTTAGAACTGGTTACTTTATGGAGAATTTTGGGGAAATTTTGTTTCCCAAGATGCATCGCTAATACACATATAGGAATGGAATATCTGAGATGCATAAAAGGGAAATCTAAGACTCGTGTATAAGAAGTTTTAGATTTAGTTTTCAATCCACTGCGTTAAAGCAAAATGGCAATAAAATCTCCGTTTCAGATTATCATTCAGTAACTTACGATCATTATGGTTAATGCCTGTCGAATCTGCACGGGATTAAGATTTGGTAAGAAGTCCATTATGTTCATCTCGGTAAAATCCACTATAATACAGAAACCGCTGCAGTAGTCGTGCGTTTTCATGTATTCGCCTACCTGAAAATATTTTGGACAGGTTATTATAGGCACAAAAATTGTAGTTAGTTTCAAAATAATATGTCTTTGTCCAATTCTAAAGAAAGATCATCTTTGGCTTAAGATGACGAGATTCAAAGATGAGCATTCTCATGTTTATCAATCCAGGTTAATTATTCATCACTCGCCTTTATGGTAAAGGTGATAAAGAAGACCTTGATTAACTGCAGCTGCATCTTTATCACCTACTTCTGCCTTATTGTCAACTGTATCCGTCACATATTAATGCCTACTCTGCAGAACACAACTTACACTATAAATCTCCCTTATCAATATATTTAGTGGGTTAAGGGAGACATACTTTTCAGAGGCGTTAGAGCTTAGTCCTCAGCGGCGCATCTGTAACAACCTCAGGCAGAAATCAAGTCCTATCTGGGGTTGATTGCAGATGTCCATGGGCGACATAGCCACTCATAATCAGATGGACTGCATGCGCGTCTGCTCTTCCTGTATTATAAATTATTTTATAAAAAAATGTCTTGGTTTAAAACGTGTGGTAAAACAGTAATCTAATATGAAGCTTTCCAATTTAGTTAGCATTAATGAAGTACTATTTAAAATCCCCACACCGGCTCAAATTTTACAGTGAATATTTTTCCTTATTTTTTATGAATTAACACTTTATTCATTTTTATCATTGTACCATACTTACAATCACGCTATACATATAGTAATTCATGAAGTCCTTAATTAAGTAGGCATTCTTGTTAATTTTGAGTATGTAAACTCTGTACAAATCCGGTGTCAGTTTTGGAAGAACTACTGCTGTTCTGAAATTAACAACATGAATAACAACACAGTGCTGAAAAGTGATGGCCAAAATGTTATTTTTTTATTCTTTGATTTCGAGAAGGGTTCTTGGCTATAGCCATGGCTATAGTACTATATTTCTACACTATTATGAATTAGACCTTCATATAACTTTAAAAATTACGGTTGTGATCATTTTTATCATAACAGTAACTATTAGGGATTCGAACCCCAAGTCTCCAAATAGAGAGACTTAATGTAAGCGATTTTATAAGCACTGTGGTGTTCTGGTGCTAGGTGATGGTAAGGCAGAGACGCTTGACTTGGTAAGACCCGATTACAGATGTCCATATGTGTAGTAATCATTTATCATTCAGATGCAGTTTACCTCCTCGTATTCTATTTTTTTAATAAAGGAGTTGCAGACGAGCACGCTGTCCACCTGAAGGTAAGTGTCTACTGCCGCCTCTGGACATTTGTAATCAACCCCAGATAGGATTAGATATTCCTGCCTGAGGTCGGTCACAGAAGCGCTGCTACCCCAGAGGGCTAAGCCGGTAACGCCTCGGAAAAGTATGTCTCTCTTACCACTCCCTTCAAATCAGAACACAGCAAGAGTTAAACAACTCTGCTGTTATGAGGCAGACACAAGTGTGGCGGTGATGCCGCCGGAGTCCAACCACAAAGGATTCTATAACCTTAAAAAAGGATTCTTAAATCAATTTAAAAGAAACTTACATAACGTCAAACATGATCCCCATATCGGTTTTAACGTTATAGGCTCCAAAGAACTGTGGGAGAAGCGTTCTGAACGTGCAAGCTCGGTCTAATTGGGCCTTAGCTCGTTCTACGGACCCTTTGCAAGCAATGATCGTCGTCTCCAAGTAGAAATCAGCTGTAAACCAAGAAATTAAAATATATAAACAAAAGATTAAAAGAAATTAAGGTTAGAAGGAAATATGGTTAACTTTAGATGAAAAATGTCGAATCCGAAGAAAAAAAAATTGAAGATACTTAATAGAACAGAAAATCATCGCCAAATCATTAATATTTAATTTTGTCATCATCATAAACCTATTACTGTCCCAATGCTGGGTACGGGTCTCCTCTCAGAATAAGAAGGATTAGGCCATAGTTCTCCGCGCTGGCCAAGTGCGTATTGATAGACTTCACATACCTTTAAAAACTTTATTACGATTTCGCAGGTGTACACTGTACAGGTTTCCTGACGAAGTTTTCTTTTATTGTTTAAAAAAGTGACAATTAATTTTAAATACGCACATAACTTTGAAAATGTTTGAAATAAACCTTTTAATAGTAGAACAATGTATGATCCGGCTTAATTACTTAATCACAAAAAACGTGTTACCATGAAACTTCTTTTGTTAACATCAACAAATTCTTAAAATTGTTATTATGTACATATAATTTACGTGTTTTTACTGCTATTTAATGTTTTATCTTATATCTAGGTAAGTAGGTTAAGAGAGTTACAAGTTACAACATAGACTTAGATTTTTTTCGATTCTACATCAGTGCTGCGTCCGCACATTTGCCACATCGTCACAAATTCAACCGTGTGGCTGGAGTATTTGATTTGGTTTGTGTAGATTTGCAAAACCTAATAGCATAGATTTTAATCAAGTCAAATATTTTTTTGTAATATACAAGAAGCACAAAAGCATGCAGTCCACATAATGATAAGTGGATACTGCCGCACATGGACATATGTAATAATCAATTCCACATAGGATTACATTCATTCCTACCTGAGTTCGACAGATTCACCGCTATCCCTGAGAACTAAGCTGGAATGCCTCAGAAAAGAGAAGAAGGGTCAAAGAGGGTTCTACACCTTAGCGTAAGGAACCCTAAAAGTATATTTAATTAATTTCTCAGAAACGACCCCTATCTCATTGACCTTCCATTATATTTCGGGTCTGATTTTAAAACATCAGAACTAAAGGAGCGTCGAAACGGAAAAAATCAACAATGGGAGTTTTCTCATGCCGGCATAATGCTGTTTCGTGTGATAAAATAATGCAAAAAATACTGATAGAGTGAAAAAATGGAGAATATAATTCAAATAATGATATTACTTCAACAGATTTTTATTGTAAGTCATTTTAAATTATGTGTTTTAAGAATCTTAACATCACGGCCATATATTGGACAACAACGGGTCCAAACGTGTTTTGATATTTTGGAATGCTTAGGGAATAATTTAGAAAGAATTGCTTTAATTATTAATATAAAAGTGTAACATTATCTTTTGTGTGGTAAAATACCGACCTCCGGCTGATAATATAATATAGGGCAAAATCGGATATATGCCTTACTTATTGAAAGGGAATCTCAAATTGGAAACTATTAATTTACCATAATTAATTCGTATGATTATAACTATTGATATTTGTAGTACATTATGGTCTTTAGCTTTAATTGCGCGGGAATTGACTTTTTGCGGAACTATTTTCATAGATGCCCCATGACACTGCTAAGGAGGATATAAGCCCCATTAAATATGTAAAAATATTCATAAATTATCTTTTTGTCATTCTTAAAAATATATACAATACGCGTAAACATAATAAATCTTAAGCATTTATCTAACAAAAAAGATATTAAAATTTTCACACGTTTTAAACATCAGTAGCTTTTAATAATCTTATTCGTAAAGTAAGCCTAATTAATTTTATAAATTAGTTTTTGGCGCTTTGGGTTGCAATTGTCAGAAGACGCAATTTTATTTTTTGGATGTCAAGGGTAGGGGGTTAGTGCAAAACTGAATGTTAGTTTTTAGGGTCGCCATCTTGAAAAAGGTGCGCAAATCATTTATATGTCCTGTCAGGCAAACTCTTCGTCGAATAGAGAATATATTAAAGAAAAAGTTTATCTACATTAAATACTAAAAGTGTTAAAAGTATTTATTATAAAAACATTTAATTTGATATGATATTGTGATGATAAGACTTTTTCGTAGTTGTAACAGTTTAGGCAGCGTACAGCGAAAGCAAAAGTTTTTACTCACTTGAAACGTATCATTATAAATCTAGCCAAATTACGCAATATGTTTAAAAATTAGAATGTATGTATTATTTGGATGTATAAACTAAAGTACTGAAATTTTCCATCCAAATCTGATTAGCGGATTTTACTTTACAAATCCATCCTCTAAGGATTTAATAACAAAACAATATTGCAGCATTTATTTATTCCTTTGAATTTCGGATTATACGTATCATTGTAACTTTTTAGTTATTCAACAAAATAATGAGACAACAAGTTATAGATATGGTATAAAAAAAACCTCTACAATATTTTATAGTCCTTATAGTTCAAGAGTTAAACACAAAATAAAAATAACAATTTAAAAATATTTAACATACTAGATAATTACCAAAAACTAAACTTACAAAAATCCTTCTTTTTGAAATGCTGCTGTTTCTGCACCCATTCCCGCAGGATCCTGATCGCGTCTTCCATCTCTCCAGGTTTATCCAGATTGTACTGCTTCCTGATACTTATGAAAGTATTAGGTCGATATTCCAAGTACTTATGCTTAGGAATACACTGCATTGTGTACGGTGGTCAAAACACGACTGATCCACACAAAACTGATCAGATTGGGATCTGAGGTCATTAAATAAGCCAGTTGACGCAAGAAGGTTATGAGAAAACCGGCTATATATTCATAAAAAATAACAATACATTAGTAGCCTATAATTTCCTGCTATACAATTACATATTTATATTATGAAAACTAGATGCAAGCGACTGATATCATTTAATTTATTACATTTTTCTAACATAAATATTATTATTTATAATATTATGAATTATGTTAACTACTTTCAAGTGGTCATAAACGGTTTATTTCCATAAATTTAAACTCTGGCCGATCTCAAGTATTGTTATTGGCCAGTTTGCATTAACTAATGCCTTTATCAGCCTTAATCGGCCTACCAGAACGTGGGGCATCTTCGACTTCAAAATTGCCGGATCTAAATTTTGTAAACCAGTTCTGCCAGTACAGCAATAAATACTGGATTCTAATAGACGTCACATTAGCAAGACCATGTTAATTCCCTTGTGTCTGTAATACGTGTTCACAGTAGATCATCAATAATTCTTAAGTAGAAGTAGTAAGAAGGTGAGAAATAGTTCAAGATGAAAGGGAAAACCAAACCAAACCAGAAAACCAGGAAGTAATAGAGGAATCTGAAAATGATTTACCCCCAAGTCTGTCTTAACTTGAGAGGCCACCAAGAAGAAAATGATGCAGCATTTGGACCAGAAGACTACTGCCGGCTCAAAGACAAACAAGATTCTCCTTCTGTGCATGTGAAAAGCCAATCTGCCTTGAGTGTGCCTCGCAACTTTGCGAAGATTATAAATTTTATTTTTTTGAAAAGGGCAAATCTTGAGGCTAAATTGTGCCTAAATGAACCGTGTGATTTCAATACATTTTCTTTTGTAAGTCTTAAATGATGTCATAATTAAAATAATAAACGAAAATGTTACGTTACTTTGACTAATTAAAAAATACGTGTTGTTACTTATACTTAGTGTAAAATATTGTGAAATAGTCATATTTCAGTAAAAAAACAAAATAAATATTTAGCTTTATATATAAGCCTCCATCTTTGATATTGTAAATTAACTAAGTATGCTTATGTCTATTTTGATATATTTTTTTGGCTTTAGTTATATATATTACAAATAGGCGTATTTTATTTTCACGTCTGTCAGACTACGCCTCAGTCAAGTATTACCAAAAAAGTCACCTCAGTCGCAAAAGGGTAAAGTGTGAAGTTAGCTGTGAAAAAATACAATTAAATCCTCTATCGGGAAAAACGAAATTCCTTTCCGAACAACCCAATATTTTCATTTATCAATTGTTATAACATTTGTTATTTAAGCTTTTCAGCAGGAAACCTTTATTTATTGAGGGGCAAAAGCCTCCAGTAAACAAGTTTAAAAAATATGCTCTATTGGCTTTATGGACTCTCTATTTATTAATTAATGGTGATAAAACCCTTTTATGGTTCGCCGTGACTACTACTCCTGTTTCTGCCTAATAACAGCAATGTTTAGCGCTGTTGTGTTCCGGTTGGAAGAATGTGCAAGAAAGTCAACTCGATGGGCCGATGCGTACAACCTAGTTCTCAGGATCACGCATCTGTAGCCTACCGCAAGTAGGAATCTAATCTTATCTGAAGATCAGATATCTACGGGTAGCAATACCCATTTACCATCAAGTGCACGTCATACTCGTTTACTACTTCAATATTTTATATATCACTAGCTGACCCGGCAAACGTTGTGTTGCCATATAAACAAAAAAATGTTAAGGGTGAACAACCCTTATTACTTAGGGGTATGAAAAATAGATAGTAGCCGATTTTCAGACCTACTGAATATGCATATAAAATTTGGTGAAAATCGGTAAAGCCGTTTCGGAGGAGTACGGTAACTAACATTGTGTCACCAGAATTTTATATATGTATAAGAGATAATTACTTATTAATATTTTATTATAATAACTTAGTGAGCTTGCTTAAAAATTCACAGGTTGGTTTGCGTGTGAATGAATAAAAAATAGAATTGAATAGTAATTTATTCACTATAATAAAACAAAATAAAAACCAAAAAAACACACATGACCAACACAGATCGCATTTTTACAGACAACATTATCTAAAACATAAATTAATGTCACTATAATTTCCAATCTACAAAAACGCAAAGATTTTAAAAATACAACTTTTAACATGATATTTTACAAAACAACTCATAAATATTCATAGAAACGCAGAAAGAGGCTCAGCGCAAGGTGCTAAACTTTTTTTACATCAAACAATATAATTTTTTACTTACTTTTTTTAAAAAATGTTCAGTGTAGTCTATGTAAGGAAGAAGGCTTTTTTTACGAAAAATAAAAGAAAGGTATAATAATAATATATTTAAAAAGTTTTTTAACATATTGAAAGGCTTTGCATTTTTTTTATATTTTTTGTGTAAAAAGAAGTGTGAGTTTAATATTTGGATGTTATACACGAGTATATTGCACTAATTATTTTACTTTAGATAACGGAGTTACATACTGTATGCTATAAAATGCATTTTCAAAAGAATTTTTTAAAAATTGGGCTCTGAATACAAAAAAGGAGAATACAAAAACATAAATACAAAATCAACTATATTCTTTATATGGGAGTAATGTGGGACAATCATCTCACGAAGTAGGTATGTGAATAAGTAAGTTTAATTAATAATGTTTATAACAATTCCAGGACTATTATAAATTTACATTTAGTTATAATGTTTTTTTTTCGTTGTTTTGTTGATTTATTTAAAAAATACAAAAAAATTAAATAAACTTATTGTTTTAAAGCACCGGAGCAGTAACAAGGATATAATATTATAATTTACATGACCGTGACCTTGAGCAGTGTTTCTTAAGTATAAAAGAAGGCTCACTATTTTTGATTTATATTTTGATAAAAATTAAATTTATATTTTTTGCCACTAAATCTACTTATCTACAGTTGACAATACTTTTTATTTGGCTTATGGTTTTATGGCTTAAACTAGCTTCCTCCCCAAAAGCAATCGCGTGGACTTTAAGTTGTAAATTACATTTAGGTAATAGTATTGTAATAATCCCCATTGAAGTAAAATTCATAAAGGAAAACCTTAACCTTACTATGTTTTATTAATACCCGTTATCAATATAATCAATACATCTATGTTTTGCATACCAAACTTTGAAACTTGACAATTTATAACCTATTGTAATATTAAGATTTACTTTACAATAAACGTATAAACGTTAGAGTTTAAGGTTATTATTATATACTATGTATATCCCAATATCCATTCAATATACATATTATCTAATCCACGGTTAACAGCCTGAATGTTCCAGGCATACCGGCGTATTGTTCGTTGAATTTGTCTGTCTGTCTGCATGACTCATCTGTACCAGCTTCGTTCATGATTTCTAGATGCTCCAAGTGCTCTTTAGAAGACAAAAGATCCTGCCATTCTTCTGTAATATTAAAATCAATAATCTATTAAGTTAGGATTAAAATTGATTCGCAACAATCCGTCATAGTCCGCGTAAGACTGCTAGTCCGCTCTGAATATAGAAATGAATCGCGTCGCCATAGCAAATTGTATGACTACACCTGCTCGCAACAACTTCAGAGCGGACTATCAGTTTGGCGCGGACTATACCAATATGTATGATGGTATAAATTTTAAACCATGCAGTATGTAGTATGTAAAAATATACCATTATATTAGTAGCGGATTGTTGCGAAGTAGTTTAAGCCCTAACTTATAAACATGGATTTCCGCAAAGTAACGCCTGATATACCTAGTTAACAATCAATAATCTCTTAATTAACACTTTTACAATAATTGGTAATTTGATGCATTGAATTTGTGGATAATTGTTATTAATATTTACTGTGAACACAGCTTACAGTTGAACATTAGCAATGTAAATTGCTAAATTGCAACCTAAATTCCTAAAGTTTAATCACGGGAATAGTACTGTTTATGATTCATCGGAAGGTACATTTCGTTATGTATGAATATAATAAAGTAAAACAAACTTCCGAACAATCTTTGTTTTTTCGTCGACGTGAATTTGGCCTGAAGAACTAATAAAAACGTCAAATTTAATTGTTTGGACAAACTTATAGCCATAAAAAATAACATACTCGTAGTTGATTATTTATTTGGCAAAACCAACCAAAATGGTCATCTTAAGTGCACAAGAGAAGTAAATGTAAACCATGCAATTTGTACACACAAAGTAGACAAAGTATTGATTCACTATTATAAAATGACAAAACGATTGCAGATTTCCATGTGCGGCAATAGCTACTTGCCGTAATGATATGATCTGTATCCTCGAAATCTGCTTCTATTACTAAAATACTTAATACTCAAGGTTACGTCATTGTCGAACCATCGACTAAGTAAGATGTACCTATACTTACTAATGTTTTATTTTTCAGATTGTTACTTACCAAAAATAGCTTTCAAGGGTCTTTCTTGACCGCCATAATCAGATGGTAACACTTCAAGGGGAACGATATTCGACAGGGGCTCCAAAGTCGTATAAGAATTAATGCGACTTGCTATTTTTGGACTGGTTACTTGTTTCAGTATCATTACGAAGGAGTCTATCAGCTTTGAGGGTGAGAAGATGTGCATTCCCTTTATTCTCATACCGTAACCTTCCTGAAAAAAATTGTATGAAGAACTCGTCATTAAATAAAATCACTCTGTAGTATCTAAAAACGTTAGAAAATGAACTTAATTTCGTTAATGGTGTCGAGTGCATCAATGAGGTGGATCTAGGGGTTTGGCGATTGATCATGCATACTAGCAATCGCCGGGCTAGTTGATCATGTCCAAGGAGCGACCGAGCTCCGACAGTCTCAATTCAATGTCGAGAAAACTTCGATGGCATGGTTCAGAAACGTATAGCACCATCTCTTGGTTAGTTGCGGGCAGTCACTATACAGGTGTAGGAAGTATAGATGATTATAGCATCAAGTCTAGAACTAACCAGAGAAATAATATGAACCGATAAATAATTCGAGTCAAATGCTGATTTATTTCCTTCACTTTTTTACACCTTTTACAGCTTTATGAAAAATTTTAATGGGAATGTAGGACAACTTCCAGATGCATTTGTAATACGCACAATGC